>WFKH01011801.1:31928453-31982668 GCA_016163765.1 Magallana hongkongensis
GAACTTACTGTTTCAATCATACCTAATATTTTGTAAACGATGAACCACTATACGAACAATATAAATTTCCTGGGTTTCTTTAGCTAAATTGACATGTATTTTATGTACGCTGTCAATAATAACTTTGATTCTAGCGCCAAAACCCACTTATGAAAAAATGTATACATTACAAATACATGTAAGTCACTGGGTTATGTGTGCTATTGATATACCCGGTAGTTATCAAGCAACCATAGAACATTTTTACTTTCAACAGTGAACGACGTCTTGCAATGTCTAACTATTGTCTTATTTTATAAGTCTTAAAGGTGGGTACAACAAGAACAACTTCAACACCATCGACAACAACAATACCTACAGATGCAAGGACAAGTGAATCAACACCAAAAACAACAGGTATGTCGTATTCAAATGTAGAGTAGAAGTTGTTCTCTACTAGCTGCACATTCTATCTAAACACGCGAGTTATAAACGGGTTTAGCTTTAAGTAGTCCCCTCTATTGTGAAAAGGTGAGAACCTCGTAAGCTGTAAGAACTTTTGTTCAAACCTACAATGTAGCTTATGTATATTATATATACCATACTGTTCAAACTAACTATTGTTCCATCTTGATCGACTAGAATACTATTACACAGTACCCTTAAAAAATTCATATGAAGTAGTGTAAATAATTTTTGAATTAACAATCACTTAATAATACTTAGATTTGTCAAATTTTATAACCATCGTTTATTATACCCCCGCTCCGAAGGAGAGGAGGATATACTATGTTACCCTTGTGTGTCTGTCTGTGGGTTTGTGTGTATATCCGTAACAAATTGTCGCATTTTTCTCAGCAACTATTCATTGTAGATGCTTGAACTTTTAATATACTCTTTGTTTAGGTATGCCATATATCGGGATCCATTTTTGTACCAATTGGACGTCAACTTCCTGTTAAATGAGAACTTTGATTATTTTCAAACAAATTTTTGTCAAAGATTTCTCAGCAACTATTAATCGCAGATGCTTGACATTTGAACTCACTCTTTGTATAGGCATCCCATATAGTGGGATCCATTTTCATAATAATCGGACGTCAACTTCGTGTTAAATGACGACATTGTTTAATTTTAGCCTAAATTTTCAAACAAATTTTTGTCAAGGATTTTTCAGCAACTATTAATTGCAGATGCTTGAAATTTTAACTTACTCTTTGATTAGGTATGGCGTATGGTGGGATTCATTTTTGTATTAATCAGACGTCAACTTCTTGCATGTTAAATGTCGACTTTGTTTTTTAGTTTTAGCCTACATTTTTAAAGATTTCTCAGCATCTATTAATCATTGATGCTTGAAATTAAAAACACTCTTTGTTTAAGTATGCCATAGGGATTCATTTTTTAACAAATTCGATATCAACTTCCTGTTAAATGTCGACTTTGCTTATTGTGTATATTCACATCAGAGCGGGGGTATCACTAGTTAGCGTTGGCTCACAGATATCTTTTTTATTCAAACTTTAATGGAATAATAGAGAATGATTTTTTAACATATATATGATATGAGTCGAATTTGGCTCCCATAATTCGCCATTTTTTAAAATGTTTCAGGTACATTAAATTGTTATGTTATTTTTACGAAGAGTTGATATAAGATATATTTTTTCCACCCATTTAGTTTAATTATTTGCACTCACTGGCAGTTTATGACATTAGGAAGTGACACTATTTTTATAATTCAATCAAAATCAGTCAAAAACTTAGATTTTTCTAATCTTTTTTTCGAATAAGAGATATAGAGCGACACTGAACAAAGACATTTTTTGTCCCTTATTTGTCTTGTATAGATACATCTTTGATAAACATATTTTGTTTGTTCAAGCATGCGCTCACTGTTTTCTGAAAGAAAAACAGTTTAAAAACAAGCCGTTTATGCATAAAAGGAAAAAAAATGACAAGAAAAGGTTAACTTTGTCATGTCCTATTTCTAAATAGTGGGCATTTGGATCAAAATGAAAATTATAAAAGAACTATACATGAATATCTGTACAAAGAAACAAAGAATGGCATTGATGTTTATTTTAGAGGCCCATTTTAGGCCTATATCATATATTGTCCGTTATACGAGTTTTTAACTTACCTGAACCGAAGGTTCAAAGGAGCTTTTCTGATCCCCTGTTGTCCGTCGTCCGTCCGTCCGTCTGTCCGTTTGTCTGTCTATAAACTTTTCACATTTTTTACTTCCGCTCTAGAACCACTGGGCCAAATTTAACCAAACTTGGCACACTGCATCCTTAAGGGAAGGGGATACGTAATTGTTAAAATAATGGGCGAAACCCTTTTTAAAAGGGAAACAATTGCGAAAAAGTGAGAATAGGGTGTACGTCTTTTAAAAATCTTCATCTCAAGAACCACTGCACCAGAAATCTTTATACCAAAGCTTGTATCTATAGGGAAGATTCTAATTTGTTAAAATGTTGACCAATCCCCACCCCCCACCCCCCGGACTAATACTGGGGCCCCCAAAAGGTTAAAAGTTTAATATAGAGATATGTTAGGAAAATGTTTAAAAATCTTCTTCTCAAGAACCACTATGCTACATTTTGTGATATACTATGCAAACATTCTCAGATAATTTAGATTCTAAATTGTTAAAATCATGACCACCGGACCAACACACAGGAAGGGTTCGAAGTTTAACATTGAAGTATATAAAAGAAATGTTTAAAAGTTTTCTTCTTAAGAACTACAATGCTACAATTTGTGAGATTACTATGCAAACATTCTAAAATAGTGTAGATTCTAAATTGTTAAAACCGTGACCTCCAAACTGGGGCCGCAAGAGAGTAACATAGACATAAAAAGGGATTTAAAAAAAAAAAAAATCTTCTTCTCAATAACTACATTGCTACAAATTATGATATTGATATGCAAGCATCCTAAGATAGTGTAGATTTAAAATTGTTAAAACCGTAACCCTCAGGCCAATACTGAGGCCCCAAGAGGGGTTCAAAGTTCAATATAGAAACATGTAGAAAATCTGGTTTTAAATCTTTTTCTCAAGAAATGCAATGTTACGTTTATTGTTTTTTTTTACTATGTAAGCATCTTCACATCCTCATACTAATCTCACGGTGACATTTTTTAACTTATTACTGGGGGTTATATAGAAACCATCGTGTTTTTTTTAATACTTTTTTTTTTATGAAATACAAACATACACACAATTACACCCACGAAAACCACGCAAAAACACATCAACTCACACACTCGCCTGCATATTTTAAATTAAAACTCTATGTACATGCACTTTTATAATGCTAAGCAGTGGTTACTTGCTTGAAGAAAAAAAAGGGTCACAATAAAAGTAAAGAAAAGGAATAATAGTTGTAAAGTTAATAATACACAAGAGGAAAAAAAAACAAAACACAGAAAAAAAGGAGAAAAAGTTATCAGTCAAATATATCTTTCAAAATAGCCCATTGTTTTTCAAATTTATGCACTTTGAAACTTTGAATTGCAGCATATCTTTCAACATTAAAGTTTACCTTTAAATGACCAAGAAAACCAATCAGTGTTGGCACCTTATTCAACATCAGACAAGAAAATTAGTATTGTTTCAGAGATAGAATAATAAAATTAATAACTTTGTTATGACATGTCAATGGAAGTTCACCAAATATGATATTTAATACATTGAATTCAATCCTTTCAGAAGTCTTTCTGTAAATATGAAGACTCAGTTCACTCCACAGAGTATGAATTATATCACAAGAAAAAAAACATGGACTATGGTTTCTACATTTTTCTTACAAAACCCACAGCTGTCAAAAGACTTAATATTAAGGTAATACCCAACTGGAAGAATTCTGTGTAAAATTATAAACTGTAACCATTGAACAGAAGAATCATTGGTTGTTTTAAAACAAATCTTAAAAACATCATTTACTGAAATATCATTAACACCATATGGGGTAGTTCTGTCCTCCATTTATTTATAACAGTAGGGACAACCCCTTTCTCGCTCAAATAGTTGTAAATAATTTTAGTACATTTTTCTGAAATAAAACAGGTTGCAAAAAAACTGGCATACATGGATTATAAATTCTTTTAACAAAAGTCCTATCAATAGATAATAATTTCAAATATTACAAAATTGATGTTGTAATGCTATTATATTGCATAATACATTTATCATTGAGGTTATGTATGTGTTTAAATACATCAAAAATTAAAAGATTACAATCCTCATCAAGAAAATCTTGCACTACCTTTACCCCATTTTTATACCAGGATTTATATTTAAAAAAACTGTCTGTGCAATCGTGTCGGGTCCATATCTTTCTTATTGAGGAACCATGGAAGTTCTTACTTCACACAAAGATTGCTTATGACCTAAGGCTGTGTCTTGATTTCAACTTCGGTGAGTTCAAGGTCACTGGACCGAAAAGTGCAAAATTCGTGTCCGGTCCATATCTTTCTAATGGAGAAACAATGAAAGCTTTCTTCAGACAAAGATTGCTTATCTCTTGAGAGTGTGTCGTGATTTTGACCAAAGTCATTAAGTTCAAGGTCATTGGAAGGAAAAGTGCAAAATTCGTGTCCGGTCTGTATCTTTTTAATTGAAGAAATATTGAAATTTCTTACTTCACACAAAGATTGATTATCACTTGAGGGTGTGTCATGATTTTGACCAAAGATCATTTGGGCAAACTCAAGGTCATTGAAAAAAAAAACCTCTTGTAATATTTGTCTGCACTATACCTTTCTTTTGGAGAAACTTTGGAAGTTCTTACTTCACGATTGCTTATGACCTGAGGGTGTGTTATAAACTTGATCCAGGGTCAGTTTTGCAAGTTCAAGGTCATCGTTTAAAAAAAATTAGATAATTCCTGTCTAGGCCATATCTTGTAAAGGAAAATGATATTAGAAGCTAAAGTTGCTTGTGACCTGTAAATATGTTTGGTCCATGAGCTTTAGTCATTTGTGCAATTTCAAGGTCACTATAAGAAAACCGGTGCATCCATTACTTTCCAATAGAGAAATATATCATATTTTCTTAGCGGGGGTTATCATTTGTGAGCTTGCTAAAAGTATATCTAGTTATAATTATTTTTAGTTTATATTGCAATTGTGTTATTATTAATACGTTTAGGGCTATGATAATAGAATTGCTAAGTTGATGCATCTGAGATCTAACGATATAATGTCCAAAAAAGAAGGCCTCTATTTATGATTAAGATATTGTCAATTCTTTGAATATATGAGAGTTTAACAATATTTTTAAAGAGTTCCATATGTAATTTTGAACTAGAATGACACAAGAGCTGCTGTTCAGGTGAGCGATGTGGCCCAAGGGCCTCTTGTCCAAAACGTTCACGGAGCCCTATTCAGTAAATAGGACGAGTTTTTAGTTGACTTGATTTTTGAAATAAATTTTGTTTATCGTTGCTTTGTATGCAAACATGACGTTTGTAATTAAAATTATGTCCATAATAAATTTAAAAATTGACACAAGCATCAAAAGAACGGCCGCAAACCATTTGTCTTTCCGACTCCCTCCCCCCCCCGCCCCCCAAAAAGAATGGAATTGTACACCGTGTACAGCAGTTAATCTTAATTGGGGTGTTAAATATCTTACCCTCCCATAATTTATAATATTAACGATGTCAATTGGAGACTTATTGTCTTTGTACAGTTCTTACAATTCTTTTTCTTCCTCTTTCTTAACCCTGAACTTGTCCATCGCGTTTCTCAAAGACGGCTAAATGGAATTATACAAAACTCTAGAATATGATGGGCCTGCATATCAAGTTGTGCACCCTGGTTTGATTTTTTTTTTATTTGGGGTCGGCCAATCACATTTTTTGGGGGGGGGGGGGGAGTGGGGTTTAACATAGAATCCTATGGGAAAATCGTAGACTCTAATGTAATTAGTTATAACTTGAAAACAATCAGAGATAATAACATAGAGTCTTCAGAATAATATATGGACCTTTACAGGCAAGATATGGGGTGTAGTAGATCTGGCCATTGGGGTCATCCGCACCCCACAGGAATTGGAATTGACCAAATATCTCGAAAATGGAATTCTGACCCCTTAACCATATGTATTCTTGTTACTTGTGTCATAGCGCATCAAAGGGTATAAGTTTATGAGCCCCGGGGGTGGTCTTGATCCGCCTGAAACAGTAAATGACCAAATATCTTGAAAACAGTTGAGATCCCCACCCCTAAACCATATATTTTTGTTTCTTGTGTCAAGGGGCATGAAATGGATTGAGGCCATAAGCCCTAAGGGTAGTCTTGACCCCCCTCGAACAGGAAGTGCCAAACTATTGTGAAAACAATTGAGATCCCCACCCTTAAATCATATACATTATTGTTTCTTGTGTCATGGCACATAAAATGTTATGTAGGTTCTGAGCCCCGGGGGAGGTCTGGACCCCTCTCGAACAGAAAGTGCCCAAATAGCTTGAACACAGTTGAGATATCCACCCATAAACTAAATATTCTTGTTCCTTGCGTCAAGGGGCATCAAGTGGTATGTAGGTCATGAGCACGGGGTGGTCCTGATCCCCTAGAGCAGGAAGTGTCCAAATATATTATATACGGTTAAGACCCCGACCCCTAACCATATAGATTCTTGCTCCTTGGGTCATGTAGGTTCACCTGATATATAGTAAATGACCCTGGGGGAACATCATGAATTTTCAGAAATAAAAATAATCAAGTATTAAATATTTTTTTGTAAAGTTTGGCTCATGTGAGTCATCCCTATCATCAATAATGGCCTTGCTTTGTCTGGGCGATTATAAATACGTCTAGTTAGAGGTGATATAAAGTCATTTCTTGAAGACGTTTTCAATACATATCAAATGAGCCCAGATATATCTGTACTTTGAGTGCTTTGTAAACTTTCATATAATATAACTGACCGCATTCTGGCGGCCGGTAATCGACCTTAATTTACGTTAAACATTAGATGACATGCAGTTGTAAAATATTGATTTAACAATATAGTGCCAAAGGTTTGTTTATCAAATTCAGCGTTATCAACAAAAATGTCAACATTACAACAAGTGTAGTGCAGCAGTGCAGTTAACAACTATCACGACAGCTAAAGTACAGACTTCGTCAACTACGACACCATCAACTACGACAACATCAACAACGACACTATCAACTACGACAGCATTAACAACGACACCACCAACAACGACACCATCAACTACGACAACATCAACAACGACACTATCAACTACGACAACATCAACAACGACAACATCAACTACGACAACATCAACAACGACATTAACTCCCACATTAAAGACACAAGCTACGTCCTTAACAACACCACCAACAACAAGGACAACAGTGACACCCAATACAAATGCAACAACATCAATAAAATCAAAGTTACCATTAACATCAGCGGCAACCACATCAGCATTAATAATGTCAGATGGAAATGGTAGGTATATTAATTAAACAACATGTAAACATTTAAAAATTAGAAATTTAAGGTTTTCTCACGTTGGTTGTACATAATATACGAGGGATGTCCAAAAAGTTCGTGGTCAATCGCGTGTTTGTCATTTTAAATGGGGTTGTATAGACATTTTGTTTACCAAAATATATTTCATAAAATTCCAAACCAAACTAGTCTTAGAGTGGTTTTCTCTAAAATTAAACTAAAATTTGACTGGATTCAAGAGGCACAGAAAGCACGCACGGCCCAGTGTAAAAATTGTCCAAACTTCGTAATTGAATTTACTGTTGTTTTAAAACATACCAAAACGTCTTATCTTTTATTGTGAAGTTGTTAGTATTGTGAACGTCATTTTCATATGTAATTTGAAGCCGTTTATAAATGAGCACAAGAATTAAAAAAAAAAGATATTACAGGAAGAACATGACTTAAAAAACGCCAGAAAAATCAGAACAACCGGCCATCATAAAATTCTATGTCGACTATAGTAAACACCAATAGAAACGAAAGAAATGATGAAGGAAACAAGAAAAAACATCGAAATAGTTCAAGATCACTAATCCACAAGTGACACATGAAATTTTATGAGCTGTGTAATGAAATCTGACAAGCTAGAGGGGCGTTTTAAAGGAGAAATCTTGAAATTTTTTCATAGTACTGAATAAACACCGATTTAACACTGATCATGAAGTATTTATGAATATTAAATAATTTAAGAAAATGTGTTGCATTAATATCTTGGGACAGTGTATAATATACCTACAGAACAGATAAATTTCATATTTTACTTGACTTTAGATAATAGATACTACAGTAATTAACTTATGGTTTTTTTTAAATACTTTAATAAAATAAAATGATTAACAATTTTTAGACCACAATCCAACTACCACAATAACGAAAAGAACATCAAATCACTGAATGGTGCAGAGTTCTTGTCAAATATCTTTCTCCAGTCAGCTTTAAAGAGTCTTTTCATATAAAATAAAATAAACTGCACTGAATATTTCAAGTATCTTAAGTGGCACTGTGTTGCTTTAAACCATTTCTTGCAGGCACGTAGCATCAGAGGGGCCGGGGGGCCTGCCTCCCCCCTTTTTCTCGCAGCAAACATTTTCTTTAATTAAACATACGAAAAAAGGGAATTATCGTGGAGTTGCCCCCTCACTTATTTGGGGGCATGTAAAAAAATTGAAGTGAAAATAAGGAAATTGAAGTTATAGGTATACTACGCTACGCTGCCCCCCCCCCCCCCCCCCCCCCCATTAGGATTTTCAGGGTTTTTGGAAGATGTATTTTTTTCTTAATGTCAGGAAGATTTTTTGGATGAGTCTGGCCCCCCCCCCCCCCCACTTTCAAAATCGATGCTACGTGCCTGTTTTGGGGACAATGACAATTTCCCTATTTTGAAAATAAACCATGTTCAGGTTTATACAAATGAATATGCTTCAAAACTCAAATATTAACTAATATTAAATGTTAAGAAACTTGTTACAAGTATATATTTTTCCTGCACCATAACATTTGTTTTTTTTTCTTTTAATTTTGTAGTTATTTTGCTGATAGGATTAGGGGTTTTAGAAGTGACACTGATTGTTGTTGGAGTTCTTGCAGTCAAGAGATATCGGCGAAAAAAGTACGTGTATAAAATTAATATAAATACCCTTGTAAGCACGGACATGGCGTTAATGTTTGATGTTATTTGTTACATTCAGTGCTCATGTGTTGAATTATGATATTAGTTAATAGTTATGGAACATACAAGAACCTTTATTAGCTATAGGTTCATTTACCTTATCGTGCTGATCACTTTTTATTTTCATCGCATCCAATATTTAAAAAACCCACAAGGAAATACTATTAAATACACATTAACAAACGACCGAAGTCTCTGTCTTCCTTCTCAAAACCGTACAACTCCGCTTTACTCTATTACTTTTTATTAATTTATTATTTTCATTTTTATGTTTGTTTTTACAAATGACAATATCTGTGTATGCCAAGTCATACGTTAATGTCTAGTGCGTCATCAATATCCGAGTAAGTGAGAACGACTCACAAAATCCAAATAGTTCCACGATTAGTGTTTGTTTTTAATATTAAAAACAAACTTGGAACTCTTTTATTCATTTTCAACTCCATGTATTCCACACACCCATTCCTTGTAATCAAAGTACTGAGGTATTGAAAGCCGGGCTCTTTTAATGTGTAATTATGCATATTGTGTAGTAAAAACTGGCAATCTCTCTCTCTCTCTCTCTCTCTCTCTCTCTCATGCCTTTAATGTCGGTAAAGCGTCAGAGAGTGACTAAATTTTGTAAGGTGCTATTAACAAAAGTATGTCTGTCTAGTAGAAAAAAAATCAGTTAATTGAATTTTGAAACGAGCGTTATAAAATCAACTCCCCGATGTCCAGCAAAATACCAATGCTTTGTAAAATAGTTCATGGAATTTCATGCACATTTTATATGTGCCAAAAATGCATAGTCTTGTTTTTAAAACACATAATTGATAGGAAAAAAACTCCTCACTAAATTTCTTCGCAAACAAAAGAAAAAAAAAACTAATAGATTTTTCAAAACAAGGCTCTCTGTGAAACTATTTGGTATAGCGGAAGCTTCTATTTTGACGCTGTTCGGTTTTTTGTTTACTTTTGTAGTTGTGCTTTTTATAGAAACACTTGCAATTTGCATGCCTATAGCCAGGACTTTGCTTTCAACAAAGCCCGGCTAAAAATCAACAATCTGTTTAACCAGCAGTAATGAACTTCTAGAAACTCGGACACATATCAACTGAGAGTTGACGCTCAGACCGAATATATTTTTTCCATATTCATATTCATAACAATTGAATGCTTGAAAGATTCAATACGCGAAACTCAATTAAAAAAAAATCACAATTTTAAACAGGCATGTTTATTGTTATTTGTTTTTTCAAGAAAATCCAACCCTTCAAGACAGGCAAGGAAGAGAAACGATGACCATACAAATACACTTAAGCGACAAAACAGCTGTGGAGAAACAAATGTCTATGACGAAATTGACATCGATGATATCAAGGAAGAAGAAGAAGAGAACCAGTATAAGGAACTTCCAGAAGGTGTATACGATACAACCCTCAAGCGTCGGTCTCATCTAAAAAGCGTCGGGGAACGAATATCAAACTATTCAAGAAGGAGTATTATCAATATGTTTCGAACCTCTTCCTTTTTTAGAAGGAAAGGGAATGAAACTTCCGTAATGACATTCTCATCATTTAAAGGTCCAATACAAAGTCAAATTGGTGAGAAAAAGTAATTATTGAAAGACGAAGTTATTTGTATAAAAAAAGATAAAAGTGGAAAAAATCAACAGTCCCGAGACACGATTCCGAAAACCATTTAGCTTAACTTCTTAACACATGGATTAAAAAACGATGGAAATCAGTTTGTAGTACATGTAATTGATTTTTTCGCGACTTCCTCCGATTTTACAGACGAATCTAAAGTCAAAATCCACAGGTTATACTTGACAGACTTTGAACATCAGCGATCTGTTCATGGCATATTTTTTGTAAACTTACAATGTATTATGTACACATATAAGTGTATAAGTTAGACGGGAAATAAGGAATTAGACTTTAAAAACATCTAAAGTGGCAATTAAATCGAAAATACTTAATCCCTATATAGACTTTGAATCCCTAATTAAAATTAAGTCATAGAACAGGTTCGTTTTAATTGGCTTAAAAGGCACATTTTAAAAATAGGAAAGACAGCAACATTTCCGGATTTGAAAACAATGTGGTTCTAGTGGTTTTCAATGACATAGTGTTTTAAAACGTGTGAAAGTTAGGTTAAAGAGAGTTATGACCAGTTTTTAAATGTTTAGTAACCAGTGAGCCAAGCTATGAATAAAATAATGAACGTTTATAATTGAATAAAGTATCTTTTATCAAATTTATGACATTTCCTTTCCTTTCATCTTATATTGTTTATTTTATATTATACTTTATTTTTATTTTATATTATTCACTAACATAGCACTTGACGTACTTGACATTTGTTGGAAATTCTACCTGGTACTTTTGATTTCTTTTATATTTGGACTATTTATTTACCTTTTCTGCTTTATTATCAATCTGATTCCAATTAGTAAAAAGGGAAAAAAACATTTGTACATATGTGTATAATAATATCAAACTGTGGTAATAGTAAATCATAACTACGTGTACTTTTTATATCTTATATATACACAGATTAGTTTTGATAAACAAACTTTAAACTGCTTATTTTCACTTTTAACCAAACCAGCAAAAAATGCTTTGTGTTTTTATTTTACTGGGCATGATAAATATGAGTACTACAGAACTGGTGACTTTCTTAACAGCAGCACTTAATATTATACGAACTTTTCTGTGTTGAATCTGATTCATTCGAAAAGCTTTTGTTATAGTTAATAATATCCTTTAAATGTTGAAACCACGCTCACCATGGTGATTGAGCACTACAGACAATATAACACGGCAATGGGGTGAATTTAGTAATTTATATAAAAATTATTCGTACGTGAAATTAATACTCGTACGGTTCACTGTAATTTTTTTTTTCATTAAAAGGGTACGTTTTAAACAAGAAATATGGCAATGAAAATGAAATTAACCTAGAATGATTAAACGTAAGTTATATTGATTGCAGTTGAGTTATAACAGAAAAAACCCATATACACAATCTTTACACAAGTATCTTTGCTGCATTCTAGCTGCAATTCTGTAGCTCCCGGTCTGAAAAAATCAGATGGACGACCTCCATACGGGTTTTTTTCAGATCGGGAGCTACAGACTTGCAGCTAGCTGCATTCAAACTCGTGACCTGCGGGTCAATATAACCAAATGCTTCATTCACTGCATGAGTTAAGAAGACAAACAAAATTAATATTTATACAAGTTGTTATACGTCACAGAAAGTACTGTGGTACAAAATATTAGTCACGCGCCTATTCGCTTATTTGAGTTCAAGAGCACAGATAAGGAAACGTTTTTAAATCGAATGACATGCTCTTTAATTAACACACTTCCCTGGGTTAGATATTTTTTCTTTTATACATGTCAAATTCAAAAAAAGAAAGGGAAGTAGAAAACTGACTTTTAAATTATATACGTAGTACAAAAATATGGCGTTTGGTATTAAGTGATTAGTATTAAATTATTTCTAATTCCTTGAAACTGGTCATTTTTTTAGTCAATCAGTTTTTTAAAAGTTAAAACCGCACAAACTTAGTTAACATGCTTAAAGTGAGAGTTACGATTGGTCTATTCGCCTTTTAATTTCACTCCTACAGCTTAAAAAAAGGGGGGGAAAGGGCCCGACCGTTTTGTTCACATTTTCAGAATATGTATTGCTTGTGTTGTAATCAAACAACTTCGTATGACACAAAATTATTATTAATATTTATGTTTTTTATACTATTAGAAGGAAAGAATAAACCAGTCATTTTCAGTTTTATTTTAATCATGTCTCTTTTAAAGATGCTTGATATTGTTGTTTTAATACAGTAAGCAATGCTACGTATAGAATAAAACAATTGTGATATGCAAAGATGGAGGAGCAAGGAAAAATGCCAACATATTATCTGCTCTATACATCATGATCTAATTACAACTTCCTTTTGCAGTTACGATGAACGAGTCGCAATGTCACATAAACACAGGTGCAAGGAAATAATTAGATATATTGTTCAATTTTTTAAACATATTTTTTTAATTATTTTTTTTTTGGTTCCTGCTAATGACAAAATTGATTTACAACATGCAGGATGTATTTATAAAACAGTTACACAAACGCTGTAGGAGACCCACTGATATGTAAAATCTCGTTGTTTGTCCAATTCCATGTCCACATATGTATGTTGCAGGCCAATGAATAAGCCGCACTATTGATCAAGAAATGGTGCTGAGCGGAGTCGGTTGAAGATTTTTGATGCGTTTAAATTTGGTTCTCAGAGGAGTAATCCAGTATATAAAAGGATTGATAGAATAATTGATTGGGAATACTATGATACTTACATGTAGAATGATATCATAATATTCCAAAAGCCAAAATACATATACGAATGACTCGTAGATAGAAATGACATCAACAGTTAGGTCCGGAATCTGAGATACCATAAACACAATGACTATGACATAGGCAGTTCCTGTCATGTTCGACAAATTCTGCATATTTCTTACATTCCTCCCTTCCAAAGAGTTAATTCTTTTGAGTTTTGTATCTTGGCGCAATGAAAATACAGCGATAGAAACAGGGCAAACACTATTGTAGGAACGCTAATAAAAACATGATAAGATGGATGTAGAATAAAACCGCGGCATCTCGAAAGTTCTGTCATTATCAAAGAGTAGCAAAAGTGTATGACGGCCAGAATCACAAGAGTTACAAACGCTCTAAGGGCGGCATAATGGTACTGATGCGATTTCATATAAACAAGAGGTTCGTCACAAGAACGAACATTTCTTAAGCTAAAAATACGACATTCCAACACGACCCCAATACGGGGTGTTGTTTGCTACAGAAAAGGCGACACAAAAATGAGGTGACAAACAGTATGTTTGAATGAAGTAGTCCTCGTTCAGAAAATAAAGACACTGCACTCGCGTGTCGCGTTTAGAAGCAGAGAAAGTAGATCCGTCAGTGCTAATATCAGGATACACATATGCGACGTGTTCTGTACAATTTCTGTCGGAACAAGGTTCCAATCACCGCCAAATTTCCAACGGTCCCTACAAGTACGATGGACAAAGCTATAATTGTGATTTGACAACTGTAGGGAAATATCCGGGGAGCAAGGGAGAATAAAAGTTACAGATGATTTGTTCTCTTCGGAGGTAAAATCCATCTTGGGGCTACAAATGAAATAATTGTGTTTTCTGAAGCCTTTGCAGTACTTATAATGTGCCTCACAGGGGCGAAGAAAGGAACTTAACTGCTTAGAAGTTATAAGACAATAGACAAGCTATTTGTCTTTAATCAGTAGAAAGGGGATGGAACTGACAGAAAACTGGGATGTACATGTAAGGTTCATAAACCTTGCTGTAGCTTATACACATTTTCAAATGCAACCACATCATTATGGTGATGAGTAATTTACTAATTAATATAACTTAACCCAATATCATCAGTATATGCCATCAAATCTACAAGGATTACGGGAAGAAAAATATGTCATTTTTCCAAAAAATATTGATAGTCAAAAGGGAACCAAAAAAACAAAAACAAAAAAAAACGGGCGAAATTCAATTTGTTCTTTCCTCTTGTGACCTATTTTACTTTATAGGGAATTTGTGTATTTCTTTTCGCAGACTTTTCAGTCTTTTCAGCTGTCACCCATACTCATAGAACTATATCTCTGTCGAGTCATTTGTTTTATGTATCTCTACTTCATTTTGAACAAAACGATTGTAATTTATTTTCCCTAATAAAATTGTCAGTGTAACATTGTACGTTCACATTTTACTTAAACAGTTCAGTTGCAATTCGGCCGCTAAAGATGGTAAAACTCATACAGTATGACAATATTCTTAATCAGACAACGATCGTCGGTCATAGTAATGCTATTCATTTTTATATTCGACAGTAGTATAAAATATATTTATCTCGTTATCTCATATTTCAGCAAGTCTTCTGATTTCTGAAAACATAGAACTGTCGCCATCTACTGTGTTAAGTATCAAGTCCCCTGGTTACACAGAGGTCAACTATAAAAGCAATACAATCTACACATGGAATGTGACAGCACCTGCCGAAACAAAAGAAATTTTAATTGATATCGACATGGATATTATAAGACCGTCTAGGGGTTTATGTGAAGATTATTTAAAGGTATTTTTCCCATTCAGTAAAGTTTCATATTTATTTTTGGTAGATGGTTAACATGCTATGCAATATTGTGTTTTCATTATTAATATTATTCGTTGAACATACATTTTCCACAATTCAATTTCAAAGGCTTATTAAAGGTAGAGAAGTGACATCACTTTTTACAAGCAGGGTCATTGTTCACAAACTAGAATATCATCAGGACCGTGAATTGGACTAAATTAATGGAACTTCATGCCTAATTTATATGAACATTAACAAAAGAACAGAATTCAAGCTATTTTCTAAAGTTCACGATTAGAAATACCAGTCAAATTTAAAAATGTCATTTGGTTTTAAGAACTTAAACTATTTTAAAATATATGTAGAAAGAGAATAATCAATATATAATGATTAATTGACCCTTGTTCAAATATCAGATTCAGGAAATTGATCCCTCTGGTGGAAGCTTTACAGTATTTAACGGATGTGGTAAACTAACAATGAAGACAAACGCTCTGGGGAATCGACTACTCATAAAACTTGTCACAAACTTTGACGACTTGACTTCAAATGGATTTGAATTAAATCTAAGAGGTAACAATCTCTCACTATTTCTAGGAAATCAATAAAGTTTTGAAATGTTCTTTTTGTGAATAAAATGCCGAATTGAAAATTGAAACAAACATATTTATATTCTTTTTTGTAAATCGATCAGTATGTAACGTGCTTTGAAATAGTCTTTTGAATAGAAAAATCGTAGCCTTTAAAACTTTAACTCTTTTTCTGTAACAAGTGCTAAATGAACGAATAACAACATCAAAATCAACATTAACGAGAACGTTTTCTCCATCAATATCAACTTCTACAGCAGGTAGTGGATATGTCATTTATTTTACTATTGATTTATATAACGAATGAATGTAGCATAAACATGTACTTTTTAAAGATATAAGAATAATGAGATAGACTGTAACAGATAAATATTGGCAAGAGGTTGGTTTGAAAATTAACAGACATATGTGTTAAGTAATACAATGGCAGGCAATTGAATTGTTATTTATTGAATACATTTTCACAATTTGCTATACAATATTTGTTATTGTTTAGTTCTAAGAATTATAGATATTTTAATTGCCAGAAATTGGTTCAGAATAAATCTAGTTATTACTTTTCTTGTATGAAAAACAGAAATGCGGTCCAGTCTAAGAAGGAGAATAACGACGGCAGCTACAAATGATATTTCGACATCTAAATCGAGTTTACCTGTTCCACTTACAACACAAAAGAAAAAATACTTAACAACACAGGAACAACTAGCGCATTTCACGTATTCAGCACTCGCAATGACGATGGAAACAAAGTTAGACGACATCACATCAGCCTCTTTGGGTATGTTTGCTTCGATAAACAATTAAAACGTTCGCTAATTATTTCATAGAAAGAAGAGATTCATTTCAAATATTTGGTCTATTTTAAAATAGTTTTGGTGTTTGATCGCTACTTACAAACAGGTGAATATTTTTTTTTCTATAAAATGAACAAGTAAACTAGAAATGAGACACTGAGTTTCCATAATTGAACAAAAAACAACAACATCAAATCATCAGAAGCAAAAAACTCAAAAGACGAAAAAAAAACCACCCAAAACTAATGGCAGTGCTTTTGACAGAAATACACGATTGTCAAAGTTACAAAACACGTTTTTAAACGTATCTAAAATATCAACCATGTTGATATGCGTCTTATAAAAACTAGAATAGTCGTCAAACTTAAAGTAAAAAATAACGAAAACGACAACAGTTAAGATATGGGCATATCAAGCGTATTTACAACACAAAACAACCATACTCTGTCACAAAACTAGGACTACCGATACATTCCATGGATTCAGCACTCGAAATTGGAACGGAACCAAGACATTGCATTGGTATGTATGTTTGCTGGAATACAAAAAGGTATGCTACATATTACATACAGAAAACACATTTGTTTTTTAATATTCATAAATGTGATCTGTTTTTATCTGTGTATGACAGTTAAAGGGGCATGGTCACGATTTTGGTCAAAAATTATTTTTCCAATTTTAATGTTTACAATGCTTCAGTAAGGCAACCAAAATTTCAGTGTCATTCGTTGAGTTATAAGCAAGTTGCAGAGCTTACAGTTCTTTGCTATGTAAACAAAGCTTTTGTTTACATTTTGAATGTTGAAGTGAAAATTCCAGTTTTAGGCCTAAAAAGAATGTTTTAAACTCCAGGAACTGTTTATTTATGCTTCAAATCAATAAGAAAATAGACAAATCAGCTTGAAAACGATTTTTACTGGTACATTGAACCCATGTAAACAAAAACAGGACACGAGCCTTGTTTACAATACAAAGAATTGTGAGCCCTGTATCTTGCTTGTAACTCTGCGACTGACTCTCAAATTTCATTTAATCATTAGAAATGCATTCCTAAAGCATTGTATATATGAATAACAGAAAAACAGAATTTGACCAAAATCGTGACCATGCCCCTTTAAATGAAAAAAAGTAGCTCATAAAACATCTTTTTCTATACCAAAATAATATCAGAAATAACATTCTCAATAAAATAAAAAAACCTTTCAAACACCCAAAGTAAAACCCCTCAAAACTTGCAAACTCTATGAAATAATTCAAGAGAACGCATTTTAAAATCTAAGAAAAAGTCAATTCAAGAATAAGTTTTTCTCCCTCGCACTTACAAATTTAAAACCTTGCTGTCAAAGTTTTATTAACGCGCGTGTCCAAATATTCGTACGAAAAATTAATCAGCAGTCCATTAATGTAAGAATTTGTACATAATCCGTTGTGTCCATTAGAGATTCAAATAATATTTTAACATGTCAATTGTTTTATCAGGACAACGCATGAATTTTGAATTGATGTTTGGACAGGTTCGGTTGTTGAGACTGAGTGAAGTTTAAATACTTTGGAACAGATCAACTGCATGATATTTAATTTGTATCGGAGATACTTCTTTTTGCAAGCATCTTTAACCCTTTGTGCTTTGTAAATTTTCCTAAGTAAACCTCTCTTCAGGTTCTTTAAATCTATGTGTGTGACTTTTGAAAATACCACTAATCTGAGAGAACAAAAAAAGAGTGGATTATTATGAATGTTTAAGAGAAAATAAATACCAAAATACAAATGCAAATGCTCAAGTCAAAATTACCATACATGACATCATTTAAACGGCGATCACATCTTCACGTCGCTGAAGAAAAGGTATCAAAGTATTCGAGGGAGAGTACATGTATTATTTAAAATACATTTCGTCGTCAATCTTCCTTATATAAGAGAAGCGTGAATTCCCGCCATCACATTTTCACCATTTAAAGGCCCAACAGTCCTTAAATTTACTACATTTAAACAAATACTAATAAACCAATATAATACAAATGCTTTCTTCAAACTATATGCAATTTGGATTGAAACAGAGGTTTCAAAACTGATAAATTTATTAATACACGTATCTACTCTGCTTTCTGATGATTGTCAGATTTTACAATCAAAGGTAACATACTACAAAATGCATTTGATAATCAAATAGCTCGTAGTTCTACTATTGTAGTTGTACACTGAACGGTGTCCCATGGTTTATGAGATGTGTGTGAACTTGTTGAGCGCGATTTTCCTAGATACGAATTGACAGTTGCATTGTTATCACGAAGCAGATTTCACTGCCAAAGTAGTAGTTTCTATATAGAAAATGGGCTGATTGAGAGGCTGTAAATCTATTAAAATATGTCAGACCATATATATTAGTTCAGATTAAGTTTTATTAGCTTATTTAAATTTAGAATGGCCATAAATACAGAATAGTTAATGATGATCATGATGAATACAGTTATTGATTTTAAAAACAGTGTTTAAGAGGAATATATCTGGAATATACCCCAACTTAATTAATTAATTAATTTTTTCCCGCGTACTTGATATTTGTCTAACATTCTTCCTGGTATTGAACCTGACTCATGATTTAATATACACCCCTATGATGGGCTTCTTAATCATAGACAGCCTTATTACAGAAATGTATTCAAATCTGTATAAAATGCTTAACCCATAGATCTGTACGTGTGAGCATATAGGACCAAGGTCTCGTGAATTGTATTACTAATTTTCGATACTAAGTACAATTCTCATAAATTCACATGTAAAATATCATTAGGTATGATACAAAACTTAGCATGTTAAAGTAAATCCAAGGTTAGGTTTACTCTTCCAGGTTTTGAAAATTTTATTTTCTGGCAACTAGGAATATGTTTCCGGGGACAGTTTAACAAAGCTGTTGTTATAAACTTCACATAGTTGATAAACAAAACTATCACAGCATGGACTTAACTAAAGATAATCTTGTGTGTGTGAGAGAGAGAGAGAGAGAGAGAGAGAGAGAGAGAGAGAGAGAGAGAGAGAGAGAGAGAGATAGAGAGAGAGCTGTAAAATTTAAAGACTTTCATGCAAAAGATTAAATTGTCAAAGAGATTTTGCTATCAGGTGTAAAGGTCAAAAGAGAAGTTTGGCTAAAAAGGAATTTATCAATCAGTACTTTGTAAAAACGGAACTTGTAAATTGCCGAGAAGTTTTCTAATGATTTGTTTACTACAAAGTTAAAAATATGTAATTGGGATAAAAATGAGGAAAACGGGAAAAATGTAAATCATCTTTATGCAAGTTCTATGGTCGATACAATGACCTTGTCGGCAAGTACAATGTTTCATTAAGAGACATGCTGCGAACAATTGTCTGTACCGAATTCCATCATTAACATTCTGGCCACTCTGTACATTCAGCCCATCACCATCATCCTGCTGATTGTCATCCAGGTCACCATCATTCAGGGGGGATTGAGATCTGCTTGTCCTTGCAAATGTTATGCAAGATACGGCAAGAAACAATAACTTCACAGGCCTTGTCTGGAGACAGTCTAATCCTTCCATGCAGAACATAGAATCGTCTCTTCAGCTGCCCCATGCCTCTCTCCACAATGCTTGTCTTCTTATGAGCCCTATAAAATACCCTTAATTAATAAATTGTTTTACATCACAAAGAAATTTAAAAAAATTAGAATTAATGCATATTTTTATGCCCCCTTCGAAAAAGGGAGGGCATATTGCTCTGCTGCTGTCTGTCTGTCGGTCGGTCGGTCTGTCGGTCGGTCGGTCGGTCGGTCGGTCCACCAACAGTTTCCGTTCATTTTCTTCGCAGAGATTGCACATATTGAAATAAAATTCGGTATACAGATTTATCATAATAATATATAGGTCAAGTTCTATTTTGGGTACGATAAAGCAATTTTCGACAGCGTTATGCCCCTTGAACGTAGAAAAATTTCAATTATTTGTAGTTTCCGTTCATTTTTTTCGTAGAGGTTGCACATATTGAAATGAAATTTAGTGTACAGATTTATCATAATAATATGTAGGTCAAGTTCAATTTCAGTTACGATCGAACAATTTTTGACATGTTTATGCCCCTTGGACATAGAAAAATTCCAATTATTTGCAATTTCCGTTCAGTTTCTTTGCAGAAGTTGTACATATTGAAATGAAATTTGGTATATTGATTTATCATAATAATATCTAGGTCAAGTTCAATGTTGGGTACAATCGAACAATTTTTGACAGAGTTATGTCCATTGGACGTAGATAAATTCCAATTATTTGCTGTTTCCGTTCATTTTCTTCGCAGAGGTTGCACTTACTGAAATGAAATTTATTGTATAGGTTTATCATAGTTTCAAGACCCGACATTCACCTCGAAAAATACGCCATAAAATCCTACCAGGTGAAGATGTATCCGTCATCATAATGCTCAACTTCTGTACCTCAGTTAATACACATCATTTATGTGCAATGCAGACAGAATCTACTGTGATGGACGATTTACACAACATCACACAACTTTGACAATATCTTTATCACACATGCCCGTGACGGGTCAACAATTAATGATCAGTCTTCACACTTCTACCAAAAACAAACAAAGACACCAACACCAGACTCTTCACGCTTCAGGTTGATATATGCCGCCGTCACAAATCAGATTTTCTTACCAGGCAACATCAGTAAACCTGTACTTCGAGTTTGCTTCATTTAATGATGTAGTAAAACATTTCCCTGCAGCAGAACTTGCATGTTGCCAGTTCTTCTAGGGTAAATTTTCTACAGTATATAAGGATATCCAAGAGTTCGACCTGCAGAGAGACAACAAAGACCCTCAAAATGACAACACACGTGTTCCTTGTACAGGAGCTCTACCACTTCTACATCTGGTACACATGTGCTTGTTTCATACAGGAGGTCTGTTAATTATGCACAGTAACACAAGGTCTCCATCTTTTTTGAGATCAAAAATGTAGGTCACCGATTCAAACCCCAATATCTTTATTCATAATCCGTATATCGAAACAGTAACACATGCAATGCTCAGCGGAAACCCCCTTCTAGCACCCCTTACTTTAATTCTTACTTCACCCCCTCGAGAACCCTGACACTGACCCAAATATTGCATGGATCACCACTCAGAAAAAAAGTGCTGCCGTAAACTGCTCAGGACTTCCGGTTTGGCGATCGCGATTCGTTACAGGTGATCTCATTGGCTCACGGTTCTCTCGGGTGTTTTCCATCCATTAGAATAAAATACAAGAGAAATACGAAACATCATTTAGCGCTTAATTCGAAATCTGTATTTTTGACGATTCACATGTGGTTTCTGTCATTTTTTTCTGCAAAATGACAACATTATGGTAAGTTTTAAAATGAATCAGTTAAGGATAATTAAATATAAATCAAATTATCAAATGAAAATTTACTGTGTACATTGAAGGGTATGGGGATCACCAACCTCCCCCATCCCTCCACCCCTAAACAGTTTTTGATCTGCGGATGAATATAATAATTAAAACATTTAATATATTTAAAAGGAATAATAAAGAAAAATAAAAAATAAAAATCTAAAATTGCTTTCCAGGCTTTCCAAATATATTGTGCTGTCAGATCACCATAATATTCTGATTGAGAACCGTGAGCCAATGAGATCGCGTATAACAAATTGCGATCGCCAAACCGGAAGTCCTGAGCAGTTTACAGCAGCACTTTTTTTCCTGAGTGGTGAACCATGCAATATTTGGGTCAGTGTCAGGGTTCTCGAGGGAGGAGAGGTAAGAATGAAAGTAAGGGGTGCCAGAAGGGGGTTTTTGCTAAGCACTGCATGTGTTACTGTCGCGTTATACGGATTATGAATAAAGATATTGGGGTTTGAATCGGTGGCCTACATTTTTCGATCTAAAAAAAAGATGGAGACCTTGTGTTACTGTGCATAGTTAATAGACCTCCTGTATGAAACAAGCGTCTGTGCTCCGGCATGCCCAAGTTGAGGATTACTGGCCAGTTACCCTAGCAAATGCACCAGACGAAGAAGACTGTGTCGAACTCGCAAACTACCGATATATAACAGAGACGTAGAAGGCAGTTTCGCCCTCTACCTTTACATGGAATTAAATCAAAAACGAAGAACCCAGAACCGAATAGATTATTCCAGAATATGTCTAAAGATGTATATTTGTTCTGATGTTCCTTTTTCCATTCGATATAATGTTTGCTCTGGTCTTAGTTTGTCTAAATTTTGCAGACAGAAAATGTAGTAAGGATGTGAAGTATGCAACGGGTCGCAACATGAAAAAACAGTCAATATTATCATAAGAACGATCCCAGCATCTAAAACCTCAAATAACATAGAAAACCTTTACCCAGTTAGAATGTATATCAACAGTAAATCGGAGTTAGTTCTAATTTCCTGAATTATTCATTTTGACGTCATTTCATAACTCCAAAATTCTGAAGCCAGCAAAGATGATTGTCACAAGTTTCTATAGTATGACATATCCATGGGGGCAGTGAAAACGATAATTGTAAGTAAGTTTCATTCGTTTTCTCTTCTCCTTCCTCTCTTTGAACACTCAACCCACTATTCCTTAACTAATAAATAAAGGAAATTCTGTTATTATCTATTTGTTACTGAACCTAAGACTTAAACGACAATGAACATCCCCACACCCACACAGGGTGTCATTATTTACTCGGAAGTTCCGTTGATCCACCTGGTTATTCAAGACCCTTAACCCAGAGGGAGATCATAACCCTGTAGAAGTTCATTAAATTTTGCTAAATGCTTTATAATTTAAAAATCATAATTATATTCATTTTTAAAAGTCTGTGACACATTTGTCGGCATGGATAAAAATCATTTAAACAGTGTGAAAAAATATACTTTTTTTAAATAAATCAAGAGACAAGAACATGAGAAAGTTACCTGAGGGTTACTAAAAAATTTGTTTTAACTTTTTTTGAACAGGCCAGGGTCCCTAATGCTGTCCGAAGCACTTGAACCTATTAGGTCAAATCTTTAAGATCGATAAAAGGCGAGATCAAATGAAATATTTTTACACGACCAAATGGAAATAGAAAACAAGTTTAAAAGATTTTACCGGCATCTGGTGTAAGGTCTCAAGAAAATTGAAAGCACGGCAATATATCCCCCTCCCCTAAAAGTTAAAATTAAAATGCCTACAGGCCTTGACAGTCACCTGAGTAACATAGCCCTTAATTTAACCTGTCAGATGGTCTCGCTTTTGCATTTTAAACTTCATTTTAGATAACAAACCCTTATCTGAATATAATGTTTTAAAAACATTTTTTCATTAAGGAGGGGGGGGGGGGCAAGAATTGGAAGAATCTCGAATTATTTATACCCTAGCTCCAGGTGCCAAAACTTGTAATCTTTACGTAAAAATGAGACCTGAAAGCCTGTAAAGGTGATCTTTTACAATATTAGTAGTATTTATAATGCACACCCGAGCATATAGTTGATTTCAACAAGCATACAATGCACAGGAAATTAAAGTAAATTTCGTAAAATATGGCAGCAATAGCTTATCCGAGTGACTCAAGTGACCTTGAACAAATTACATGTTCACCATACGGCCACATTTGTCACCCCATTACCCAAATAAAAAACCTTATCCCCTGCCTTATAGGCAGTGAATTTCACACTACACCGGTGTTGTATAGCAGTTTTTCCCCCATATTAGCTTTTCCCCCCGGAAAACCTACTATAAAAAAGACCTCCCCCCCCCCCCCCCGGGGGGGGGGGGGGAGCTACTATATAGTAGCTTTTCCCCCATAGTAGGGTTTCTCCCTCACGTTTTTGGCTCAGATTTTATAAAAAAATATTTATGAAAACCCAGTAAGGATTAAAATCAATGTTTCTACACTCCCAGGTTGCATATATCTGCATTCATATGTACAGGTTAAGTTTCGTTTTGCCGATTTATTTTTTTTTATTGACAATGCTGAAAATTGAACATGTGTTTAATGGAATTATACATAGAACTTAATTTAGGTAATTAATTGAAAAAAAAAGTACTTGGTTTTACAAGATATACAGTTATATGCATAATTCTGTGTTCTGAAATTGTAAGTGAAAAATGTTTTGAGAATATTTTAATAAATCTATCAGTCCGTCTGTCTGTTTGTGCAAATTTTATCTAGGCTAAACCTCTGTTTTAGAGAAATTTTGTTTCCGATGTTTCGGAGTCCGATGTTTAAAATCCTATTATAATGAATATAGTGCATATTCTTTAGGGTCCCATATCTCATAAACTAGAGATGACCACATCACCATATTTTCACAGTGGCAGTGGTTTACCACTTGTAGATGACTCTGAAAATTTCAACCCTCAGGATAGGGGCCCTCGATGTTTCAGGGTCCGATGTTTAAAACCCCATTATAATGATTAAATAGTGTTTTTTTAAGTGGGGGCCCGAATCTCAAATTCTAGAGATGACCACTTAACCAAATTTTCACAATGGTAGTGGAACATGTATCCCACTAGTAGATGACCCTGAAAATTTTAGCCCCCAGGGTAGGGGCCCTTGATGTTTCCGAGCCCGATGTTTGAAATCCAATTATAATGAATAGTGTATTTTTTAGGGCCCCATATCTCAAAAACTAGAGATGACCACATCACCATATTTTTACGGTCATTTAAAAGTAAAAACATCATTTAAAAATACACACTACCTCATATATTTCTTTATCAAAAGGGTTGAAAATTACGTTTAATTCTGCTTTTCTTTTTAAATTTACGAACAAAAATTTTTAAAAAAAGGTACGCGGGTAAATTCATTATTTTTCAAAACATTTAATCAATTCATAAAATGATTAATGATATAATAAATAACTTAATATTTAAATCAATTAATTTTTATTCATAAAAGTAGCAACCGAAAAACAAAAATAAATAACTGACAAAAGCGCACTTGATATACGACTTCTTTTACTTGCCAATTGTTTAGAAGATCAAGCTTATATTTAAAAAAAAAAATAAGTCAGCTCATCACAAAAAATGTGTTAGTTTTTATTTGTAATTGCCCTTGTTTCATTGTTCGAAGAAATAATATGGTACACAAGTAAATCTTTATTGCAAAAAATATGAAATAAATAGTATGATGAAATTTTTAGGTAAGTGAATCGTATATCATGTTTTATATGGCATCGTTTTCAAAATGTATGTTTATAAATCACGTTGCAAAATGAAAAGCTGAAAAATTAGCACACAGTGAATGATAATATATACATAAGGTTAGTTCAGGATCCATTTCACATTTTCCAAAGTAACCAGCAAAGATACCGACTTTGTTCTGGTTGTGAAGCCCTTTCATTTTTTAAAAAAATGTTTACATCATAAAACCTCGCGTTTCGTAAAAAATGTGCTTAAAAACATGAATATGAATATGCGTGACTTAAGAAAAAAATTGTAAATACTAACTTTACACACGCCTTTAATACATTATCAATTATAATACCCCTTTCCCATGATTTAGAACCCCATCAATCGAAGTTAAACATTTCAGTTTCTCATCATATCATTGCACCTTGTCTCTCGTTTGATATTTAGAAGAAGAAATATATGATTATATTTAAGATCGTCAATTCTAACGGTATTAATTTAAAATTAATAGCCTTTTGGACGAAGGGAGTAATACATTTCCACTTCTTATTCCCTTCCTCTACAAAATTAAGTCAAGATTAGTCAGTTAGTTTCATGGGAGGAGCTTATACATAGATGATAATACATGGGAAAATTAAAGTTCAAAACCGGCGTATTTTCACTCAAATGTATTCTGACGTGTTCTGTGAAAAATGTCAATGTCATAACGTCGAAGTTAAAACTGTAGACAAGCACCGATTAGATGAAAAAGATTCTAGGTGTATCCGAAATCCGTGTAAAAGGTGTTCCAAAAAGGTGTAAAAAAGGTGAAATAAATGGTGATGACACAGGAATGTTATGAAGGCACGTGCCTTTGTTCATATCAGGGGTGAAAAAACCATGTATTTTATCCTAGGTATTAATAAATGCCATAATTATCCTTATTATGTGAACTTAATATCATATCAGTTATTGCAAATTATTGCCACGAATGGTCCGCCATAAACATGACCGGAATGTAAAAAAGGGGGAAAATCTACTATATAGTAGGTTTTCCGTGGGGGTAATCTGGCTATAAAAAGGGGGAAAACCCACTATATAGTCAGCTTTCCGTGGAGAAAAATTGCTATATAGCCATTTTTCCGGGGGGGGGGGGGGGGGGTGCGTTATAGACTTTTTCGGGGGGGGGGGGGGAGATGGGTAGCGGGAAAAGGCACTATATAACACCGGTAACAGTACACTATGTACATAATAGCAATGCATTTAGTTTATCTCCCACGATTATAAAAATTCAGAGGAAAATATTATAAAATTTAATATATTTTCAATAAGTGGCCACATTAGCCAAACCCGAGGACCCTGAACCCCTGATCCAGGGGTCATGAATTTCACAATTTAGGTAGAGGGTTTCATGAATATTATAACCGTGCATTCAATTAATCTCCCCCTGCTATGGATGGATAGAAAAATTTGTAAGATTAAATACATTTTCACTATATGGCCATATCATCCCCGCCCTAAGGCCTGAACACCCGACACAGGTCACGATCTTAGTGGAAGGATTCATGAACATCTGATTCGTGCATTCAGTTTATCTCCTCCTGCTGTGGATAGAGAGAAGTTTTCTAAGATTTATTACATTTTCACAAAATAATTTTTTTTTCAAATGTATAATGAAGAAGAGAAAAAGATTTTCTAAAGATATAATATATTTTCACTATATGTACATATTGGTCGCACCCTAGGGCATAAACCCCATGACCCAGGAATTTCACAATTTTGGTACAGGGCTTCATGGACATCATACAGGTAATCATGTATTCAGTTTTTTTTCCAAAATGTGTGAGATTAGAGATATTTTTTTTTTTTGCATATTTGACCCCGATGAAGAGGCCCTTGCCTGGGTGTGGTATAGTCAACAATTTCACAATTTATATTCTTCTTATCCTAGAGATGCTTCAAATTGAAAATGGTAATAATTGGCCTTGTAGTTTTCAAGAAGTTGTAAAATTGATGATAGACGACGCAAGACGACGTACGAAGACAAAGAAGCTTCACTTGTCACTCAGGTGACCTAGAAACAACTTAATAAATTGGCCACACGTTTGTACATGTAATAGGGAACCTGTGATTTTTATTTAAAAAGTTTTTGAAGAGGTGATTTGTAGGGATCATTCGATTTTCTTATAATTTTATTGATAATATTAATAATTATTAAGATTGGAGACAAATTTAGAGCAGAGCAAACTACAATCTTTTAAAACATGCATACATTTATTAACTCAAATGTTGTTGTTTATCTCTATGGATAGGATGTATTTTAGTTGTCCTAAACTAATTGAAGTCGAACATGTCATCTATGATATCTAACTCAAGTACAAACAGATAGTCAAACTGAAAACGAAATATAAATCTTAAACAAACTGTAAATAGAAAAATATCTTAAAACGAAACGCACAACACTATATAGTATTCAACTGTTAAAAACAAAACTTTTATCTATCTATTAAGATAGAAGACTTTTTACACATTTTGTGGTCCCTATAAATCTATACGTGTATTGAGTTTCTTAAAGTGGTTTGACGAAATATATTAAAGAATATAACACTCTCCTAAATGCATGTATTCAAACAGATTTCGCCATGTCTTTTACAGTTTTAGAATAAGTACATTAACATCTTGACATTTGATTGG
Source organism: Magallana hongkongensis (assembly GCA_016163765.1). Taxonomy (NCBI): domain Eukaryota; kingdom Metazoa; phylum Mollusca; class Bivalvia; order Ostreida; family Ostreidae; genus Magallana; species Magallana hongkongensis. The sequence continues at coordinate 31,956,973 of WFKH01011801.1, forward strand.
ATAAAGTTGTTAAACTATGCACCTAGCGATAGAATATATACGTATTTCCTTGTTTGTGAGTATAAAACGCGTGTATCATTGACGATCTAATGCAGTGTGTTTGGTTAGTGGCGTTGAATGCAACATTCATTTGTATTTATCTTTTCCCGAACAATGATGATGATTTTTACAAAGACTTTTTTCATGTTGATTTCTCTTGGTAAGTAATGTTAGCTCAACTGAGTTGGAAGCCCAAATGAACTTTTCTAATCTAATTTGTTCGAAGTCACGAGTCGTTTTACATAAATTTAAGTCATGCATATTCGCGTTGATTTTTATACAGCTTCATTTTATTGAACTACTTAGCCAATTTTCACTTTACTTAGCACAAAGAAACTTTCGAGAGAGGACATTTAATTTTGTACAAATTAAATGAAGATCTAGGAATTCTTTTAAGTGGTATCTTTAGGACAAAATAAGATGTTTTCAAATTCTCCTTTACTGGAATCAAATAGCAAGTAGTATCAAAACTTTTAGTTTCCACTTGTGAAGTGAATTCATTTTTGTTTTCAAACTTTTGGGTGAGGAATTGATCTAATTTGAGGTTCACGGTTTCAAAGAAATAAATAGAAAAAACCTGTTGATAGTAAACATCAAGGAGACAATGGCGGTTAAAATTATGAAAAATCGAACTTATATACACAATATTACAGTTTGTTTTAACCTTTAACTGACTCCTACAGGTCAAATAAAGGCTATATTCAAAAAGAGAGTGAATTAATCAGGTTAAGAAAGAATATAGAAGAAATCTAATTAGAGATGAAGTCTGTAGAATAAATATTTGTTGATACTGTGACATTTAAAATGCATATGAAATATAGATGGTAAATTAACAAGTGAACACTTGAAAACAACTTTAAAGGAACCAGAGCGGGCATTGCTTATATATTAACATTGTTCTTCGTTTATTTCGCCCACGATATGTCAAAATGATCTTTATTTCGTAAGATATTTTTAAAATCATGTAGAGATCTAAATGTACACAGTGTAGGACGGATGTAAATCTAACAATAAATTTGAAATGTCTAATGCATGTGTAATTATATTAAGAAAAAGTTATCCTCCGTGTACAAGCACGTATGGTACACTGTATGAACTAATGAAAGGGTATACTGTGTTTTAGAAGATATAATCTTGATCTGTTTACTGAATACATGTACATGTATTTATGATGCGAGAATAACACCCCGTTTTGACATTGTATAAAGACGTGTTTGTCCAGGCAATAAAGTGTTTGTCCAAGCAATAGGGCTTCATATTTCAACCCAATTACCATCTCTTATGGCGTATATCCAATATTTTAAATAGAAAACAAAAGATTTTAAAGAGTTAGTTTTGCTATTTTTTCAATCATTTTTATATCACAGAATAAATTAAATGTAAAGGATATTATGTTGGCTATATTTTGTTCATTGATGAAAATTCTTAAATCCCTAAATATTACATTCGGTAATAAAATGAATTTAATATAATACACCAAAAAGGGAAATAATACATTTTAATTAAATCATTGTAGATTTCTGGACACAAAACACAAAACAACACAAAAAAAATATATTCGAAAATATAAACACTATTACTAAATTTAGTTTTCTTCGAGAACTGTCTTAATAAGATAAAAAACAGAAAGCAATAATTACCACTGTTATATTATATATATAGTCTATCATTTACTAGTACATAGATTATATATTCGATAACCATCTTCATATCTCCTTGTTGATACATTTTTTAACACGCAAGGTTTAAAAATAAGTGTAGTTTAAAACTTCTTGACTAGGAATTGACATGTATCAGTTATACAATATACAAAATGAGTAGGAATACAAGTCAGAAATAGTAAAAAATCTGAGTAAACTTTTAAAAAAGTTAAAAAAAGAAATGCATAGGGGAGATACTTAATCCTTCGCTTTATCTAGGTGATAGGATTATTTGGAAATTAAATTTATTATTTGATTAATTATTTCCTTCCTTAGGTTGGCTAATATCCAACTTTCTAAAGTTTATTAAACCTTATATTCACCGACACGTGCACGGAAACCCATATATGAGACTTATTGAAAAAGTAATTTCATATTTAAATAATTCGAATTCCTTTTAACAAATTCAATTCGTGAAATCACGTTTTTTAACTCGGTGGAATGAGCTTTTGATATAATAGATGTCGATTATACTAGGTATCTTTGTGTGACTAGTAGCCATGCACTCACAAATACTAGAATCAAATAGGTGATTACTTGATTACCGTTTTTATATTCTTATTTTTTGTTGGTTTAAAAAAATGCTTTATTGAACTCGTAATTGTTATAATAACCAAATTAAGTTCAACTTAAGCCAATCATTTAAAAACAAGTGTTCGTGCTAACGGATGTGTTAATAAGTATGTGGCCAAAAAGAGTAAATGTTGTGTGTCATGCAACTTTTTCATTTCGTGATCACAATATCACATCGAAAAGATGCAATGCATCGATCAATTTCAAACAAAATACTACTAAATCTTTTTAATAGGTTACGTATTTCGTGGTGATGATAAATTTTAAAAAAAATGATAAAGTATGTAAAATTCATTTCACATCATTGTTACATGTAAGTTATCATATATTTTGAAAGACTAAAGGAATCTTGTTGATTTATCAAAATCCAATGATAAACAAATTCAATGCCAAATGATTTTACTCCATTTGCAGTGAAAGCATTCATAATGATCACAGATCCAGACCACTCTGATATCAATCAGTAGTTAAAACGAACCCAATGTCTGCATTTGTCGCACTGTAACAACTTCATTAAAATAAGACACGTACTTTGTTAACAGCATTTTTGAGGAGTGCAGTTTGCAAACAAGGCAAATTTTCCTCGGAAATGGATACGCACTCAGAATCTTTAGACAAGAAGCGTTGGTTTGAAGACCATTGGAATGTAAATTGTCATGTGTAGACTCCTAAAAACCACGCAGAAGATCCCATTTTCTTTGCACAACACCTTGGACATGTGTACCATTCTAGATTTTAGGATATGTGTAAAGGAACTTCAGATTTTTTTTTCTACTTTTCCTTTGTTTTATGGCTGCTACTGACACCTCAGGATCAGTTATGGTGGAGTCTGGTTCAAAGTATTGCTTAGTTTTAAATATTTAATCCTTTAGATTTTATGAACACAAACTTCCTGGTTTGTTCTGCTCAAATTATTGACTTGTTCGTTGTCATCCAATTCAAGAGTTGCTCAGACTGTCATTTTCTTTATTAGCTCACCTGAACTGAAGGTTCAAGTGAGCTTTTCTTGTCACCTGTTGTTCGTCGTCCGTCCGTCTGTCTGTAAACTTTTCGCATTTTTTACTTCTTCTATAGAACCACTGGACCAAATTTAACCAAATCTGGTACAAAGCATCCTTATGGGAACGGGATTATAAATTGTAAAAATAAAGGGCGAAACCCTTTTTAAAAAGGAGATAATTATGAAACGGTGAAAATAGGGTGTTTGTTTTAAAAACTCTTCTTCTTAAGAACCAATGCACAAGAAAAGCCAATATTTACACCAAAGCTTACACATGTACATATAGTGACAATTCTAAATTGTTAAAATCATGACCCCCGGATCAATACTAGGGCCCCAAGAGGGGTTCAATATTTAGCATAGAAATATGTAGGGAAAATGATTAAAAATCTTCTTTTCGAAAAACAACAATCCTACGATTTGTTATATTACAATGCCAGCATCCTAAGATATTGTAAGTTATAAATTGTTAAAAAGTGACCCCCAGACCAATTATGGGGACCCTATGAGGTGTTCAAAGTGTAATATAGAAATATATAGCGAAAATGTTTAAAAAAACCCTTCTTCTCGAGAAGTACAATGCTACAATTTATGAGATTACCATGTAAGCATTCTCAGATAGTAAAGATTCTAAATTGTTAAAACCGTGACCCCCGCCTCAACACTGGGGCCCCAGGAGGGTTTCTAAATTAACATAGAAATATATCAGAGAAATTTTAAAAAAATCTTCTTCTCAATAACTACAATGCTACAATTTGTGAAATTACTATGCAATTTTCTATGATAGCGTAGATTCTAAGTTGTTAAAACCGTGACCCCAGGCCAATACCTGTGCCCCAGGAGGGGTTCAAAGTTCATAAATCAAATATATAGGGAAAATTTTAGAATCAAATCTGTAAAATTATTACGTAAGCATCCTAAAATAGTGTACCAACAGATTTTGAATTGTCAAAACAGTGACCCCCGGACAAATCATGGGTCCGATAGGTGGGTTCAAAATTAAACACAGAAGTATATAGGGAAATGTTTAAAAATCCTTCTTCTCAAGAAATTCAATGCTACGTTTACCGTAGCTATTTTACCATGTATTAGAATCCTCATATCTTCATATCCTCACACCAAGGTCACAGTGACCGTTTTCACTTTTAATGATTATGTTTAGTTCATTTTACAATGTTGTTATCTTTAATACTTTGAGGCCTAGGAAAATAAGATTGACCAGTTGAGGCATCTTAGATCTTAGGATACGATGTCCAAAAATGTAGACTTCTTTTTATATATTATTTAATGTATTTTCAAATCTTGAAAGATATGAGAGTTTTGCGATACTTTTAAAACGTTTCATATTTAAACATTTCGAAATAGGACGATACAGGTTCAGGTGAGCGATGTGGCCCATGGGCATCTTATTCATTTTTATATGAGGAACTGTCAAGAAAGAAGAGGAAATTACTTCTACTGAAACAATATGAGCATTGAATTGATATATTTCACACCAAGTTTTGCGGAAAGCATATTGAAAATTAAGTGTTGAATAAGCCATGTTGTTTGCTTGACATGCTAGAAAACAAAACTCCTATTTTACAATCACCGTTGATGTTGCTCACATCTGTTGATGGCACAACTGTTTACTTTTCTTGAGAGGACTAAATCAATGAACATCTTTGGGTTGAAGAACTAAATTTTACTATTTTACTTTTTGACTAGAATTTGCTTCAAAAACACTGCAAATTATATTGTGTTTATTTGTCATTTCATCTGTTGCAACAGAATTATTACATCTGCGCTAATCTAACAAATGCGAGAAATGTTCATCTGGTCTATAAAGTGGCTCTGCAAATACTGTTGGAATATAACAGAGTTTGATCATCCAACAACCGCTACATCATCAGCTGCTCCTGTATCAACTTTCTATCATCTCTGACCTGATGCGTATCCCACGAAACCCAAAATAATGCGGAATGGTAACATCAGAGTCACTTCTACATCCAAGTATAGTAAAATTAGAGGATTTTTCTGTTAAAGTGTCTAGTGTTTCCAGTGCCAGGCAGGATATCGCATGAGAAGGTAGATGATTGAATTCACTTTCTCGTCAATAATAAAACTCCTCTGTGATTTGTATTTAGAAATTAGCGGAAAGCTCAACAATATTATATTAACAGTTGCTTGTGTTGATGACTTCGATTATTGGTACTCCAATGCACATTGCTTAAGAACCTTCAAATCAGGAGATCGTTTCATGAATCTTTAAAAGAATTTCAGAGTGAGGGGTTCCTGGTCTCTATTTTTTAAACCAAGCTCTATGTAATAGTCCGATGATACGTTGTCACCAAGTGTATCCATACCCAAGTGATGTCATTACTTTTGAAGTGGGCCACCCATAGCCTCTTCTTCATGTCCTAACAACAGTGCTTCCATGGTGATTTCTTTTGTGTCAACTCTTCCTGTGACACAATCTCGCGATTGTGAATGGGAACATTGTGCTGCATTACAGCTTTAATTATGAATGCTGGATCGTCTATACTTGACTCCAAGATATGCAGCTATAAGTCAAATTGGATCATACTATAATGTCTTAATTTACTTGTGGGGTTTATCTTTGGAATCTAAAGATAATAAAACGATCTATAATTGTTTTTTCTATATAATTTTCTCTTTAATGCTCTAATGTAGAGCATATGGTTCATTAACAAAATTTGCTTTTACGTTTATAATATATGACAGAAATTTCAATTTGAAAATAAATAAATTCCTTTGTACTAATTACTTCCTCAAAAAGTATAAGGAATGTCAACATTTTATAAACCCAACAATTTTGAATTGTGTTTGGCCTGAAAGAACATCCGAATACCCTTTAACCTTTACATTTAGATATGATATTTAGCCACGTGCTTGTCATATACATACCTGTCGAAGAACAGTAAAAATTTATATACCTGTATTACTGCTGACTTGAATATTTCAATAATATTTTCAATTTCGTGACGTGGTCATTATATCAAGGAAACAATCAAACAAGACTTGAGATTTTTTACAGAAATACCAAATAACTTGTCTCATTAACTTTTAATTGTTGTTTTCTTTCATTGACATATATTTGTTTAATGTTGTGTGTTCGATAGAAAAATCAGCTTGAAAATGATCTTTTACTGGATTATTGAACCTATGTAAACAAAAACATGGCAAGCCTTGTTTACATAACAAAGAATTGTAATCTCTATAACTTGCTTATAACTCTACGATCTATAACTTGCTTATAACTCTACGATCTATAACTTGCTTATAACTCTACGACTGGCACTCATATTTTAGTTGAATATTAGAAATGAATTTCTAAAGCATTTTAAAAAAAATATAACTATTGTAGAATGCTACGTACTGCTCATGTTAATTTCTTCCAGCATAAAACACTTAGTGGTAAAATTTGAAAATTTACATGATTGATTCATTCAATATAAGCATGTCTATTTTGCAAAAACCGGTTCCGACGCCTGTGATTAGTAAACAACCACAAACAAGCTTTACTTTGAAATTAACCAAAGGACGATATCTATTTCCGCTTTTTTGTCTCCCTCTTCATAAGAAATACATTGAGTGACAAGGTTTATAATCCAATACATATGTGTTAGATAGTGTTCACATTTTTTATACAGTGTCTTATTATTTTATACCTTTAATTTGAGGCTAACTATGTGTTTTTATTTTCATGGTCCACGCAAGAATTAGTTGATTTATAAAAATGTTTTAACGGAACTCTAAACATTTATTGCATGATTGTGAGGGAAATATGAAGATTTGTTCCCCCAAGGAAAAAATCATATTTCCCGAGGGCTTCGCCCGAGGGAAATATGATTTTTCTGGGGGAATAAATCTTCATATTTCCCAAACATTCATGGAATAAAAGTTTTATTATACCGAACAACATATGATTATACAAAATACGTCGATTTCTAATCATTTTTCGACTTGTCGAAAGCAATAACGTCGTGATTGTTTGGGTTTTTTTTGTTATTGTCTCTCGTTGCTTTCATAAATTCGAATCAAATATAGTAAAATTGGTTTTTGTGATATCAAGAGAATTTAAATGATTAAATATTTTTTATTTAATCATATTTGTCAACATCGTATGCTCATATTGGCTTTTTTTATATTTTTGGAATGAAAAATCCCGAGATTTCCGAAGAGGTGAGACACGAAATTTATTTCCCAGGAGACACATTGTTTTGTTTGCCCTGTCACGTGACTCTCTAGACCAATCAGATGACGCGTTATATAGAATAATCATATTGAGCTATGATAAAATTGCTTGCGTACGCCAGAAGAACAGTTAAAAAAGAACAGAGATGTTGATATATCTGAAGTTGTTGGGGTAGATATGCTCAGTGGATACGCTGTACAAAAGTTTAAACGTTAGCTTTTATTGTTCATAAACATTGTAATGCATCTTTGTTGCTCTGATATTTCAAACACTTGATAAACGAATGGGAAAAAACGTGAATAATTCTTTTCTCTTACTTTCTCTTGCTCATTTTCTCCATTATTAAAAAAATTGTATTGCCACTTAAAAGTCAGATCACAGTGTGATTTCATACAGTAATTCTGTAGGATTTAAAAACCGACGGTTGGGGAAAGGCAATGTGTAATTATTCGTTTGGTTCCTTTGCTTCATAGAGATAAACAATTGTATTAACAATGATAACCTGATTTTACTATGCTTTTAAACATTTCATTTAGGTGAAATAGTAAATCTAAATACAGTTTAACACTGTTCTTCGGGTAAAAATTGTGGCCAATGAGCTTGTGTTAATAAAGAGCGCCTTTTTTAATTTTGTGCACATATAAAATATGAAATCGCGTGTCATATTTTAGGTGTTAGTTTATCAATAGAAACTTTATGATTTGAAAAATGTTGATCTGATCTCGTGATCCTGTTAAGAAATTAGATTAATTTAAGTTTACTGATCAATTTTTCATTTCAATAAAAAAAAAAAAAACAAACAAAAAAACAAAACACAAAAAAAACAACAACAAAATATCACAAGAAAGTGTACTCTATGTATCCCTATTTCCTTGTTTACAAATCATCATTCCATGGAAAGATTGAATCGTGTTGGTCTTAGAACAAATTTAACCGTACCTTACCAATATTCACTCAACATTGTAAAAAAAATCTTGTGAAAATCCGAGAATATTTTACAAAGTTTAATGAATAATACTTATAGATGTTATTGAATGAACCTTTACAAGTCATTTGATAGTAAATATATACGATTCACAGGATGAAGCTCTGCCATTCAGTCAACTGAATGGTAACTGAAAGGTCTGGAAAGGTGACTGAATGGCACAGCTATGCCATTCAGTCACCTTTCAGTTACCTTTCAGACACATTTCAGTTGACTGAATGGCACAGTTTCATCCTGTGATTCTAATATAAAGTACCGGATAACATCTGGTAATTTCTGATACAACTTTTGGTGCTTGTTACCACTATACAGTTGTTACATTTTCGCTATATACTAAAAGAAGTTAGTCTGGTTATTTCAGATACAGCATTGGGTGTTTTCTACCACTATAAAATTGTTACCATGTCGCTTAATAAGGAGAAAGTCATCAAGTCTCCGGGATATCCACACAAAAACTACGAAAGTAACACAAACTATACGTGGTATGTAATAGCAAGTGACGCTACTGAAGAAATTTCCATAGAAATATCGATGGACATCTTTATGGTTCGGGGTTTTCAATGCGACGACTATTTACAGGTGTGTGTCCTTCAAAGTTAATTTCAACCCTTTGGTGATTGAACTACACACGTCATTCCGACAACGTACAAATAAAATTTTAAAAAAGTCGTCTTGTTTGTGTGATGATTATAGACACGTTTGTACATCACTTTAAATATTCCTGGATTATTTTAAAAAAAAAAAAAGGAAAATAACGGTTGGGGATCAACATATTCACATGAACTTATATGTTGTGGTAATATTCAATTTCAAAAAAACCTGCGTGATTGGTTTGTTTTAGACATGTGCCACGTTCTGAAGTTTAATCTAATAAAAGAAAATTATGAAAATAAAAAATGTTAATGTACTTTTAAAACATGCAATTTTTATTATAATGAATAAGTGTTCCAAAAGAAAAAAAAATGATATTAGAAATATATCCATTTCACTAATTTATAGTTAAATCAACTTCACAGAAAAGCCTATTGACCTTTCACTTCACCCGATGCTCACCCCATGCATGGGCTATGCATGCTGTATTATATTGGCCATGGCCTCAATGAAAACGCATCATGTCTAAAAGATAATGAAATAGAAATGCTATGAGTAAATCTATAACATTTCATTAAGATATATTCGTAATTGTTCTTCAATTAGATACAAGAAATCAATCCTTCGTGGGAAAATTTTACTCTTTTCAAACGATGTGGTAAGCTCACGACTTACAGGACAGCAAGGGGAAATCAACAGCTTATAACACTCATATCAAACGATGATAAGCTGACTTCAAAAGGATTTCAACTCACACTGAAAGGTAAAATATGATTAATAATAAAAATTCGAATGAAATGAATTTAAAAAAATTGAATTTCATTTCTTGACATAATTAAATAATCAATTGATAAAATATGAAACACATCTTTTTGTTTTGAAATTTCCTGGTCAAAATATGATTAATTTTTGCAAGCGTTGAAATACTAAAATGAAGCTCGTGTTTCTGATTTGTATTTTGTGTACATATTTAATGAAAACAGTAATTTGATTTGTTATGCCTTTCATTGATGTTTCTGTGTGCTGTTTAAATATTTAAAATAAATGTTAATTAGTGTCAAAGGTGGGTCCCACATTTACAACAAGAACTACATCAACACAATCGACGACGACAGTACCTACAAAGACAAGGACAACTGCATCAACAGTAAAAACAACAGGTAGAAACAGTACGTATTTCAATAAGGAAGCTATAAAGTATCAGAGAGCGGAATACTGTACATGTTGTCAACCTGTACCAACTTTCCACTTTATTAAGATTTCGAGAGTTAATCATGCTTCGTTATATCTAGATTTGACAAAGCAGTCGCTTGCTAAAACACAAAAGCCTAGTATTATTATGTGCTCTCAAGATAATTCAAGTAAATCAATGTATCTCTGAATTTGCATGCTTTCACTTAAAGCAATAGAAAAAGACGTCAGGGGAAAAAATTAAATTTGATCTGTCTAGTGATTCATTTTGAACAATATATCTAAAATTGCCTCAGGAAAATATGAAGAAATTATTATATCATAAGCACTTTTCTGTTGCTCATATCACAAAGAGTAAATATATTAATGTACAACAAGAACCGACACTAGTCTGAATTTGTAATTGTTCTGGAATACAAGTAGATTTTTTTTGAACTCTCTATTAGGCCACACCAATTTAATTTCTTGTTCGCCGGACCCGCGCGCTCGTATTTTAACAAAAGTGCAAAAATAATATTATTTTAAATTTCCAGCGCCCGGAAAATTTCGTTCCGTTTCCCGCTCTAATTTATTTTTTACTTTATAGTCTAGGTCTCATCTGCGTTTAGAAATCACCGGAAACTTACTAATCCTTAGTAGAAAGAGAATAAACGTTGATTGTCTTTAACAACATATGCTGTTTTCGAATCTTTAAGTTAAACAACTACAGAAAAAGATGTCGATGTGTTTTACTACAAGCACTGCCATAAATACGACTTTCGATGTCTTATCGACTTATTCTTCGAGAGACTTGGTAATCCAAATGAGGATGACAGCATGGATGGGACAATATACCAGCTCAGTTTATGGTTGCAAAACTTTCGGACATTGGAGTTAATAAGATTTTGGATACGCTTGGATGTAAGTATTTAAAAAATCGTAACACTTTTTTAGATTCCTTTGGGTCTAACCCCCTCTATTACATACTGTTAAACTGCGTGTGGGGAAGACACACACTGACACACACACACACAAATTAAAGCAGGTATTGAGTCAGATGACTAGTACATTAGTTTTTGCGTTTTTTGGTTTTAGAATGAAAAATACACATATACATTTACTATATCTTCTCTAAATTTTAACACAGGTTATGGCCAGAATACTGAGGATCCCTACCGGTCATGTTAATTCTCAAAGTGAAGTTGGCTGTCAAAATATAGACTCATGCAGTTATCAAAAGGGTTCGAACATTGTCCCGTGTAAAGAATGTGGCAATTACATTTAAAACAACAAAACTTGACGATAGAACAAGTAAGTGATATTGTGAACTATCATAATCATATGAAATAATGAACAATGTCAATAGCTGACTGCTCAATTGCAAAACTTGATCATATCGTTAATGTGTAACGATATTTATAACTGCTGTGAATATGGTATATTTCATTTAGGAGGAGCTTCTTCAATAAATAAAGGAGGAAGATTAACTTCACTTCTGGTGTTTCCCTTGTTCCAGGAACAAAGAATTCAAAGCTTGGTTTTGATGGTAGAAAAGCTTTAGCCTGCTCTTGAGAAGTGGAAACCTGCTTCTTCAATGCTTCACTGAGACATTATCTTCCTCCTATTTGTATTCATTTTGAATCAGTCAAAGACTTTCTGTATTGTAAATTTGTTCAATGTTTTGGATTTCATTATTTTTCTAGTTGTGATCACACAAACATGAAAGACTAATTACATCTATAAGCCTTTTGAATAAATAGTTTCTTCTCATCCTATATATATTTAGACTTATTTTTTATATCACAATATATAAATCCACAATATTTTTATATTAAAACCAAGCCAGAAAAAGGCAAAATTATCATATAAAGTCATGTATGTTGCAAACACTATTTGCAAAAGTTTAATTCAGTGCAAAAAAAACTGTCATTCTTGATAATTAATTAAGGTTGTATATATATTGTTAATCTACAATAATTGAATGCAGATATATAGATAGAAATCATTTAATGTTTGATATTTTACATTATTATTTAACTTTATATAGATTTTTAGTCCTTTTTACTCTACAAATGTAAAAAATAAAAAAAATATAATCGCTCCCTGCACCTATTTTATGTACCGCCTGGAAATAATGTGAAGACAAAATAATAATATTATAATTATCAAATCGCTCGCCCGCCCATACTTTTTTATGTCATTTTTCCGAAGAACATGAAATCATATTGGTGTGGCCTTACGTTTATCGTTAATTATTATGTTCATCGTTTACTGACACTGTAAAACCTTTAATGGTACACAAGTGGCAAATTATTTATAAGAAAAATACTTTTTTATATTGTTGTTAATATATTGTCGCTTAAATACTTAAATAAATTTTTCAAACCATTAACGCCGAAGCCTGCATTCTGTAATCAGTGCAAGTTTCTTTGATTTCCCCTGGTTGGTTTATTTTTTTTTCTTCGTAGTTGTTTTCATAGAAAAACTTTGAATTGATCGTTACTTTTCTACATAAACCTATGTTAAAAGTGGATTAATCAGCCTTAGATTACAATGAACAGTGGATGACGTGCAGTTTTGTAAATATTGATTTTAACTATAGTCTCCAAGGCGCGTTCAACAAAATTAAGGTTAACAAAAAGAACAATATCAACATCAACACTATTGCCATCGACAGCTGAACTGTTAAAAGCTTCCACAGTTAAAGTATTGATGTCAAGTACAACAACGACGACGAATACAACGACACAATCGACATCACCACTGACAACAAGGAAGATGATAACAACGACACCGAAAATGACATCAACAACAAATGCAACAACACTGCTTACAAGATCAAGGACTCCACTATCATCAACTGAAACTGCATCAACATTAAAAACAACAGATGGAAATAGTAGGTATATTAATAAGTTATTAACCTTTAAAATTTTAAATATTATAATTATAGGTATTCATTTCTTATAGACTATATTGAATCAATGTAATCTTAAACATCGTGTCGGATATCATGCAAGTACCCAGATGACATTTTTGCACGTGTATAAGATGCAGTTATATAAGATTTAATATATGTCATAATTATGATAGACCATTGTCTTGTGAGTGTATATAACCTTTTTCGTTTGTAGTCTCTGTCACCTCAAAGGTGAACACTAACTTTTACCTTTTAAAACAAATAATTAAAAGAAAAATGAAAATTCAAAAGGGAAAAAATTTTAGATTCCTTTTGAATATTTTGAAAATCTTATCGAACTTTCTTTAACTGCTTTATGAATTTAATATACTATAGAACAAAAGTAATACCTTTTGGAATTTTATTAGACAAGCTGTTTTCCCATTAGAAATTTTATTCTCCTATCGGATTTTCAAATTCGATAGAAAATTAATCAATTTAGATAGGGTATCATTAATCAATTAGGATTATTATAATCATTTTAAATTTAAGTTCAACCGTAAAGAAAATGTTTGTGAATGTTAAATTCGCACCTGACAGGTTAGATAGATCAAAATAAGAATTGGGGTTTTCAAAATTAGAACAACGTAATATGCCTTGTTAGTTATTCCTTATCAGTCAAACATATACAGTTTACTAAAAAATTTCAAAATTTAAATTTTGTCATTGAACAAAATTATTTCATTCTCATGATTGCGTCGTTCGTTATCGATATGTCGCCAGGTGATTACAATCTTCATCTTTGGTGTTGAAGGTTGTTCCTGCATATAATTTAGTTGCTCTTTTACTTGATATTCGGTTACGAGTTGATAAAAGTAAAACAGCTTATGTCTTCAACCCGAAGTCATGTTTTATATTCCAGAAATGTTTTAATATTGATTATCTCTTACTTCATTGGGAAACGAATAAGTTCTCATACTATTGCCTATTGAATGTAACTATATTTCTCTGGAATTACTTCAAATAAAACATTATCAACGAACCCAACTATACATTTATTAGGATCATCTCAAAATTTATATACGTCTTCAATTGCAACAGGATAAAAAAAAAGAAAAGAAATAACAACAGTTTTGTTGTCGTCATTTCAATCGACGGAAACGCGAAAAACATCATATCAAACAACAACAGAAACACAGCCAAATCAATCCTCGACATCAGAAACTTGTAACATAACGACACCAATGGATACAGTTACTGATAAAGATACAACATCCTTTTGGAACATTTTCGGATCTTTGGAAATGGAAACAGGTATAAAACTAATATATCTACAGAACATATAAATTTTATATATTACTTGATTTTAGTTTATACTTACTATAGTAATTAACTTGTTTTGTTTGTTTCTTTTCAAATAATATATTTTAATTTTTAAAAATTATAGCAAACACGGCGTTGTCAGTTTAGACCACAATCAAAATAAAACATTAAATAACGAAAAGAACATCAAATGACTAAATTGTGCAAAGTTTTTCTGCCTTTTCATGTAAAATAAATTGCATTGGATATATTAAGTATCCTACTGTAATTGGCACTTGCTAAGAATTTAAAAGTACTTTCATTTTTTTATTTGTTGGTTTAAACCATTTCTTGGGGAAAATGACACGTACCCTATTTTTAGAATAAACTGTTCTAGTTTTTACAATATGTTTTGAAATTTAATTATTAACTTTGAAAGTAGTTATAAGTATTTACTTTTCTTGCACTATAACATTAGGCTTTTTTTCTATTTTGTAGTTATGTTGCTGGTAGGATTGGGGGTTTTAGAAGTGACATTGATTGTAGTTGGAGTTCTTGCCGTCCAGAGATATCGACAGAAAAGGTACGTGTATGAAAACTAATGTACATGTATTAGTACAAAGATCCGACGATTACTTTGATGTTGGATGATAGAGTACTGATATGTTAAAGGGGAGGGAAAGTCAAAAACATATTTTATTTATATTGATGAAGTGGTTTAAATTATCACATGTGGTCATGCTGTTTTGAAAATAAACTATATAATTAAGCTTTTATGCACGTTTGAAGTTGGAGAAATCATATTTTCTGGAGGCTGACATGATAGAGAACTCTTTTGTACTAAAAACCAAAATATTTAATCATTTTGACGTCACACCATTAATTCCGGTTTGGTTTACATAAAATTATACAATGTACACAGTGCTCTGAATACAACGCTGGTCTATGCCTTTCTGTTACTCAAGTAATTGACGGAACAGAATTAATGTTTAGGTTTACACGTCAATATAAAGAATAGATATATGTATGCATAAATAGATGCATTTTTATTAAATAAATGGAAGTTGTTAATCTGCTATCATTCGAATTTCAAAATGACCTCGAGTAAATTTTTATTCCTAGTCAAGTTCTTCGCTATATAACTGAATAAGTATGTATTTATTGTAATTGGGATGCTTAAAATACATTCTCTAAAGTCGGAATTACCATGTCGAAATAACGACGCCAGACATATTCTACGATACTTGGCATCTGTTGACAATTTCCACAACTACGCGGAGATTTCTCCAAAACTAACCTCCGCTTTTAGATTTCAACGAACATACTCCGTTTGACGTTGGTTTGTAATTTAGTGAAAGTCAAAGGTAAAAGAACGGTCTCAAATTGATGTTGTTTCAATTTTCCAGGACTTGTCATTTAGAGCGAATATCATGATTTGCTTATACTGATACTATGTTGATAAAACAAACCGGAATAGATGGTGTGACTTCATATGTTAAAGTTCAATGGCAGTTCCCACAGCGGCGGGAAATTTAAATTGAGCGATCGATTTTCTTGGTTTATTCATTGTTCCGGGGTTTTTAATGAAAATAAATACGATTTACAGTTATAGCAGATGATAATTGATTTATTGTACAACATAGTTCTAGTTTCCTTCCCTTTACAGTATGGTAATAGTTAATTTAAAAACCATTCAAGAACCCCAATTAGCCATATGATGTACTTTATAACTTCTTGCTAATCACGTCATATGCCAACATACATGCATACATCTTTTAAACAAGTTTATCATGGTTATCATGGTAAACATGCACATTTTATAATTCAAGAAATTCCAACCCTTCAAGACAGGCAAGGAAAAGAAACGATGACCATACAAATACACTTAAGCGACAAAACAGCTGTGGGGAAACACATGTTTATGACGAAATAGATATCGATGATGTCAAAGAAGAAGAAGAAGAGATTCAGTATAAGGAACTTCCAGAAGGTGTATACGATACAACCTTCAAGCGTCGGTCTCATCTAAAAGTCGTAGGGGAACGAAAATCAAACTATTCAAGAGGGAGTATTATCAATATGTTTCGTACCTCTTTCTTTTTTAGAAGGAAAGTGAATGAAACTTCCATAATTACTTTCTCATCATTTAAAGGTCCAATACAAAGTCAAACCGGTGAGAAAAGTAATCAATAAAAAAGATGTTAATTGTGTAACAAAGATAAAAGTGGAAAAAAATCAACAGTCCTGAGACACGATTCCGGAAACCATATCGCTTAACTTTTTGACACATAGATCAAAAAACGATGGAAATCAGTTTGTAGTACATGTACAATATGTAATTGATTTCTTTGCGCCTTCTTCCGATTTTACAGACGAATCAAAGGTCAAAACCACAGGTTATACTTGACGACTTCGAATATCAGCGAACCGTTCGTGGCATATTTTTTGAAAACTTACAATGTATTATGTCAAATATAAGTGTATAAGTTAGACGGGAAATAAGGAATTAGGCTTTAAAAACATTTAAAGTGGCCATTAAATCGAAAATACTTTATCCCTATATAGACTTTGAATCTCTAAATAAAATTTAAGTCATACAAGGTTTAACAGAACAAGTTCGTTTTAATTGGCTTAAAAGACACATCTTTAAAAATAGGAAAGACAGCAACATTACTGGATTTCAAAACAACTGTGGTTCTAATGGTTTTCAATAGCGTTTTAAAACGTGTGAAAGTTAGGTTAAAGAAATTCCCAGTTTTTACATGGTACATTAAGTGAGAGAGTCATAATAACCAATTAAAAGCTATGAATAAAATAATCATATGAACGTTTATAAGTGAATGAAGTACATGTATCTTTATATCAAATTCATGACAGTATGTTTCCTATCATTTTATATTGTTTATTTTATATCATTTACTAATATAGCAACTACTTGACGTACTTGACATTTGTTGGAAATTCTTTCTGGTACTTTTGATTTCTTTTATATTTGGACTTTTTACTTCGCTTTTATTGCTATATCATCATTCTGATTCCAATTTGTAAAAAGGCGAACACAAATATTTGTACATATGTGTATAATAATTTGAAACTTTGGTAACATTTCTATTGCAATGTACATGTATTCAATTTATATTGTATGTACGAAATCGCAATCATAACAACATGTAATTGTAAATCGTAATATATATTTAACTCAAATGAATTGTTATAAACAACCTTTCAACTGATTTTTTTTCACTTTTAACCAAGCAACAAAAATTGTTGTTAACTTTCTTTACAGTATACGTACTTTTCTGTGATGATATGATTTGTTCGAAAAGCATTAAATTTTGTTATAGTTAATGTTGCCTTTTAAAACTTGAAACCACGATCATCATGGTGATTCAGCATAGCCACTAACAATTTTTAATGACAGTGTGGTGATATTAGTTAAAGTATTTTAAAGCGAAATTTAAGCTCGTACAGTTCGCTGTAGTTCTTTTCTGATGTCATGAAAGCGTACGTTTGGAACAAGAAATTTGGCAATGAAAATGAAATTAACCTTGAATGATTAAACGTAAATTATGCTGTTTGCAGTTAAGCTATAACAGATAAAAATGATTTACAAAATATTTACACAGAAACCCTTGTTGCATTCAAACTCGTGAACTGCGGGTCAATACATGTAAAACGAAATGCTTTATCAAATAAGTAAAGAAGAAAAACAAAATTTATGTTTACACAATTTGTTGTACGTGACTAAAATGTACTTTCGTACAAAGTATAAGTCACGGGTTGTGGAGGCACCTATTAGCATATTGAAGTTCAAGAGCACCGATAAGGAAACGTTTTATAAATCCAATGACATTCTCTTTAATTAAAACCATCCTCGGGGTTTAATTGTTTTACTTTTATACAAGTCAAATTCAAAAATAGAAATAAAGCAGGAAACTGACTTTTAAATTATACACGTAGTACAAAATTTATGTCTTAATATGGCGTTTGGTATCGAGTGATTTAGTATAAAATTGATTCGAATTCTTTGAAAGTGTCCATTTTTTTAGTCGATCAGTTTCTTAAAAACAAAAACCGAAAAAAAGTTTATATGCTTAAAGTGAGAATTACGATTGGTCTATTTACCTTTTAATTTCGCTCCTACTGCTTAAAAAAGGAGAAAAAATGCCCGACCTGTGTTGTAATCAAACAACTTCGTATGACACAAAATCATTAACAACATTTATGTTTTAAATACTATTAGAAAAAAAGAATAAACCAGTCATTTTCAGTTTTATTTTCATTATTCCTCTTTCAAAGATGCTTTGAAATTGTTGTTTTAATACAGTAAGAAAAGCTATTAAAAAAACAATTGTAGTATGCAAAGTCGGAGGAGCAAGGAAAAAATACGAATATATTATCTGTTATACATATCATGATCTAATTACAACTTCCTTTTGCAGTTACGACGAACAATTCGCAATGTCACACAAACACAGGTTCAAGAAAATGGTTAAATATATGGTTCAATTTTAAAAAATATTTTTTAATCATTTTTTTGTTGTTGTTACTGCTTATGACACATGATTTACAACATGCAAGATGTATTTAACAAACAGTTACACAAACGCTGTAGGAGACCCACTGATATGAAAAATCACGTTGTTTGTCCAATTCCATATCCACATATATGTATATTGCATGCCAATGAATAAGCCGCGCTATTGATCAGGAAATGGTGCTGAGCGGAGTCGGTTGAAGATTTTTAATGCCTTTGAATTTGGTCACCAGAGGATTAATCCAGTATATAAAAGTATTGATAAAATAATTGATGATTAGGAATACAATAATACTTACATGTAGAATGATATCATAGTATTCCAGAGGCAAAAATACATATACGAATAACTCGTATAATAATAACACTATTGTAGAAACGCTAATAAAAGCATAATAAGATGGATGTAGAATAAAACCGGGGCATCTCGAAAGTTCTGTCATAATCAAAGAGTAGCAAAAGTTTATGACGGCCAGAATCACAAGAGTTACAATCGCTCTGAGGGCGGCATAATGGTAAGTATGCGATTCCATATAAACAAGAGGGTTCGTCACAAGAACGAACCATTCGTACGCTAAAAATACGACATTCCAGCACGACCCCAAGTACGGGGTGTTGTTTGCTACAAAAAAGGTGATACAAAAATGACCCGACAAACCGTATGTTTGAATAAAGTAGTCCTCGTTTGAAAAAAATAGACACTCGCGTGTCGCGTTTAGCAGCAGAGAAAGTAGATCCGTCAGTGCTAATATCAGGATCCACATATGCGACGTTTTCTTGTACAATTTCTGTCAGATCAAGGTTCCAATCACCGCCAAATTTCCAACGGTCCATACAAGTACTATGGACAAAGCTATGACTGTGATTGGACAACTGTAGGGAAATATCTGGGGAGCAAGGGAGAATAAAAGTTACAGATGATTTGTTCTCTTCGGAGGTAAAATTCATCTTGCGGCTACAAATGAAATAATTGTGTGTTTTCTGAAGCTTTTGCAGTACTTATAATGTTCCTCACAGTGGCGAGGAAAAGGAATTTTAAGTGCGTAGAAGTTAGAAGCCAATAGACAAGCTATTTATCTTTAATCAGTAGAAAGGGGATGGAACTGAGAGAAAACTGGGATGTACATGTAAAGTTCATAAACCTTGCTGTAGCTTATACACATTTTCAAAATGCAACCATATTATTATGTTGATCAGTTATTTACTAATTCATATAACTTAACCCAATATCATCATTATATGCCATCAAATCTACAATGAATACGGGAAGAAAAATATGTAATCTTTCCAAATAACATTAATAGTTAAAAGGGAACCAAAACACATGCGGAATTTAATTTATTCTTTCCTCTTGTGACCTATTTTACTTTATATGGAATTTGTGTATTTCATTTCGCTGACTTTTCAGTCTTTTCAGCTGTCACCCATACTCAAAGAACTATATCTCTGTCGAGTCATTTGTTTTATGTATCTCTACTTTAAATTGTACAAAACGATTGTAATTTATTTTCCCTAATAATATTGTCAGTGTAACATTGTAGGTTCACATTTTACTTTACCAGTTAAGTTGCAATGCGGCAGCTAAAGATGGTAAAACTCATACAGTATGACAATATTCTTAATCAGACACCGACGGTCGTTTGTCATATAATGCCATTTATTTTTATATTCGACTGTAGTATAAAATATATTTATCTCGTTATTTCATATTTCAGCAAGTGTTCTGATTTCTGAAGACATAGGACTGTCGCCATCTAAAATGTTGGGTATCAATTCCCCTGGTTACCCAGAGGTGAACTATAAAAGTAACACAATCTACACATTGAATGTGACAGCACCTGCCGAAACAAAAGAAATTTTAATTGATATCGACATGGATATTATAAGACCGTATAGGGTTTATGTGAAGATTATTTAAAGGTATTTTCTCATTCAGTAAAGTTTTATATTCATTTTTAGTAGATGGTTCACATGCTATGCAATATTTTGTTTTCATCATTAATATTATTCGTTGAACATACATTTTCCACAATTCAATTTCAAAGGCTAAAAGGTAGAGAAGTGAGATCACTTTTTACAAGGACCGTGAATTGGACTAAATTAATGGATTTCCATTCCTAATTTATATGAACTTTTTTAAAAGAACAGAATTCAAGCTAGTTTCTAAAGTTCACGATTAGAAATATCACTTAAAATTAAAAAGCATTTTGGTTTTAAGAAATTATACTATATCAAAATATTTGCATTTATTTTCTTCCATAGAAAATAGGTGCCTTTATTTCACGAGAAAGAATTTGAATTACTGTATCTTGTATACAAAACAAAAATTAAGTCGGGATAGGTTGGGGGTCCCCCCTTTCAACTTATTGGGATCGGGTTCGTCCTTTCAAATCATCACTCTAAGCTGAAAACATCCAGAAAAAGGTGGGCAATGTATTTTCCAAAAAATTTAGCTCGTTTTCTGCATCTGTCAAAAAATAATAGTGTAACATCTTAAATTAATCTTATTTCCATACATATTTCATAAAAATTTGATACGTAAAGCAAATTGTTGATAGGGATGGTTCGGATTGTACAAATTTAGATTACAGTTCGTCTGCATGCTCATGGCGGCACACAAAAACACTTTTGACAAAATATTAAAATTTGTAGAAAATTATAAAATATTTTATAATTATAAAATATTTTTAAATCTGTTTATGAGCGAGAGATGCCACCTAAGAAAAAGAGCAAGAGGAATCTAGCGGGGCCGACAGGGTCACGGTCAACCGAAACCACGCGACCCAAGAGAAAAAGGATGGAAGCGGAGCACGGAGCATCCCAGGCTGCTGAGAACTATGTACAACAGGCTAGTCCCTCTCTCTAGGCGGGGCCATCCCAAAGTAACAATGTACCGGGGCCATCCCAAAGTCGCAATGTACCGGAGCCATCCCAAAGTCACAATGTACCGGGGCCATCCCAAAGTTACAACGTACCGGGGCCATCCCAAAGTTACAACGTACCGGGGCCATCCCAAAGTCACAATGTCCGGGGGCCATCCCAAAGTCACAATGGACCAGGGACGCCGGCAGGACAAGAAACAGGTACATGTATGAATGCATGTGCTCTAAATGTTCCTTTACAAAATTGTCCCTTGCCAATAGAGAGTTTTAATTCCAATCTTTCAAGCAATGTTTCTCAAAGTCTCAAAGCTAAGATCATCAGTTCTGCCTATATTGACTTGGCCCTGCTTCTCGACAATACATCCCTCCATGAGGATGCTGAAAAACAAATATGTTTCAATGAAAGGGGGGAATCGATTACAAAAGGGTATTCCAAGCCTAATGCTAAGATCAACTCAATTAGCAAGTGGACAGATGCTTTTATAGTATACAGCTGTATATATACTACTGCCCACCCAAAGTCATTTCAAGGGCTACTAAAATACATGCACGATGTCAGATTAGGGGCCTCGCGATGTACTGAGGGGGCTAATGGTTGGAAAAAGTATGATGAACAGTTTAGGCTAAGGCGAAGTGTTGATACATCAATCCCAAGGACAAAAATAGATTATGAATTATGGTTGATGTTTATGCAACACAATACTCAACCCCGTCCAATCACTACTCTTACAAATGCCACGCACAACAAATGCTACAATTTTAATTTCAAAGGTAGCTGCGATAGGCTAGGCTGTCAATACATGCATAAATGCATCAGATGTGGGGAGGGTCATCCTCAATACTCTTGCCCCCTGTCAAGTCCTAGCTTTCAAGCCCC
Source organism: Magallana hongkongensis (assembly GCA_016163765.1). Lineage (NCBI taxonomy): Eukaryota > Metazoa > Mollusca > Bivalvia > Ostreida > Ostreidae > Magallana > Magallana hongkongensis. Next base: position 31,979,726 of record WFKH01011801.1, read on the forward strand.
AAGGGGGACCCATCCACCACAGTTTAGACCTCCAGGACAGAGTCGACCCCGTTTTCAGCCTCCCCTCCCCATCTCTACCACATTTCGGCAAACTTTTCGACCCCAAACATTTATGGGTCCTAGAAAGAACACCTATTAGGGTTCAGAAGCTTTCAAAGTACTTAGATGAGTACCCAGATGTTAGGGCAGCATGTTTTCTCAGGAATGGTTTTGCAAAAGGGTTTCAGTTAAATTACACTGGACCTCGGTTACATGTCACATCCAAAAATTTAAAGTCAGCTTTACAACATAATGATGAATTGCTAGATAACGTTTGTAAAGAAATAGAACTTGGTCGTATAATGGGTCCATTTGATAAATTACCATTAGCCAATTTACACTTGTCACCAGTAGGAGTTGTTCCAAAATCAGATGGGGGGTGGCGAATGATTACACATTTATCATACCCAGAGACAGGTGGAATAAACTTTTTTATAGACCCTGAATTATGTACGGTCCAATATGCTTCATTTGATGGGGTGGTTGATATGATATCAAAATTGGGAAGTGGGGCCTTATTAGGAAAACTAGACGTCAAGAGTGCATTTCGTCTCATTCCTGTTGATCCAGCAGACTTTGATCTGTTAGGTTTTTCAATTGATGGGCTTTATTATGTGGATAAATGGGCTGCTCTATAAGTTGTAAAATATGGGAGACATTTGTAACTTTTCTGCATCGGCTAACACAGTATAAGACAGGATTAGATACTTTAGATCATTATTTAGATGATTTTATTTTTGCTCTAAAGGGGGTAAGTCTGGACTGTGAAATTCTAATGACACAGTTTACATCACTGACCAAAGAAATTGGAGTACCATTAGCTGAAGACAAAACTTCAGGCCCCACTACACAACTTACATTCTTGGGTTTTGAAATTGACACCGTGGATATGATTGTTAGAATCCCTGAAACCAAATTACACATTTTAATGGAGTTGGTTGAAAATTTTTTAGGTAGGAGTAAAGTTACTCTGCAAGAAATGCAGTCATTAGTAGGTACTGTACTTTGAATTTTTTCTGTAAGGCAATTAGGTCAAGTAGGGCTTTCATTAGAAGGATATATGATTCTATATGTGGTTGTTTTAAACCGCATCACCATATAAGGCTCTCAGCCGGAATCAAAAGTGACCTCAAGATGTGGCTTATGTTTTTGAATAGTTTTAATGGCATAAGATATTTTCCAGAGTCAGATTGGTGTGATTTAAACATTTAAGAATTTTTTACTGATAGTGCTGGATCAATTGACATGGGATGTGGGGCATATTTCCAGGATAGATGGTTTTTTCTCCCATGGCCTAACCATTGGAAAGATCAGGATATTATGAGGGACCTGACATTTTTAGAGCTTATCCCAGTGGTCATAGCAATAGAGTTATGGAGTCATGATTTACAGAATAAAAAAGTTTTATTCAGGGTAGATAACCTATCATTGGTTAGTGTTATTAATAAGCAGTCTTCAAAAAATAAGCGGGTTATGGAATTAGTTAGACATTTCGTGTTTAGACTAATGTTGCACAATGTCCTATTTAAAGCTAAACACATAGCTAGTATTGACAATAACATTGCAGACTCTCTCTCTCGCAAGCAGTGGCAGCAATTCAGGAAGTTAGCACCAATGGCAAACACTTTTCCAGGGCCAATACCAAAACAATTAGTCAGCATGATCTACAACTTCAAATAAACAATTTATTGGCGGCATCTATTTCAAAAAACACAAAGACGTCATATGAAACTGGATTGAGAGCTTTTGAAAAATTCCGCCTTGACCTTGGGTACCAGCAAATTTGGCCTCCACCACTTGATCATGTGGTGCAGTTTATTGCATATTTATCCTGTAAAGATTACACTTATTCTACAGCCAGGGCCTATGTATCGGCTATTAGTTTTCAGAGTAAAATTCACAATATTGCAGACATTACAAAAAACTTTATAGTGAGTAAGCTTCTCGAGGGTATGAAAAGAATTAGGAAAAGCATTGATTCACGGCTACCAATTACATTGTCTTTGCTTACAAAGATTGTTCAGATTTTGCAAGCAATTTGTTATAATTCCTATGAAATAAGGTTGTTTAGAGCTGCTTATGTATTAGCCTTCCATGGGTTTCTAAGGGTTGGAGAATTTTCTTTGTCAGTAGGCAACAGTGTACATTCAATTCTACAAGTATCTGATGTACAGTTTGAGTTGGATTTCTCTAGCGTCTATATCAGAATAAGAAGTTCAAAATCTGATCAACATACCAGAGGTGTAACAGTGGCAATAAATAACATTGGTGGTATTTTATGTCCAGTTGGGTGTTTAAATGATTTCTTGTTAGTTAGAGGCAAAAGTGATGGCCCACTGTTCATCCATTCAGCATGTTCAGGAGGCAGGGCTTTAACTAGGTATCAGTTTTCTTCTGTGTTGGAAAAGTCATTGAACACCCTTGGGATACAAGGGAGGTTTAAGGCTCACTCCTTTAGAATTGGGGCAGCTACAGCTGCATTTGAGGCTGGTTGTTCTCCAGAAGCTATAATGGAAGCAGGTCGCTGGAAATCTAAGGTGTACATATCATATATTCGTTGTCCAGTCTTAGGTTCATGTCAATAGCTGCTAAGTAGCATTGAGAGAGAATAGGATACCACATTAGTCAGATTACATGTTTTCATTTCTGAAATATTTTTCCCATATTAACTTTTTCAAAGTATTGCAAAAATTGATGTAAAGGTCTGGTGTGTTGGCTCGTCAATCATCAAACATGCATTTACTGAAGCACTATGCAGAGCTGGTGGAACCAATTTGGGACTAGAGAGACTGGGCATAAGTATATGGTGGCAGGGTTATTCTGGATTGAAATTTCTGCATCTTAAGAGCAAGCTGCATTTACTCAGAGAAATTGAAGCTGCTCCAGACTTCCTGGTAATGCATG
>WFKH01011801.1:31986843-32008250 GCA_016163765.1 Magallana hongkongensis
CCTTTGGGATTAGAAGAGCACTATAGTGGGCTTATAAATTATGTGAACAACAGCATGTTTGATAAATGATTTGACCTCTGTGTTTCAACAGAGCCACGATAAAATTAAACAGGAAACTTAGTACTCAACTGACATAATTGTTAATATAGACTACATGTTATTGCAAAATGTAAACGTTAACTTGAATCAGAGACATAAATAACATTATATATGTCTCTGCTTGAATTAATTATTTTATAATGCGGAAAAATTATAAGTATAATATTGACTATAGCTGCGCCCGTGAGATGCGACTGGCTTCCAATTGGATGCCGTGGATCATGGCGCCTTTTGTGAGCATGTGGGATGTACAAAAATCCATCGCCATCGGATGCTTTGGGGTAAGATTTAGACGCCCAATCCGTCTAAACAAACCCCCCATGATGCATACTTACAAAGTACATGAATGATACAGACAATACCGAATTGGCTTGGAAGAATTCCAGAAAAAAATTTCTCTGCGTACTGGCACGGCCGCTTGCTCTGTTGTCTTGATGAAAAAGAGGAAGATGCTATTACTGACATGTGCAAGTGCGCTGGGATTGGGTAAAGCATGAATACAAGAGTCGGGGGAGTTATCTCGCTTGCAACCAGATGTGCATTCTTCTTCGATAAATGGAACTTACCACACAGGGTAGTAAGTTCACATAACTTCAATCTTTGAACCCATGCAATACATTAAATTTCATTAACATCAACACAAATGTTGTTATCTCTTAGGATAGAAAGTATTTTAGTTGTCCTAAATTAATTAAAGTCAAACATGTCATCTATGATATCTAACTCAAGCACAAAGAGCTAGTCAAAGTGAAAAGGAAATATAAATTTAAAACAAACTATAAATTAAAAATAAAAACTTGAAACACACATTATTAAATAGTATTCAACTGTTAATAAAAATTATATGTATCAAAGTTGATGACTTTCTACACATTTTGTGGTCCATATAAATCTAAACGTGTATTAAGGGGAGACAGGACACTGATCACATGACCTTTGTTGATCACGTTGCAGTTATTATAGAATATGTAGTAATAGGTGATAAAAATTGCAAACGACAAGATGTTTGAATCGTTTTTATAATCCATGGATATAGTAAAGAATACATCTCCATTTTGATTTTTGCCCTCTAAAACTTTTATTTATTCAGTATTATTTTAGTAGGCTGGCATATTCTGATCAATTGTTTTATACAAAATTTTCTAATTTTAAATACACAATTTAGAGAAATTCGACGTTTTTAATTTTTGATAAGTAGATTTACAAAACCATAACTAATTAATATAATAAAAGAAACAAGTAATCTTATTATAAATCTGTTAATATTTACCGATAAATCCAAAGAATATATTAAATTTTTTATGATTGAAAACGGAAACTGTCACAAAAAGTCAAGATTCCATAAATAGGGGTAGGGGTATTTCTTCAGTAGTATCTTCGTTAAAGTTCAAGAAAGTGTTCATGAAATTATTATATTATAAAGCACGTGTTAACGTCGATATGTAAAAGTTTTAAGAAAATTCCATTGAGTAATTTTTATGTTCTGTCATATTTTGTTCAATTTTAATTTTAGAATCAAAAACTCACAAATTTGAAGTGTTGATTTTATTAATTTTTTGATAAATTATGATATCATTATGTAAAGAGACCAATGTCATAATTGTTTTTGAAATTTATTTCTATTCTTTAAATAATTGAATAAAATTTCCAGATAAATTCGTGGAAATTAATTTTCTATTATCAGAAAAATTGTCATAAATTTCAAAATGTCAGAAAAGGGGGTAATTCGTATCAAAATATATCCCTTCAAGACAAGCAAGTGGCCATGATAATGATAAATGTTATCGAAGACATCTTAATATTGATGTATTTAAAAATGCAAAAGATTTCATTGACGAATAGTTTTACACTGCAACACCCTGTTTCCCCTTAAGTTTCTTAAGGCGGTTTGACCGAAATTAAAGAATACAATAGTGTTTCAAAAGCGTGTATACAAAGAGATTTTGCAATCTCTATTACAGTTTTAGAAGTAGTACATTTATATATTGACATTTGATTGGATAAAGTTGTTAAAATACATGTATGTACCTAGCTAGAGAATATATACGTATTTCCTTGTTTGTGAGTATAAAACTCGTGTATCCTTGACGATTTACTGTAGTGTGTTGGGTTAGTGGCGTTGAATGCAACATTCATTGATATTTATCTTTTCCCGCACATTGATGATGTTTTTTACTGGGGCTGTTTTCATGTTGATTTTTCTTGGTAAGTACATGTAATTTTAGTCGTTTTACATTATTGTCGTCATGTGTGTTCGCGTTGACTTTTCATATCTTCGTCTCATTGAACTACTTAGCCAATTTTAACTTTACTTAGCACAAAGTTTAATTTCGAGAGAGAACTTAATTTTGTACAAATGAAGATTTAAGACTTCTTTTAAGCGCTATCTTTAGGATAAAAAAGATAAAAATAGGGTCAGATGTTTTCAAAATCTCATTCACATGAACCAAATAGCATAGGTTAAAAATAGGGTAAGATGTTTTTAAAATCTCCTTCACAGGAACCAAATAGCATGTAGCATCAAAACATCGAACTTGTGTACACAATATTGTAGTTTGTTTTTACCTTCTACTGGCTTCTACCTGTCAAAGAAAAACTACATTCGAAAAGAGAGAACTCAATTAATTAGATATAGGAAAGAATTTAGAATAAATCTAATAAGAGATGAAGTCTATAGAATAAATATTTGTAGATACTGTGGCATTTAAAATGTATATGGAATATGCATTGTAAACTAAAAAGTGAACCCTTTTTCGGAGCTTTTTGCATAAAACTTAAAAGAAAGTAGAGTGGTATTGCTAAAGATATTAAATGTAATCATTGTTCTCTCACATTTTGCACATGATATGTCGAAATGAACTTTATTTCGGTTGGATGTTTCCAAAATCTTATAAATGTTAATGTAAGCAGTGTTAGGCAAATGTAAATTTAATAAACATTTTATAATTTTTAATGCATATATAATTTTGTTAAGAAATATTATCCCCTGATTCTGCAAGTACAAGCATGTATGGTATGAATTTTTGAGGTTCGGTTTAAATAAAGTGTACACTGTGGTTTAGACAATATTTTCTTGGTATGTTTCCTGAAACAATACAAGTCCCGTTGTCGGCATTATAGACGTGTAGGGTTTCATATTATATCAACCCCATTTCCAGGTCTTATGGCGTATATTCAGCTTATTTTAAAGAGTAAGCAGGGAGTGCGCAGAATGTGTGAAATTAAAAAAACAATATTTTAAAGAATTAATTTTGCTATTTATTTTTATAAAATCATAATTTTGTATCACAGAATTTATTAAATGTAAAGGGTATTATGTTGGCTGTATTGTGTGCTTTGATGAAAATTCTAAAATCCCTAAAAATGACCTATGGTAATAAAATGAATTAATATTACGTCAAAAAGGAAAAATAATCTATTTTGATTAAATTATTTTAGATTTCTGGAAACAAGACTTGCAACCGGAAATATTTTCGAAAATAAATTCACTATTTATTAATTTATTTTTATTTGAAACCTTCTAAAAAAGACAAAAAAGAGATAGCAATATTGACCAGGATGTGATAATTTATAAAGTCTGTGTACTAGTATATAAAAAAATATTTTCGATGGCTTTCTTAATTTCACTTTGTCTATGCAAGTATTTATACTAAATTTTTGTGAAATCGAAATATCAAAACTTCATGACATCGATTTGACATGCATATCGGTTATACAAACTGAATAGAAATGTAGGTCAGTAATGGTAAAAAATTATTAGCCGAGTAAGCGTTAGAAAAAAATATTTGTTAAAGCCTTCTTTTTCATCGGGAAGAGACTGAAAGATTTCGCTTCCTCTAGTTGAAAATTAAGTTTTTTATTTGATAAATTATTTCCTTGATCTCTGATTGGCTGATGTCCAGCTTTCTGGAGTTCATAAAACTTCCGCATTTTATTAAACAAATTTTCGATTTTGTTGAAACAAATTCAATCAGAATTAGAATCACGGTTTGTTTAACTCGGTAGAACAAGTTTCTTTAAAAGATATCGATTATAGGTACATGTATCTTCGTATGACTATTTTATTACAATGTCGTTTTAAGGGATTTTAGAATTTTCACCATAGCACAAAATTCAGCCGACATTATATCCCAAACATTAAATTAATTCTGTGATATAAAAATGATTTTAAACAAAATTACATGACACAGAAGTCTTCAAGAACTATCGCCCGGTTTCCAACCTCCCTTTATTAAAAAATTTCCGGAAAAATGGTCAGTGCACGCATTGAACATCATCTTGTATCAAACAATATGCATACCGTATCCATCATTTGACAGAAAAAGCTCTTTTAAAGGCACATCATGACATTGTGACAGCACTAGATTCCAACATATGTGCAGTTCTCTTGATGTTGGACTTGTCAGCGGCCTGTGATGTGATTAACCATTCTATTCTTTATAAGTGCTTATAATCTTAATATAGCATATGTTACCATGCGTTTAACAGATACTAGTAATGTGATTTACTAAGCGGTTAAATCAAATGTATGAATATTTCACACATCAACTTTAAGTTTTGTATTCTTATGTTCTTTTGATTTAAATAAAAGTACTTTATTCAACTCATAATTGTTGCCATAAGCAAACGAGGTTCAACTTCGGCCAAAATTGTTTTAAACCCGAATTTCTATTTGAGGAGTGCATAATTTACAAAGAACAGCTTTTCTTTGGACATGGATATCTTCGGAGAAGAAGCATTGATTAGAAGGCCGTTTTAATGTAAATTTAATTCTAGATTCCTGAGAGTGACTCCTTTGTTTTTTGTTTTGTGGCAGCTGTTGACGAAACAAGTTTCTTAATTCTTGTCGACACCTTTGGATCAGTTATAGCTCTGCTTGATTTGATCCTGCTTAAAGTATTGTAGTTTTAAAGCTCGTAATCCTTCATATTTTACAAGCACCCCCCCCCCCCCCCCGGTTCTGCAAACACTCCTGACTGTTGCTTTTACATCCAACTTAAGGGTGTTCTGTCTTCTTCTCCTCCATGGATCCGATGTGGTTTTTTCCATCCTTTGATTTCAGGACCATCAAGTTTGGGAAATATATCGATATTTGTTTGAAATTGGGGAAAATATCTTCATACAAATAGAAAAAAAGCAAAACGTCAAGTATGAAATCGTTTTATATTATTTATAGTATAAAGCTGGCTTAAACCAATATAGTTTTCTGTCTTCTGCTTTCACAAATTTTTTGCAACAGATTTTTACTAGTGTTGGTTAGCCTCTAATGACACAGTCTCATTAGAGCATCCAAAGCTGATGCCATATGCTCCTAAGTGGTGCATAGGCCATTCATAAGGGAAGAGGATCTGCAGTTGATGTTGGAACAATCATAGACAGCAGGAGAAATACCACATATTTGGAAATGATCTCTTTAGGAGTGGATCTCTCACAATTTCTTGAAATTTATCTTTAAGTGTGTTGAAGCACCCCTCTCTCTCTCTCTCTCTCTCTCTCTCTCTCTCTCTCTCTCTGTCTCTCTCTCTCTCTTCGAAAACTTGCTTCGAATTTTCGAATCAAGTCTTAGGTTAACTTAAAGAATCTAAATCATTACTTGATGATACAATTTTTATGATGCTCAACCCAAGAAAATTACAGTTACGGTACTGTATAAATTGACTGTTCAAATTGATGGTGAATTAATAAATGAAATCAATATATTTTAAATTCAGTTGACTAATAAAAACGGAATTTTTGTAATTATTTGTAAGGTCTGAGAACAGTTATCTTGTTGATACTTAATGTGATAAATGGTGATGTGTGATGTGTGAAAATGACATTATACTGTCAAAATATGACAATGATTTTAATAAAAGATTTAAAAAAGAAAATAAAAACGGAATTTTGAACTTAGTTTGTGGATTAAATTTAAATCACATAAGTAGTCACTCAGTAAGTTTGTACTTGGAATAGCCTTGGGTGTAATTAGAGGATCAATATATGATTTATCATATGATTAAGCAGCTATTAAATTGTTCCTTTGACGCCTTAGTATTTCGACTTGACATTTGTCTTAACGCAGAATAAAAATATCCCACTGAGGGTCCCAATGTCAAGATCGCCAACCTTGCATAATATAATTTTCAGAAATTGTGCATAGATTTTGTGACGTGATGGACTAGCTGCAATTCATTCATTGCGGTCAGCATGGTCAGTGACAGGATGGAACTTTAAACCCCCGATAAAGATTTAATTTTAATGAACATCATGCCTAAAACATCATAAGCAACGCATAAGAAACAGATTGCGGACAAAATATAGAAGAGCAGTTAAACATAAGACGATAGAGTTTCAGAATTTTATAAGTTTGGGTTTTAATATTGATTCCTTGGATATTTACCTCGGACGAACCTGTCATTGATCTATTACATTCAATGTATAATGAATGGATATTAAACAATTTTGAACTATTTTAGATTAGCTAAATATGTACTGCTAGATATCAATGAAAGTAAAATGAATTAAATTCTCATTACTGACAACATTTAAAAAACCGACAATTTTGCATTTTTAACTTTTTTTGAAGAGTTGTCTTCCCTTGATGAAAAGATGAAAATTTCAATTTTGTCAAAATATCTGTGGTAAATGATTCATTTTGTTTCATATTTTGATGAGGAGATAGTTTATGCATATATTCACCAAGAGACTTGTGTGAGTTTCAAGTTACCTTTCCGCAATATCTTAATTAAACATGTGCTGCCCATAGACTTTAATGTAAATTTCAAGGTGCAATTAATTGGACAATAATCAAATTTTTGAAGATTCCTCTGGTGGAGTATTTTTATTTGACAACACCTTCAAAGTTATATCATGATTAAGAATATAGGACCCTATATTTATTAGGTACAAAATGTGGTCGTTATACATTAAATACCTTAATATGAACAATGCCACGTTTGAAACTTTCTTATTTAGAAGGATACAGAAACAGAAAGTGATGTAATTAAACATCATTTTTCATTTTATAGGAGAAAAGTATGTCTGAGTGTGCTGAAATTTTCTCAAAACCCCACGGTTTACGGATCGGTTAGATTTATTGCCATACTGCATTGGGCCAGTAGCTTTCCAGATGGATTATCGAATGATCGCTAAAATGTTCCCATTTATATTTTGTATTATGGTAGTACCCTGTTTGAAAAAAGAGACGGTTTTGTGCATTAAAATGTGTTGACTTGAAATGCTGTTCTCATATTTTTATTTTTACGATGTGCCGTTATTCCATATGGGATAACAGCATTTTCATATATGGAATAACTGCAATGCGTAGAGGTTTTACTGATTTATCCCAAGTACCGTTACATATAACATAGGAGCAATGGAAGCATCATGGGTTAAAGGTGTAAAAACACCTACATTCTGCTTCAGTTATATCTGCAGGATTATCTCTGGCACTTCCTAAAATCATAAAAATCCTATTCCGTGGGGAATTCCACTGTTTATTTTCTTATTTTCACTTCAACCCCCCCCCCCCCCCCCCCCCGATGCTACGTGCCTGGGATACATGACAAAATGGAATCTCTCTTTCCATTTCCACAAAACTCAATCTACATTTGTATCAATTTTACGAACTTGTGGCTGTGTTTTCTATATATCGATTCCCTTCAATCTCTGTCTCTTTTTCCGCTACCACTGTGATATCATCTTCAGAGGCCGATTTGAAATAGAAGTGGATGGATTTTACGGTTTTAATTTCTGATAATTTAGTTTTCTTGCGGTATTAGTTTGAAGGTGTCATAACAGTATTTCACCGAAGGTTCATATCAAAACATAGCTGAGGCAGAATATCATTCCCGAATTCACCTTTGAATTTGGGGCGTTTCCGCCAGAGACATGGGCTGATTTTTACATGAGATGAAAGCAATGTTTAAGATGTCTGACTTTCTCAGTTTTGTAAAAAATAATAAAAAAGCGAGGTCATTTGAATTTTTGTTGCATGTTGTTTCCGGAGGGGGGGGGGGGTGAAAAGGCTCGGACTTGATTTTTAAGCACATATGTAACTTATAATGCAAACAAATTCTTTTGTCTTTGTCGTTGTTTAAAATGATGTCAAGAGGAATTTTCTCAGAAGTTTGATTTGAATTTAAACATGTAACCTGTATCTAAAGTTCTAAAGTTGCGCAATTTTAGTAAGAATATATAGTAAACTTAAGGAGGTTGGATCCTGCTTTCAAAAGTCTTAAAGTTTTTTTCTAAAGTATTTTGAAAAATTCTACACTCACAGCTTAACTCAAAATTCAAAACAAAATTTGGGGTCTATTTGCTTCTTTTGGCGCTACGGTGCATTTAACATTACCTTTCTGCACTGAAAGTGCAATTTACAGATAAATCTATTTTCCTTCTATTATTTTTTATCAGAATTAATCATGGCATCAAATACATATTTGTTCTATTTAAATTGAATAAAATAAAAACTATTATAAAGAAACTGTTCACATTTTCATCACCTAATTAATATTTTGACCTTTTTGCACTAAAAAAAAATGCTGTTTTCAGTCTTTACCAATTCAACATGCAAAAACATAATTTAAAAGTCTCAAACTTTTACTTAAATTATAACAGAAATGTTGGAAAAATCTTGTAAATGCAGAAAAAAACCAAAAGCATGGGTCTATTATGTAAATTTTTAGATATGGCATGAAATAAGCTAATTTTAGGGAAAAATTGGAGTTAATATTTTCTAGACTCTTATGAAATATAAGCTAAATATGCCAATATTTGTCGATCGAAATGTTTAAAAATTGGGTTTTTTTCGGAACAAAATGAAGTTATCCTAATGCAGAAACCATCTGGAAGTTTGGTCTCTACTGAAAATTAGGAAGCAAAGTTACAGTACTCTAAAACGATTTGAGTTATGAAAAATGTTCATTTTCTTCTTGAAAACCTTCCGGCACAAAACATAGTCCCTTACTAATCTCTGTAAATACGTAAATTTTCCTTAACTATTTTATTTAATATAGTTTATTTGGCATTGTAAAATTAATTAATATACGATTAGAATTTATATATGATGCAGAATTTTCAGAATAGAGGTGATCAAATATGGCTACCTAAAAACATAGGAACGAACCTCTTTAAGTGGCGCCTGCAGTTATGTGACATGATGCACGTTTATTTATTTAACAACGATCCCGACTTTAAACAGTTTAAACATCGATCCCGCTCTAAAAAAGGTACGCATGCAAACATCCATAGTATTCCGAACTCCTCGAATGGCTCGTACATCACACATAGAGACCATAAACACCTTTTAGTTTTGAAGTTGTTGTTTTTTTTATTTAATTTTCAATTTACTATTTTCATATTGGGAATTTTTAGGTATAATTTTAAAGAAAACATGCCCTTTTCAGCATTGGAAAAGGGGCGAATTTCGGCTCCGGATAGACGCTCAAAAATATCTGTCCTTTTATTTCTATTTAAGGAAGGTGACTTCTACTGTAACTTCATACATGTAAATATTGAATGTTGAATTTCACAATTGCGAAGGTTAAAGCTATACACGCTATAATTTGCGTCAATTTTGAATGACGGTGAAAACGCATGTTTTTGTTTACTTATAAAAGTTACCTTTATTCTGTAAATTACAATGGTGAATTCAATTTCGTTATAAAGATATTGGATTTTAATTGTTTATTTTCCTGCCAGAAAAGTAATGCCTGTTCATGAATATTGATGAAGGAAGAGCGAAACCGACCTCATCGCACATGTCCGCGGAAAATCAGATGGCCGTTATTGTTTGCTAAATTACATATCCGTCACGGTTTTGTATATGCTTAACAGTTGTTGATTTGAAGTATATTCATGTTTTATGAGTGTAATACTTTTGTCATTCACGATACCCGTACTTTTGCATGTTTAAATAGGATAACACTCACACAAACTAAAAATAGCCCTTAGAAAAAAACACATACGTCATTGTTACAGTGGTGTATATGTACGTCCTTTAGTGCTCACACGCTTGGAATTTTGAACGTACTTTTATATAGGACCAATTTATGCTTTACCGAAAATATTAAATCCTTTCCTTCATGAAACTATATCATATGAAGGTATTGACCCTCCACCCATTTTTATATATTAGTCTAAAATTAGCTGTCGATTTCACGTGATAGATTGATATTCAAAAGGATGCATTACTTTCCTGGCAGGGAAATGATTATTTTTTATTGCTTTAAAATTTGATATCTTTGTTACATGATCGAATTGAGCATTGTAATGTACAACTTAAAGGTAACTTTTTTAAGTTATCAAGCACATACATTTTTCCCGTCATTCAAAATTGACGCAAATTATAGTGTGTATAGCTTTAATGTGTGAACAAAAATGAGGGAAAGAATGAATCCTCTAAACATTGCGATTTCGCCCCTTTTTAAACACCAAATTTTACCCTATCACACAAAAATATTGTAATATTTGAGCTTAAAGCCACAAGCATGGTCTGTATGGAAACATTTAAAAACATTTTGTCGGGGCTACTTTCATTTTAAACATAATATCAATTAAATAAAATTGTATACTTGAGTGCGAAATCCCGATTTCGCTGTTACGGCTACATGTATGTATAGGTCATTGTATTATTTGAATAAAAAGGCGGAGCGTCAACCAAGCGTGCGAATAGTATGCATGAGTATATTATAGTATATTTGAAGTATTTCCTGAGATATTTAGGTAATACAAAAGAAAGCAGTCTTAAAAGCGTCTCTTGGGCTTGAGACCGACAAAATGTATTAATTGCAATTTAGATTTTGGCAATATTTTGATACCTTTTTTTTTATTATTGATCATGATGTTGCATAGGTGTGCTCAAAGCGTGAATGTAAATAGAGTTGAATCACGTGATTGGGGCTTTGTTATTCATGAGGTCAAAGGCGGGTTAAAATTCGTAAACAAGGTACCTCTTCTATAGAGGGAAGCACTCAAGATTTTGCATTTTTTTAAATAAATAACAAATGGGCGCACTGTTGTTTCAATTTCCCTCATGGATGTAAGTTTAACATAACTGTTTTCATTAACAACATTTACAACAACTTGAAACATTAGTGCGCTCATATAGAAAACAGGCTTTCAAAATGTGGGTGTGGCCTAAAATCTATGGAAAATCGATGTAAACAACATTCCCCTGCTATATTAATTTGGGAATGCGTAATTACAGTGTATGGAAGTAAAAAAGAAATTGATACTTAAAAACTTCACTGTCTGAAGAAAAGGATAAGGCAATAATATATAGAAAATCTTCAATTTGATTCTTTTGCTAGTTGTGGGGGGGGGGCAATTTTGGACGTTTAGAGGATTCATTCTTTTCATTTTTTTTAAATAAATGAGATAAATAGATGTTAAATTTATCTTAGACCAATTCTTCTACGAAATAACAAAACCAGTTGATACATGTATATCGAAATAATTTTTAAAATGTTGAATCATGAGGGTCAAAATTGACTCTTCTCATATTTAGTCCTTTGAATACAGTTTAACATTGTTGCTCATGTGAAAAAAATGTGTTTGTTTTTATTTTGCACATACACAGTTATTCAAAATGCTTGTCAATTTAATTAACTATATTATTCAATTTGAGATTTCATGATTTATCCAAAAGTTAAAAAAAATACACTTGCAGATCAATCTTCCATTTAAAAATGAAGCTAAAACGTGTACCTGCATCCTACATTCCTCATCAGGACAGATTTTGAAAAGCTTGATTTTAGTATATCTTATGACAAGCTATAAAACAACAACAACAAAAAACAAAAACAAAAAAATCCACACAAAAACTCACAAAACACACAGTAAAAGAAACGACAACAACGGTATTTATTTTAACATATCATTTTTTTTTCATGTAAAAGTAAAAGAAGAATATATAAATATGGAATGTTTGTAAACTGGCCTTTAATTTTATTTTTTGTAATGAGTAACGTCTTGTAATTTCAGATATGTCATTGGGTGTGACTTACCACAGTACAAATGTTACATTGTCACTTTTAAAGGAAGAAGTCATCACGTCTCCGGGATATCCATTCAGAGATTACGAAAAAGACACAAACTACACATGGGATGTTAGAGCAGATGCCGCTACAGAAGAAATCTTGATAAATATAACGATAGACATCCATGAGACTCGTGGTTTTGGATGTGACGACTATTTATTGGTTTGTGTTATAAAATATCATTCTTAATAAACTTTAAAATAAATGAACTATCACATTATTCTCATCAGCATAACAAATGAATTGTCAAAAGGTTAACGTAAACTTTATTACATGACTACTTACAAGTTTGTATAATGATGTATTTTTTCATTCAATCAACTTCAATCAACTCGTTTAAATAAGAAAATCATACTTAAAGCTTAAAAACATTTTCACTAAGGAATATACATGTAATTAAGTACATGTGTTTAATATTCTATTATCTGGTTTGCGATATTAAGTTGTTACTTTAAAAAAAAACGAAAAATCAAGCTGAATGTTATTAAAAACTTGCTTATTCTGCTATGTTTCACAAAGGAATCGATATAACGGATGTAAGAATTTTATTCCGCTAATTGATTTTACATCGTTGTATCGGAATTATGACGTTACCTTTGTATTATAATTGCATTTGAATTATGACGTTACCTTTGCTATTTTCTATTTCAATTAAAGGAAAGTTTTAAATGATTGTTCATTAATTAGATACAGGAAATCAATCTTTTCGCGGGAAACTTTTTTAAGCGATGTGGTCAGCTTACGACATACAGGATAGCAAAAGGAAATAGACTGCTTGTCACACTCGTATCAAACCACGATAAGTTGACTTCAAGAGGATTTCAGCTCATATTAAAAGGTAAAATAAAATCTTGAATGAAATAAACCTAAATTTAAATTTTAACTATTAATAATGAATATATTAAACATCTTTAATTTAGATTTTTGAAGCCGCTTGATCGGAATCTGTTTACCCTCACCCCCTCTAGTAAAAACTCTTTTGGATACCCCTTCCTGGGAAAAAAAATTG
Source organism: Magallana hongkongensis (assembly GCA_016163765.1). NCBI lineage: Eukaryota > Metazoa > Mollusca > Bivalvia > Ostreida > Ostreidae > Magallana > Magallana hongkongensis. The sequence goes on from WFKH01011801.1 coordinate 31,999,972, forward strand.
GGTTGCTTCTGCTGTAGTAGATATGTCCCAAGTTAGCTTATGCAAATCATGTGTATCGTTTATTTATACGGATGAATATTTATCAAAAATATTTTTGAACGCTGCTTCAGCTAATACTTTGCAAACGTTGAACCACCATATGAACAGTAAATTTCTGGGTAACATGTATTAAGAAATCTTCCTTTTGTTATTTTGACATGTATTTTGTGTACACTGTCAATAACAATTTTATAAAAACCTTTAGATTACTGATATAAATATGCACATTACAATTAAATCATCGGGTTATGTTTACCTCCATCATGTGTGCTATTAATAAATGTATCAACCCAACCAAAGAACTTTGTGACTTTTAACAGTGAATGACGTCTTGCAATGTCTAACTATTGTTTTATTTTTATAAGTATTAAAGGTGGGTACAATTACAACAACAACTTCTTCAACACCATCGACGGCAACAATACATGTACCAACAAAGGCAATGACAAGTGAATCAACACTGAAAACAACAGGTACGTCTAATTCAAATTATCTTTCTCTACTAGCTGCACATTCTATTTAAATACGCGAATTATAAACGTGTTTAGCTTTATTGCAAATGTCGCCTGAAAGGATACACTACGCCGATTTGGCGATGCTTTGAACGACGACACTATTTTTTATAACAGTTTAACATGTTAAATCAGGGGTTGCAGTTAATAAAAGTAGTGTTTTAGTTGGCAGATTTGAAACCCGCCTACTCTTACGCGGTATTGATATTTTTTATTCGCCTACTGCCAGGCTAAATACTCGTTCTATGCATCAGGACTGCAAAAACTGTATCACCGCAATGGTTGACAAATAGTTCTCTCAATAATCGCTCTTCTTATTTCTGTTATGGTGTATACTAAAACCTCTGTTGTCTATAGATGTTTTAAACTCAAAACAGGTTCCTAATTTCATTTTTCAGCAAAGTGCTTCCTCGATAAATTCAACTTTTTTTATCGCATCACCTTCATTTGAGGCGGTATTTATTTTGTTGTAGTTAACAATAAATATTGCAGAAACTGTATTTTACTGACCTTCAATCGATCAATGGCACGCTTACCAGTGTGCACGTCTATACAAGCACACAAAACTTGCAACTTACGGCGCAAACTTGTTCAATTTTGAATTGATTTGTGATTTATCTTATTTCGTAACTCACTCAGTCTGTAGGAACATTAATTTACCTCAAAATTCATCAGACAATATTTACTTCTGGTGTTGACGTTTAACTTGGCGGATTGTTAAATTTACGTGCAGACTGAGGCTCCATTTTACATGCATGTAAACAAACCACACTTTTTTATTTTAAAGGGCTGGTGATCATGTATAAAATATTTACATTTTATTGTAAGTAAGTGACGACAAATGCTGTAAAACATCACGTCGTGCCAACCCTAATTTTTCCGTGGATCTACATTTTGCATTTATAGCTTTTCATTTTATGAATATATACCAGTATATTTACATGTACCAAGTATTATTTCCTCTATTTCTTACGGAAACTTATAGTTATGGGTCTATAAAAAATGCGTTTTTCAGCATCTGTGTTGCAAATTGCAATTGTAATACACAGACGTCGCGCACGGCGTTGGTGTTAAAATGTCCTTTCAGGGTGCGCGCACAGTATTAGACTATATTTTGAAAACAAAAATTTGGACATATGTAATTTTAAATACCAATATGTTCAAATGTATGTGGACTTCAATAAAACATGCAATAAAATGTAGGAATTTTTTTTTTATATTTGATAAAAAGGTGTTAAAAACTTAAAATTTTACTAAGAATGACATGTAGAAGGTAACACTTTTAATGTACATATCTCAAATAAACTACAATATCTCAGTGAACTTTCATTTTGGGGGGATAATTTTTGGCGGGTTAATTACTTTGATGATGTAACAGATATACGTCATAACGTTTTTGACGTAATCAATGCCAGGAATCGACGCCGGATCAAAGAATTCTTAGAATGAAGTTGTAGATGGGTAACAAAACTCGAAAAAGGCCACGTCAGGATCAGTTAATTACCAAAAAATAATTGTTTTTCAGGAGCTTGCATTGATTTATTGAAGATTTTTTTTTAAATAATATGTTTCTTTTTTTTAATTTTGAATAGAGAAAAAAGGATACTATGTAAAATTTCTGAATAGATAGTTTATAATAATTAATTTTCTTTGATAAAAAAAAATCTTTATGCTTTTAAAGAATTTATTACAAGAGAGATATTTCAGAGTCGAACGTTATGCGCAGCATGGCGATCACAAGTATCATGCTCATTAAAAACAATTCTTGGCCATATTTCATAATAATTAAAATCATTATAGAATGTGCATTTTCATAGATTGTATAACTATTAAAAAGAAGCACATGTGTCTGCAAATTTTCTTAATAGAGACATTTCAAAATGTCAACATGAAATGTCACAATTTCATAAAAACACATTTAACTTCATTAGCAAGGAAAAGAGAAAATAACTTTGTCACTTCTTTTAAAAAGTGGCGCGAAAAATTCACAAAACTAAATCTCAGTTAGAATTGTGCTTTTTCTCCCAAACATGTTGATTCCAAATATGCAAGCACTGCGAATCAAATTGATTTTTAGAAATAAAAAATGTCAACATTATATGTCACGGACCGTAAAATGACGCAAGGACTTAAAACGTTATGTGTATGTGGTTTTTTTTCTCCTCATAAAAACAGTTATAGTGAAAATTATAAATACCTACACATTATTTTGTGAAAAAGGTAGCAAAATATATAATAATAATAATAACTAGATCTCGTTACGAGTAACGAGTAGGTATTCCGCCCGATTTGTTTTATATGATACAATGAAATATCGATACTCTCTGCCAAATCTGAGATCTTGTTGAAACTAAGTTTTTTTTTGTCTCGGGACCGGAAACGGACGAACAAAAGTGATTAATGGAAATTTCTTGTACATTTGCCTATTGTACGTCACTGTTTATCAGGCTTGATGAAACACCCAAGAAAGTTTGTTATACTTGTTCAAAACATGAATTGTTTGAATTCTTTCCGTGAATACCGGAAGTGAGGTTAACAAAATAAAACCCGTTAAACACATGTTCAATCAGTTGTCTATTATTAATAAAAGTTTTGTGAACAAAAACAGTTAAAAAATTTAAACAACTTGATTTGTTTTAACCCTTCCAGTGAGGACCGGAAGTGACGATTGACAAAATGAAAGCGGTTAAAGGCATTTTCTATGAAATGTCTATCATCAACATAAATTTCGTGTCTTAATAACTTGCACTTTCTGAGATCTCGCGGGTAAAACATTGGTTTAAAAAATTACTATCTGAGATGTTTGAGATATCTCACCGGAAGTAGAATTTTTTTGTTTCTTTAACATCGAATAGATGACATATGTAAGGCTTTATACTTATATTTCAATTCTATGTGAAAACAAATTAAATGCGTAAAAAATTAGTTTTTGAAGTGCTTCCGGTTACGACCGGAAGTTATGACGAAGAAAACAAAATAGTTTGAAGACATCTACAACTATAGGTCTATCATCCTACAAAGTCTGAATGCTCAAGTCCTTATCATTTTTGAGATCTCAATGTCACAAGCTTTTTGTCGAGGGACAGGAAACGGACAAGAGGAAATGAATTCTAAAAAAATGAAATAATCAAATGCAGATATTATTATTTTCTATCATTCCTGAAAATTTCAAAAAAATACTTGTCAAGCCGTCTCTGAGAAATCTTGTGAACAAAAAAAAAGGGGGTAAATGTCAAAATTGGTACCCAATTTTCGAGCCATGGCGAACGCCAAAGAATGGCGCCACTGGCAAAAAACAATAACATTCGGAACAACTTTAAACTATGGTCTACCTATCCTGAAAATTGCATATCCATATCTCTGATAGTTTTTGAGTTTTTGTGTGCACAAAATAGGTCGTGAAAATGTACAAAATCGCCGATAAATCAGTACCGGAAGTGACGACAAGAAAATTATCAAAAAATGTATGAAGTTCATATCAAGTCCAACCATCTGTGAAAAAATTGTAGACATCGGTCGAGTAGTTATTGAGAAATCGCGTGCACAAAATTTGTGGAAAAGAAAAATAATAATAACTAGATCTCGTTACGAGTAACGAGTAGGTCTTCCGTCCGATTTGTTATATATGATACGATGAAATATCGATACTCTCTGATAAATCTGAGATCCTGTTGAAACTAGGGTTTTTTTTGTCCCCGGACCGGGAAAGGACGAACGGAAGTGATTAATGAAAATAAAAGCTGATATTTCTTGAACATTTGCCTAGTGTACATTACTGTTTATCAGGCTAGATGAAACACCCAAAAAAGTATATTAAACTTGTTAAAAACATGAATTGTTTGAACCCTTCCGGTGAGTACCGGAAGTGACGGTTGACAATTTAAAACCCGTTAAACAAATCTTCCATCAATTGTCTATCATTCATAAAAGTTCCGTGTCTCAATCACTTACAGTGACTAAAATCTCGCGGGTATCAAATTTGTAAAACGGAAAGCTACCTAAGATATTCGATATATCTCACCGGAAGTAGAATATGTTTGCTTATTCAACATTGTATAGATAACATATGTAGGATTTTATACTGATATACCGGTATATCCATGTAAAATTAATAAAATAAGAAAAAAATAATAATTTTTGATGTGTTTCCGGTGACGACCGGAAGTTACGACAAATCATAGAAAATAATGTAAACACATATACATGCATATGGCATCCTACAAAGTTTAATTGTTCAAGTCACCGTTTTTGAGATCTCGTGGAGTCAATGTTTTTTGTCTCAGGACAGGAAACAGACAAACGGAAGTTCTCGGTGAAAATAAAAGTAAGTATTTCTTGAACATTAGACAACTGTATTTTATTATTTATTAATTTTACAAAGAAAAACAGGTAAACTTTCAAACAACTTGATTTGTTTAAACCCTTTCGGTGAGGGCCGGAAGTGACGGTTGACAAAAATTAAGCGGTTAAACGCATTTTCTACCTAATGTCTATCATCCTTGTAAGTTTCGTGTCTTGATCACTTGCACTTTCTGAGATATCGCGGGTAAAACATTGGTTTAAAAAATTGCTATCTGAGATGTTTGAGATATCTCACCGGAAGTAGAATTTGTTTATTTAACATCGGATAGATGACATATGTAAGGATTTTTACCTATATTTCAATTCTATGTGAAATAGATTAAATGCTTTAAAAATTTTGAAGTGCTTCCGGTGACGACCGGAAGTGATGACGAACAAAACAAAATAGTTTAAAGACATCTACAACTATTGGTATATAATCCTACAAAGTCTGAATGCTCAAGTTCTAATCATTTTTGAGATCTCGATGTCACAAGCTTTTTGTCGCGGGACAGGAAACGGACGATAGGAGATATTGTTATTTTCTATCATTCCTAAAGATTTTAGGAAAATCTTTTGAGCCATATCTGAGAAATCTTGTGGACAAGAAAAGGGGAAAAAAAATTCAAAATTCGTACCCAATTTTCGTGCATAGGCGTGATCCAAGAAAAAGCGCCACTGGCGTAAATCAACATAATAGTGCACAACTTCAAACTATAGTCTACATATCCTAAAAATTTCGAAGTCATATCTTTGATAGTTTCTGAGATTAGCTCTGCACAAAATAGGACGTAAAAAATAACAAAATCGACCGTAAATGGGTACCAAAAGTGACGACGTCAAAAATTTAAAAACATATAAAATTCAGGTAACCACCCATCATCTGTAAAAAAAAAATGGTTGAAATCGGTTCAATAGTTTTTGAGAAATCGCGAGCACGAAATTTGGAAAAAATAAGAAGAAGAAGAAACAGTACGAAAACTATAAGGTCTTCCGTTGGAAACGGAAGACCTTAATGATAATAATAAGAAACAGTACGAAAACAATAGGGTCTTCCGTTAGAAACGGAAGACCTTAACTAGATCTCGTTACGAGTAACGAGTAGGTCTTCCGTTTGATTTGTTTTATCTGATACGATGAAATATCGATACTCTCTGCCAAATCTGAAATCTCGTTGAAACTAGCTTTTTCGTCTCGGGGCCGGAAACGGACGAACGGAAGTGATTAATGAAAATAAAAGCTGGTATTTCTTTTACATTTGCCTAGTGTATATCACTGTTTATCAGGCTAGATGAAACATCCAAGAAAGTCTGGTAAACTTGCTAAAAACATGAATTGTTTAAACCCTTCCGGTGAGACCTGGAAGTAACAGTTGACAAAATAAAATTCGTTAAACGCATCTTCAATCACATTTCTTTCATTCATTAAAGTTTCGTTTCTCAATCACTTTCAGTGACTAAAATCTCGCGGGTATCAAATTTGTAAAAAGGAAAGCTACCTAAGATATTGATACATCTCACCGGAAGTAGAATATGTCTGCTTATTTAAGATTGTATAGATAACATACATACGATTTTTTACTGATATATTCATTCCATGTAAAATAAATAAAATAAGAAAAAAAAAATTTGAAGTGCTTCCGGTGACGACCGGAAATTACCACGAATCAAACAAAATAATGTAACATAGATAACAAGCTTAGGGCTATCATCCCATAAAGTTTGGTTGTTCAAGTCGTCACCGTTTTTGAGATCTCGTGGAGTCAATGTTTTTTTTGTCTCTGGGCAGGTAACGGACAAACGGAAGTGCTCAGTGAAAATAAAAGTTAGTATTTCTTTAATATTAGACAACTGTACTTTATTGTTTATCAATTCAACTAAAATTGTCAAAGAAAAACAGAAAAACTATCAAACAATTTGATTTGTTTGAAGTCTTTCGGTGAGGACCAGAAGTGAGTCTGAATGCTTAAGTCCTCATCATTTTTGAGATCTCAATGTCATAAGCTTTTTGTCGCGGGACAGGAAACGGGACGACAGGAAATGAATTTTAAAAAAAATGGAAATAAGCACTTCGAGATATTATTATTTTTTACATTCCTGCAAATTTCAAGAAAATACTTGTCAAGCCGTCTCTGAGAAATCTTGTGAACAATAAAAGGGGAATTTTGTTTTCAAAATTTGTACCCAATTTTCGAGCCATAGCGAGCTCCAAGAAATGGCGCCACAGGCGTAAAACAAAAACAATCGGCGCAACTTCAAACTATGGTCTAACTATCCTGAAAATTTAATATTCGTATCTCTAATAGTTTTTGAGTTTTTGTGTGCACAAAATAGGTCTTAAAAATGTTTAAAATGGCCGATAAATCGGTACCGGAAGTGACGACAGGAAAAATATTAAAAATGTATTAAGTTCATATCAAGTTCAAACATCTGTGAAAAAATGGTGGAAATCGGTCGAATAGTATTTGAGAAATCGCGTGCACAAAATTTGTGGAAAAGAAAAATAATAATAACTAGATACGATCTCGTTACGAGTAACGAGTAGGTCTTCCGTTCGATTTTTTTTGAACCGATACGATATTATGTTTTAAAATTAGTCAAAGATCATTTAAACACGATTTTTAGAAAAAATTAAATTCCATCCAATCAATTCGTTTAAGATGTCCTTAGACACAGAATTGCAAGCGCAACTTTTATATCATGATTTAAAATCTGTCTGACATCATTTTAACACGATTTAAATGATTTTTTTAAAAATCAAAATTTTAAATTTTATCCAATCAATTTGAGTATGATGTCAATAGACATGATGTTTTAAAATAATTCTAAGATCATTTTAAAACGATTTAAATAATTTTGAATTTTTTTAAAAATTAAATTTCATTTAATTAATTTGTGTAAGTGTCATCAGATGCAGAATTGCAAGTGCAACTTAGATATTATGTTTTAAAATCAGTCTGTCATCATTTTAACATGATTTAAATGATTTTCAAAAATTGAAATTTCATTGAATCAAATTGAGAATAATGTCATCAGATGCAGAATTGCAAGCGCAACTTAGATATTATGGTTTAAAATTGGTCTGATATCATTTTAACACAATTTAAATGATTTTTAAATTCTTAAAAAATTAAATTTTATCCAATCAATTTGAGTATTATGTGATCAGACGCAGAATTGCAAGTGCAACTTATATATCATGTTTTAAAATCGGTCTGACATCATTTTAACACGATTTAAATGATTTTGAAATTTTTCAAAAATTTAAATTTCATTCAATCAATTGAAGTGTGATCTCATCAGACGCAGAATTGCAGGCGCAACTTATATATCATGTTTTTAAATCGGTCTGATATAATTTTAACATGATTTAAATGATTTTAAAAAT
>WFKH01011801.1:32027904-32045465 GCA_016163765.1 Magallana hongkongensis
AGCGTCATAGAAAAGTAAACACAGTGTTGACTAGACTGGGTAATTGCATCTAATTACACGAATTAACCGGTCTGATGTACGATTTAAAGGCATCGGATTTCCAACGTCCCAGGAGTCTAATTTTACCGTCGCTCATTCCGCAGTCTGCGCAGTGAGAAGCCATGCCAATTCGAAATGAATGACTAGTAATTTTCCCCATCTGGATATTAGCGAAAGATAAACAATTCTTCAGTATCACAGAAAATTTGATCCTAGTCACAGGTGTGCATGGTACGTAGCAAAATAAAGGACCCTCTTGCACTCCTCTTTGATTAATATAATTCTTAAGGCACTGCACTGGGCAAAAATCTGAGTCCTTAGCCCCATGTATTGTTAGAAAGAAAGGTTTTCCCAGGCTATGCTTATATGAAACAAATTTAATCAATATTGTGTCATTTACGATAGAAATTTGGTTAAAATGTAGCAGATTTTTATTTGGAACGGTTAGGCTTGACGTAATTTCGCCGATTCTCAAAAAACTATAAAAAGCTAACGAAAAGATTGCTCGAAATAGAATTTGTTCATATAGTTTGGATATAGTATGTTGTAAAGAATCAAGGAGTTTGTGCAAGATAGCCCTAGTAATTGGTATTCTAACATCAGTTGTCGGTTTGAGCTTACGAGCTCCAGTTAATACTTTTTGTACAACAAATGATGAGCATGGATCTTGGAGGCCGTTGAGTTTATGGACGTGACTGATGGCCGAAAGATAAGATATTATCGTCGACGGTGCGTAGTCTTGTGAGAAAAGGAAAGCAACATAGAGAACCAATATGTGTTGTTGGATGGGGATATCCGTTCGTAAACTGTACTTTTCAAAGTTCCTAAACGTCGACCATGTGTGAGTGTCTGATGATGAAGTTGACGCAGTCAAACTGGAATCCAGGAGTTTGTTCACAACCAGGGTCAACTTGGACAAGGCGGAAGACTGGGAATCTCGACTGGTTGTTTGTCGACCCAGGGTGCTAATTGTAGAAATTGCTGTACCTTGGAACGAGAAAGCAAATCATATAGTATATTTTCTTTTGATGTTAAATGTTTTGCTTTAAAATAAATATTAAATTCGAGACATCTAGCAACGAGCTGGCGAACAAGAGACATGATATCTTTATCCTTACATGTATGTTTGTTTATAACATGCACCAATGCCTGATTGTCAGTGTTAAATAAAATACAATTGTTAGTCAACATTTTTCCCCACACTTTTATTGCCACAACTATTGGGTAAAGCTCTAAGACTGCAATATTTTTATACTGCCAATTACTATCCCAGTTTCCATAAAACCACTGATCTATATGACTACCGAATACCGCTGCATAACCAATAAAACCCGAAGCATCTGTGTACAATTTAAGCTCATACGAACTTGACCACTTATCTGGGAGGAAAATCGAGGATCCATTGAATTTATCGAGAAAACATTCCCAAACTTTCAAATCCTCTTTCACCTCTTTTGTCATGCTTATTTTGAAAAACGGCTTACTGATACCAATGGTAAGGTCTATCAATCTCCTAAGGAATGCTCTGCCTGGCAAAACAACATTACATGCAAAGTTGAGAAAACCTATGAGCGACTGTAATTGTTAAAGTGTCAAGCTCTTTTGTGTCTTTGCAAACTTTATTTTATCTATGCACTTTACTATTTTGTCATGAGGCGACCTACACTTCATCTTGCACGAATCAAGCTCATAGCCTAAGTAAGTTATAGTCTGAAGAAGACCACACGTTTTCTCCAGGGATATTGGAACGCCTATGTCAACACACATTGATAAAAATGCCTTCAACTGTCTAACACATGTTAAGGGACACTTGTGGATAATAATAAAATCGTCTAACACATGAGAAATACACGAAATACCCAGTTTATTTTGCGCTATCCACTCGAGCGCCGTCGAAAAACGCTCGAAGATCCTACATGAAGAACTAAGACCAAATTGAAGACATGTGTCCACATAAAACTTGTTCTTCCATCTAAAACAAACGTATTTGAATTGAGAATAGTTTAAGTTGATTATCCTAAAAGCAGATTTTATATCCGTTTTGCAACAATAAGCACCAACTCCGCAGTTCTTGATATGACTGATGGCATCTCCAACTGAAGAATATTGAACAAATGGAATGCCATCGTTAACTGATTTGATTCTAGGATACGATAAATGATGAATCATTCTATATTCACCTGGTACCTTTTTCTCTACCAAACCTAATGGGGAACATTGTATGTCAGCAAATGGTTTAGAATCGAATGGACCTAACACTCTTCCCGTTGAAATTTCTTTAAGAATCTTTTCATCAATTATATCCGGACAAATAAAAGCTGATCGAAGATTTTGATATTCTACACCAGGACATTCACCAACAAACCCTAATGAAAAACCATTTGAAAAACCATTTATTAAATAGTTTGTCTCAGTTTCTTCGTAACCAGACAGGCAATCTGCAAGTCTGTTTGGTTTGATTGGTGTTGGGCCCTTGCTTGGTAAGAGGGGGTGATTTAGACGAATTGGCAAATTTGGTTGGTTGTGGTGACTGATACCTAAATCTTTGTAGGACACGAAAGGGCCGCTGAACCTGTTTTGTGCACTGGATGAAAGGGTGCGAGCCACCACAGTTGTAACACCTGTGCTGAAAACGACAGGCAAGGCCTGCATTGCACTGCTTACGTGAGTGAAACTGGAAACAAGCTCCTCTGGGGATTGTTTTACTCAATTCTTTGTGTGAGTTGGTTGTTTTGATAGATTGAGAAGAAGTAAGACGTGCGTTTACGTACAGTTCCATATGAACATCTCCCCACTGCACCTGGCCTTGTTCAATTAAGGATCGGAAGTCCTTATCGTAACTATACCAGTTACTTTTTGGATCCGCAATGTCCCTGACCGCTTCTAGATGTTTTGCGAGTTTAGCTTGCTCGTGTGGATACTTTATACAATAAATAGCCATATACCTATTCCAAGCTGTAAGCCAGTCGTTCATAGAAGACAATTCTCCATCAGTATCATCTCTCTCCACCTGGTGAATTGTGAGCATACCTGGCTTTATCGAATTCTCTACCTGAAGGGAAAGTTTTTCCTTACGTTGTTTGTTCCGGAGTAGCAGACTACCGAAATCCACGTACTGCTTTGACCATATCTTAGATTTCAATTTGTCAGGTGCACGAGCTTCAATGGAGACCGATGTACTTACAAAACCACTACCGGACCTACCTGATGTTATCTTAACAGATTGATTAACGATTGTTGCCTCGACAGTTTCCTGAATTGCGTTATTCCTATTGATATTTGAGTTAATATTAGATGCACATGCAATACTCCCCTGACTTGTGATGGCAGTTAGCTGGAGAGCATTGAACATATTAGAAATTTCCTCCTTCAGGTTCGCGGTGAATTTTTCTGTGACCTCTTTTGTAATGGTTTCCAAAATCTCCGGAAAGATGGTAGAAGGAGAACTGGGTTGTGGTACTGAGCCATCCGGAGATTGTTTTCCTCTTTTGGCCGATGTTCGTTTCGTCAAATCTGTAGATTTTCGCTTTGGTGCCATGATGAACACTATTGAAAATAATTGCTGTGCTGGTATTAGCAAATGGTATTTAAGTACACCTTTAAAGGAAGATGATAATAATGCAATTTTATTTTATTTTTTTAATTCCACAAATATGTCTTTAATCGTACAGCATAAGTGCAACATAATTATTACAAGATAAGATAGAATGTTGTTGTATGAATGAACACAAAACAAATGCAGTCTCGATAAGGGAACAAAAAACGGCCTCGTTAAGAGGACCAAATACGGTCTCGTTAAGAGAAACAAAAAAGGCCTCGTTTAGAGGACCCGAATGCGGTCTCGTCAAGAGAACCAAATGCGGTCTCGTTAAGAGAACCAAGAACGGCCTCGTTAAGAGGACCAATGCGGTCTCGTTTAGAGGACCCAAATGCGGTCTCGTCAAGAGAACCGAATGCGGTCTCGTTAAGAGAACCAAGAACGGCCTCGTTAAGAGGACCAAAGCGGTCTCGTTTAGAGAACCCAAACGGCCTCACTAAGAGAACCAAAACGCCCTCCTTAAGAGGACCAATGCGGTCTTGTTTAGAGAACCCAAACAGCCTCGTTAAGAGAACCAATACGCCCTCGTTAAGAGGACCAATGCGGTCTTGTTAAGAGAACCCAAACGGCCTTGTTTAGAGGACCAAAATACGTTTTCGTTAAGAGATAAGTTTCGTTAAGAACAACAAAAATAAAAAAAAAAAGGAAAAACAATTCATAAAACAATATTATTTGATCATTAACAGGATCCGAGGCTACACATAAATGATAACTCATGTAGAGAAAAAAACATAGATCTTATAAGCAGTAAGTAAATGGATGAGTTGGGTTTTTTTTTTTTTTTGGTTTTTTTTTTTTTATTTATTTTTATTTTTTGTTTTTACATTATTATTTTTATTATTTATATCTTTATTATCCTACATATTGCTTTGCAAATTAGAAAGTTGACTTGAGTTTGTAGAAAAATTCTGAAGTGTCGGTCATGACATAATGCGGCCACTTTGACTTAGCGTGCCCTTGAAAGAATGAGACCACGCAAGCTGCGATACAAATGAACATTGCCTTGATTGTTTAAATGGACGCCGTCTGCTAAGAATTTATGATCGCAATATTTGTCTGATGCTGGCGAAGGAAACAATCCATTATGCTCCCAGAAGGACGCATAATCCAAATTGGTTATATCCTTCTTGATAAGAGCGTTGGCTGCATCGACAAATTGATTATAATCAAATGACTGCCTAAATCTTGGAAGTAATTTACAGACATGAATCTGTGAAACACTACACCTCTTATACAAAACTGATACAAGTGCTTAGAGTTTGCATGCAAGTTCCTCCGGTGAATTTAATTGTCTTACGTCATTGCCCCTAACCATAAGAATGATATGATCCGGCTGGAATCTTTTAATGAAAGGTACATCGTGACGTAAAATCCCATCAATAGTACGACCCCCTGTTCCTTTGTACCTTATTGCATGTGAGTTAATACCCAGATCAACAACATACCTTAAATCTTCATCGTCAATAAGAAAATGACGGAAACGACGGATAATAGAGTGTCCGAGAATCAAAACTTTGGTTGAATTCATTGTTAGCGTATGAGATAATAACTAAAATAAAATTGTTTGTAATAGAACAGTGACAAACATACAAACATAAGACTTATAGCATATACAACGCTTACCGTTTAAATTTTTAAAGAAATGGTCCGAATTCGAAGGAACAGAATCAGTATTCAAAGGTGTTACCCGTGCGGCGTCCCGAAAGAAAGTGAATTAGCGCGTCTTTCTAAACAAAGAGAGTCGCTAGAATTCCCGTGTTTAATTTCATTGGTCAAATGATGACACCAACATTACGTGACCAAATAGAGCACTATCTACTTCTTGATAATACACATTAAAAAGTGCGATAACTCGTAATGCGAAAAATTGTAAAATCAATATATATAAAGCATTTTAAGTAAACTTAAAATTCCTTTTCCGTTTTTCCTATCGTGTTAATCGTTTCGTGCCTTTTCATAAGCAAGTAAATTTATTTTAAAGTTACAAGTCGTTCAGTGCGCCGTATACGAAGATTTATCGAACAAGAAATGTAAAATCCTATCCAGCATTCTATCATGATACTTATTTCTTAATTCTTTAGATCAAAATTAACCAATATTACATGTAAATTATATTTGTTGCAGTGGAAATGAAAAATCAATGTAAACTATCGAAGTTCTTATGAACAAGGTAACATATTTACCTGTATATCGAATATATTAAATAGTTCGCGGAGTATATACCTGCGTAAACATTAACTTGTATGTAACATAATTCGTTCTTTATGCATCATATTTTACAGAAACAAAAGTATTTATGATATAATTTATATTTACTTAAAACTAGATATTTATTTTAATTAAATTTGCTATTTTCCGTGTGATATTTGATCTCGGGCTGAAATTTTCTCGGCAATCGGCTAGAGTGTGTATCTGCGTAAATATTTATTTAACTTGTATGAAATATAATTCGTTTTTAATGCATCATTTTCTTGTACAGAAAGAAATGAATTTATGATAGATTTTATATTTACTTTAAACATTAGTTGTATTTTAATTGAACCCGTTATTATCCGTGTGATTTGATCTCGGGCGGAAATGTTCGCGGCGATCAGCTAGGGTGTTCGGTAGTGAAAAAAATGTTAACAATACAAATATATTATTTATTTATTTATTTTATATTTATTGATCATTTAAGCTCATAATTTTTGTTATAAAAAATTTAACTGGTCATTATTATACATTCTATAAATGACGCAACGATGATTAACAACTCGGCAATTATTACTAACAAGAAATTCCACGTAAATCTTTATTCGTACTTATTTTTTCTCAAATTCTGCCATTAACAGGTTAATCGTGAAGTTCGTTTAACCTGATTATACGTTTTTCATGAACATCGTTTATCCTATCCTATCGTGTATCAATCCTATCCTATCGTGCGTGTATACTGTTCTATCGTGCGTGAATCCCATCCTATCGTTTATCTTGTAAAAAATAACGTTGCGGGTACTGTGTGTGTGTGTGTGTGTGTGTGTGTGTGTGTGTGTATGTGTGTATATATATATATATATATATATATATATATATATATATATATATATACTATATACTATATAAGAGATAAACTAAATGCATTGTTATGATATTCATGAAACCTTCTACCTAAATTGTGAAATTCATGGCCCCTGGGTCAGGGTACGACCAAAATGTATATATAGTGAAAATAAGTTAGAAAATCTTCTCTCTATCCACAGCAAGGGGAGATCCACTAAGTGCACAAATCTGATGTTATTTGTGACCTGTGTCTTGGGTTCAGGCCATAGGGCGGGGCTAATATGGCCATATAGTGAAAATGTATTTAATCTTAAGCATTGTATGCTTGTAGAAATAAACTGTATGCATGTTGTTTACATTACCAATACTACCTAAATTATTTAAAAAGATTGACCATTAAAGGCCTGCAGGTTTCTTTTTAACAAAATGATTACAATTTTTGACACCTGGAGCTAGGGCTAAAATAATCTGAGATTTTTCCAATTGTTATCCTCCCCCTCCCCCTTTCATGAATAATGTTTTTCAAACATCATGTTCAGATAAGGGTTTTTACTCTAAAATGAATCTTAATATGCAAAAATGAGACCCTCTAACAGATTAAACTAAGGGCTATGGTACTCAGGTGACTTTCAAGGCCTGTAGTCATCTTTTTTTTTACCTATAGGGGAGGGGTATATTGCCGTGCTACCAATTTTCTTGAGACCTTACACAGGATGTCAGTAAAATCTTTTAAATTTATTTTCAAGCAGTTATGTAGACCGGCGATTTGTAATCGTGCTAGCTCCTACCATGACATGGGATTCAATGTTTAAACTACAGTGCCTGGCCTTAAAACAGAACGAAAATTGGCGGCCATGTCAGTAAAACCTTTTCACACTTAGAAGTTTCGTTTGTTATTTTTTGACATGAATAAAAAGACATTTCTCTTACCTTTTCAATGTTTGGTAATATATCCCTTTGCCTTTATTACAGCCTTTAATCTTTTTGGAATTGACATATATAAACTTTTTATATTTTCAGAAGTGATAGAGGCCCAGATTTCTATTTGGCTACAACGCAAATCAAGCCATGTTGATTTTTGATATATAAGCGTCGTTATAAACGAATCTTAATTGTTCTCCATTATATATATTCAATATAAATTATATTCAAAGATGTTAATATCAGGGAATTGACTCTGCCAGGTAAGTGTATCTTAATCATTTTCGTTTTTTCATGCAACAGTCTGTCTAGACTGATGTACGGGGCTGTGATCTTTATGTAACACCCATGGACTGTCACTGAATTCCTTCGCATCAATTGGCCACAAATTGTCATCCAAAACGGAACAAAGTTTCCAAACCAATGTACGATAAACAGCCCCAAAACATGGCTGTTATGCCAGAGTGGAGGAGGGGGGGGGGGATAGTGATTGCTGAACATATCGAGACATGCTGGTTGTAATCGCTATCCAGATTTCCTCCACTCATACAGTAACACTTTCTTGTCCTTTCATTTTATCGCTAAAGATCACTTTAGGCCAGTATTCTTCAACTGTCCAAACTTAATTTGATCGACACCAAGAGACTCGGGAATGACTATTGTTTTTAGAAATCGTAATTTTCTTGGAAACCGAGCATCGCTGGTATCACTAAAATGCTCGGAAGAATTCTTCCTTTAAACATGAAAAACTTATCTTCTGCCATGCTTCGTGTTGCAGCTGTTTTTTTTCCAATTTATGCCACCACTTGCAAAAAAATTCAAATGAAATGTATAAGAGTCGTTAACTTTCTCGGATCTAGTGCTAATTGATTGCGAAATTTTCACAACATCTGCCTGTGGATATAACAAGATAACACACTAAATTATATTTTTCATTAACCTTTAATATTGTTTACAATACATGTATTGTTTATACATACTTGTTAAACATTTCAGGGTAAGGTTTTTTTTCTTATGAATAATCTTTGACTTCAAGTAATATATTTTTACGATAAAATGTATATAGCATTTACAATGTACATGTATTATGCATTTATGTAGGCATAAATATAAATTCAGAATAACATGACATATTACAAATTTTGCATTCTGGCTCAAATTCGTAATTTGTTATATGAATTCAACAAATTAGTGCATTATTTATTTAATTCTTATAATTTAATTAACATGAAATGTTATTGTTTAATTAACTTGTTGAGTTAAAAAAATGTTTTAGACTGAACTTTTCTATTCTCTCTCTCTCTCTCTCTCTCTCTCTCTCTCTCTCTCTCTCTCTCTTTTCAAGTATTGTCACAATATTTATTTTGAAGCATAAACCACTAGTTGACATAGTGTAATGCTGAATGAAATAAATATATACTTGATATGTATAAAAATTTAAGAGCAGAAATATACCAATCTGCACTAGAATAGTAAACTCTTTCAACATATGCATGTACATGACAAAACCACAAAATGAAAAATTCCAATTGCCATTTGACAAAGCATCTGGACATAATATGGAGAAGACATATATTTTCTTCAGCCTATACTTTCCATCAAAATACAAAATGCGTTTTTAGACATTGCCATTTGGGGTATCTCATTCTGTAAACTAAATGAACATTTAATTTTTCAAAAGTCCTTTACCACAACATTTACATTCAGTAACGCCATCAGGAGAAGCTACAAGGTAAGGGGAGTCCTTGTAAACAAAGATACCCGTCTCAGAACAATGAAATGATGGATGACGACTCGCCATGTACCCAATGTACTTTCCTCTGGCAACAGGTTCGTGAGATTTCCCATATTCCACTGACTTTGAAGTAGACTGGTACTTTTCATGATATTCATGACAATGTAATTATCTGTGCTGGTACCTCTATAATGAAAAGCACAGTAGAAATTAGATGCAGTCAGTCTACCTTTCCTTTGATATTGCCACATAAGATTTACTGACTGGCCCTGTGTTAGCTCCTTCACTTCATGGATGTAGGTATGATCAACACTGAGATTCTCTTGACTATGTTTTGCAAGAGGATATTAATAATATTCAGAAGAGTTCCTCCACCAACATAGACACGTCATATTCGCTTCCGTGGTAACAGCATTGTCAGCAAGGCCAAAAAGAAGTGCAATAACATGTTTGCATGATCCGTTCGCACTGTTTAAATGCAATGTATTTTCATATGTAGCAAAAATAACAAAAGTTTCCCCAAATAACCCAGAAAGCAAAATAACATATTTAATAAATTATTGTAAGTTGAAAAGGTGAATGCAAACTTTCGCAACACATGTACACTCAGCTGAAACAACGTGTTCTGTTTGTTCAAGTGAGATGGTGACCATTTCAAAGGGCCCCGCTTAAATAATGGACAATAGGATGAAACGCATTTCAGAGAATTTTGCTTTGAACTTGACCTATAACGTAGAAGTTTTCCAGAGGGCATAGAACTTTCATTTCAAATCTCATTACCCCTTACATACAGGCATTTTTGTTCAACCTGAGCAAGATTAAGCAAATGGGAAATAATTTACGTTCCGAAACTGATAACAAAGAGATCTGCTTTGTCCTTCACATTGACTATGTTACTGCACACCATTAACCCCAAAACTCTATTTACGTGAAGTATGAGCTAAATTTGGCTAAGTAGAGTTTATATGCTCTTAAAAAAAGATTTTTGTGTGATCTGATATGACTTTGACACTTGACCTACAAACTTCATTGAGGGTTGTTGCATACCCTTTGAACAAAGGTACACTTTGGGTGAAGTATGAGTCAGATTGAACCAAAGGGAGATAAGATATGCTCCGAAAAAGGATTTTTCATATAATTATGCTAGGACCTTGAAACTTGGTTCAAGGTCACTGCAAACCTTTTACTCAAAAGCTCTGTTTATGTTAAGTATGAGCCAAATAGTGCTAAATGGAGAGTATATATGCTCTGAAAAAAGAATTTTTGCGTGGTCCAATATGATTTTGACCTACAAACTACATTTAGGGTCACTGCACACCCTATGACCATAAGCACTCTGTGAGTGAGGTATGAGACAGATTGGACCACGGGTAGAAAAGATATGCTCCGGACAAGGCCTTTTCATATAATTCTGATATGACCTTAACCTTAAATCTAGTAACATGGTTCAAGGTCACTGCACACCCTTTACTCAAAGGCACTCTGTGCGTGGAGTATGAGCCAGAATGGGTCAAGGGGAGAGAAGATATTCTCCGGACAAGAATCTCGGCCGGACAGACGGACTGATTACTATAAGGCACCCGGAGGGCGGGGGCCTAAGTAAAGAATTGCAAAGACAGGCGTTTCTGTCTATGAAACTTTTTAATCACTGGTACAATATTTTTTGTACTAAGGGTGGAGTCCAGGTTTCAGAGTTTTTCAGGTAAGAAAAGTTTAGTTAAATAAATACCCATTATTTCGCAATGTTATGAGTTTCAAATATCATATTTTTCTTTCTTTCCTATAATTGTTCAATTGGCTTACTTATCCAACAAAGTCTATTTTGGCGGAACAACGGCATATAAAAATATAACAAGTTTTCGTTAATAAAGATTACTGCAAAACAAAAATTTAGTATACAATTTAAAAACAATAAAAATCAAACAGGTTTTTTCCTATATTGAAAAAAATTATATGGGACTTGGGTTTCCGAATATGTTAATTAAATATTTATATATTTTTCATCTTCCCAAGTCAAGAGTTTCTGATCCGCTCCGCTCTACATAAACCCTTGACCGAATAGGCAGATGTTGACAGGGTTAGAAACCCCCTTCTCTTGTTGGTCTTATTAAAGTTTGCAGGATCCAATATAAAACGTTGTTTTAAGAATGATGACAATTGTGCATTGATCAATGTTCAGTCATTGTCAAATGATTTTTGAGATAAACTAGTAAGTTATTGACTTACTGCTATCGGGTTTTAAGCCAAGTTGAACCCATTTTTTCTACAAATTCGATCACTATTAACAACTTCTTCATGGGGGCAGTCATATTCCTATAGTGTTTCTGATTAATACGCATTTTCTGGTTGGTCAGAACAAGCGGTCACAAAAGTTAAAAAAGCAGAACTCTCACTAGATGGCGCAATTGTAAACCCGCATGTTTTGTCTGTTCGGTCAAGGGTTTTTGTATATTGTAAAGAGAAGCGGATCAGAAACTTTTGACGAACTCTTCGGAAGATGTATATTTTTATACTTTAGTTATTTAAAATTATAAAGTTTTGTGGAGCACATGACTCAGTGGTCATGGGCGTTAAACCAGTAACCGAAAGGTTCAAACCCCGATGTGGTCACTTGATGTTTTGTGTTGTGTTCTTAGACAAGGCACCTTATCTACATTGTCTCAGTCCACCCAGCTGAAATTAGGTATCGGCTTATGTTGGGAGTTAACCTTCGATGGACTAGTGTCCCATCCAGGGGGAGTCAATGACTCTCATCTGCTTAGCACCACGAAAACCAGGAATAAGCACCGGCCTTATGCGTCTAATGGCACAAAGAAGGATTTAATTTTTTTTTAACTAAAACCTTAAAGTTTAAATGTTGCTAACTTTTTGCTATGCTTTTAATCTATAAACATATTTCAGTTTAAAACATCAATAAAAATCTAATAAACAAAATACATGTAAGTGTCTTATAAATTTAACTTAGAGGTATTTGGGCCAAGTAATCCATTTTTATTGGTTTAATGAAATATTTTCTTTTAGTAGTATTTTATGACGGACATTTTGTGAAATTATCACTTTATCTTAAGAAATAAACAAAATATATTTTTAGAATATGTAATTATAGATGTCACCTGATGGGGCCCAAAAATACCCTTGCCTTGCAAGTCGTAATGAAAAGAAGCTGAATAAAGTTTTCAATAGAATACTAAAGAAATGTTGATGGATCATCATGATGTGCACAAACAATTACGTGAGATTACAGGCAATCTGTATCATCCCGAGAACTATTGTGTACAATATTTTTGAAGATGGCTGAATCTATTGCCACTTCTGTCCTAAACATTAGGCTTATGTAGGCTTAAAGCTTATGAAAGCAAAATATCCTTTAAATTAAAAGAAAAGATAATAACATTTATCTGACTTTGTTCCAAACGAAAAAATGGTCTAATTTTAAATGATGTCATCACTTGGTAAATTTTTCTTATTGGTTGTGTAAAAAATTTTATGAATTTCCCTTTACAACAAATGTTAGAAGACTGTTATCGTAAGAAAAAGTTGTAATGCATTATTTAACTTGAATAAGTCATGAAGTGCGAAAAATTTTATCGGGTAAATTAAACAGTCATTAATAATATCCAGTTTGTGACCAAGATAGATATTTAGACGGAATCATTTGGCGATAAGTCGCCGTACACTGCATTAACTGTTTTAAAGATAAATCAAATAGCAGGTTTTGAAATTATTATTTTTATTACATGTAGTATATGCATCAGGAAATAAATCCACTACTGTATACATCATTGGTTTCATCCATATTAGGATTATCATGCTTCTTGAAATAACACATAATGAATTTATGTATGGCCCGAAAAAAAGTCAGTAGATCTAACGACCTTGCTTTTCTGTTGATGTGATCGGTCTTCAAAATTTGACCTTATACGTTCAAGTGCGAAGATCAGCAACAAGGGATCCTGTTAAAAACAAGTTGAAAACAAATTTTAAAGTAATCCTCAAGTAACCTTATCATGTTTTTTTCTTTTGATCTAAAAAAAGATAAATTTTTTCCCAACGATTTAAATGATTTTCATCCTTGCCGACAAATGTGTCAAACACTTTCAAAAATGAATAGAATAATGATTTAATAATAAAGCATTTAACGAACTTTAATTAACTTTTAAAGGGTTATGATCGCCCTCTGGTTTAAATGGTCTTAGATAACCAGGTGGATCCACGGAACTTCCAGCATCCATTGAGTTAATAATGACCCCCTGAAATGGGAGTGGGTGTGGTTGTGGGGATGTCCATTGTCGTTTGAGTCTAAGGTTCATTAACAAAAAAAAAAAACAAAACAAATTTCATTTATTTCATAGTTTAGGAAGAGTGGGATGAGAGTTGAAAGAGAGGGAGGAGAAGAGAAAACGAATGAAACTTACTTGCAATTATCGTTTTCACTCCCACATAAATATGTGATACATATACAAACTTGTGACAATCATCTTTG
This sequence comes from Magallana hongkongensis, assembly GCA_016163765.1. NCBI lineage: Eukaryota > Metazoa > Mollusca > Bivalvia > Ostreida > Ostreidae > Magallana > Magallana hongkongensis. Next base: position 32,041,717 of record WFKH01011801.1, read on the forward strand.
CTGGCTTCAGAATTCTGGAATTATGAAATGATGTCATAATGAATAATTCCGAAGATAAGAAATTAACTCTGATTTACTGTTGATATACATCAATACTGAATAAAGTTTTACTATGTAAGTAGAGATTTTAGATGCTGAGATCGTTCTCATTATAATATTGACTGTTTTTTCATGTTACAACCCGTTGCATACTTTACATCTTTACTACATTTGCTGTCTGCAAAATTAAGACAAACTAACGGTCTGGATGTAATTCCAAGTGGGAGGGACCTGCCTTCTGCGTCTCTGTTACATATAGGTAGTTTGTGAGTTCGACACAGTCACCTCGTCCGGTGCATTTGCTAGGGTGAGTGGTCAGTAATCCTCAACTTAGGCATGCCAGTGGTAGAAGTGGTAGAGTGGCTGTACAAAGAACAAGTGTGTTTTCATCTGGAAGGCCTTTGTAGTCTCTCTGTAAGCCGAACTCTTGGATATCCCTTTATTTACTGTAGAAACGTTACAGTAGAAGAACAGGCAATATGCAAGTTCTGCTGCAGGGGAAGGTTTTACTACAACATTAAGTGAAGCAAACTCGAAGTACAGGCTTACTGATGTTGCCTGGTAAGAAAATCTGGTTGTGACGTTGGCATATACTAGTATCTAGCTGAAGCGTGAAGAGTCTGGTGTAGGTGTCTTAGTCTCACTTTGGTAGAAGTGTGAAGACTAGGAGCATTGCTGACCCGTCACGGGCATGTATGATAAAAATATTGTCAAAGTGTGTGATGTTGTGTAAATCGTCTATCACAGTAGATTTTGTCTGCATTGCACATAAATGGTGTGTATTTCTGAGGTGCAGAAGATGAACATACTGTTGACGGATACATCTTCACCTGGTAGGATTTTCTGACGTTTCTCTTCGAGCTGAATGCCGGGTCTGAAAGCTGGAACTGGTGGTAGCATCTTTTGTATTTGATGCAATAGCTCTACTCTGACCATCTTCTAGTGTCTATGAGTTTACATGTAGTTACATGTATTACTTCGTCGTAAATTAAAGTTAGTGGTGTGAGTTCCTCTTTAGTTCTACTAGTACTAAGAACATCCCCACTTTTTAACTTTTGGCAATTATAGGCAAATTTAAATTATGCTGGCCATTTATTAATGCTTTACGCTTCAAATCATACAAAATTGGCGATTATAGTTTGATTACAGTTTGTACATATATTTTATTTACTGTATCTATAAATTAATTTTTTTGAATTAATGAATCTTATATTTCAGCGTATGTTTCATAAGTGAAATGACTTTGGAATCTTTTTTAATCTAATTATTAATCATTTAAATATTCACTTTACCATTGCTGTAGAATTTATTGTTCTAAATACATTTTTTCTCGTTTTCTTCATTTTTATCCTAACTACTTATTTTTAACTTTGTTATACAAATCATAAGAAAACTTCTTGGCAACTTCTTTGACCTTTTCACCTGTATTTCACAGTTAGGCGATAGGAGAAATCTTTGAACTTGTATCTATCTGTAAAGATTAATATGACAGAAATTTATTCTCTATAATGAGACTGCTAAGAAGCGTTCTCATCCAAAATAACAAAACCTCTTGGACAATTTAATCTCTTGCAGGAAATTCTTAAATTTTAAAGCTCGTTCTCTCTCTCTCTCTCTCTCTCTCTCTCTCTCTCTCTCTCTCTCTCTAAGTTCATGTTGTGATAGTTTTTTTTATCAACTGTATGATGTTTCTTACAACAGCTTTGTAAAACTGGGCCCAGGAAACATATTCCTTATTGCCAGAAAATAAAGTTTTCAAAACCTGTAAGAGTTCACCTAACCTTAGATTTACTTTAACATGCTATGTTTTGTATCATACCTATTGATATTTCACTTGTGAATTTATGAGAATTGTACAGTTTGTTCGCAAATTAGTATCGAAAATTAATAATATAATTCACAAGCGACCTTGTATGCCCACACGTACAGGTCTATGGTTGAAGCATTTCTACAGAATTAAATAATATTGCTATTAAAAAGCCCATCACAGGGGTGTATATCAAATCAAGAGCCAGGTTCACTACCAGGAAGAATGTTCGACAAATATCAAGTACGCGGAAAAAAAATTAATTAAGTTAAGGTACATTTCAGATAGAAGCTCTTGAACACTTATTTATTTTTATAAATTAATAAATTTCATTAATCATGATCATCATTAATTAGTCTGTATTTATGGCTTTTTAGATTTGAATTAAGCTAATAAAACCTAATCTGAATAAATATTTATGGTCTGACATATTTTAATTGAGATTTATAGCCTCTCAATGAGACCATTTTCGATAGAGAAATTACTACATAGGCAGTGAAACCTGCTTCATGATAACAATGCAACCCGCAATTCGTATCTAGGAAAATCACGCTCAACTTGTTCACACACAGCTCACAAGCCTTTGGACAACGTTCAGTGCACAACTATAGTTAAACTTCGGTATCTCGAACACCGATATTTCGGATACCAGGGATATCTCGAGGTACGTCTGTGGTCCCGGCCATTTTTACTATATAAGTGATTATAAAAAACCCCGGTATGTCGAACTCGGAAATCTCGAATTCCCCGCTTATCCCCCGCTTATCTCGAAGTAAATTTACGGCTCCAGTCACTAAAAGACATTAGTTATCTCGAAGTCAAGTCAATAACCGCCTTAATAATTTCACACCTTCAGTGCACTGTCGCTCTGTTACGCAAATTTTCCGGTCTATTGAACAGATCCGTTAGTATAGCACGTGCTTTTATTGAGGCCACCTGTAATGTTCACGCCTCCATAGCCCCAAGCTTATGAAACCCTTTCTCTATAATTACGCAAGCCAGGTTATCGACGATACTTACATAGTGACATCGGATGACACGATAATTAAACATATCTTGTGATGATTATTTCGTAAACACACTAAACACATCAAAGTGAAAAAGAAATCAAGAAATTATAATTAACTAAGTACTTTTGAGGTATATAAATCTGTACCAGAGAGTCAATCTTCAGTACAGATCATATCTGATAAACAATCTACCGAAGTACCCGGTCCCAATCCGGGGGAGGAGGGGGGGGGGGGGTGGTTCGATTATGTGGCAATGGTGCTTTACTTAAAGTTAGGTTCAGACCATTAGAACAAAACTCCAGGTTTTATCAGAAGTTAAGAAAGATAAATTGAAATTGAAATGTTGAGTTTCGTTTTTCTGTCTTTGCTCCTTTTTACCGTAATCGGTTTATCAATTTACATAGTGTATTGTATATCCGGTTATCAGAATTGCTGACAAACAAAGACGATCGCAAGTCTTCTTTGAAAAGTTTTGCTTTACAATATAATTTAAGAACATTTGATGTTTTATATATTTATTTTAGATATAAAATAACAAAAATATTCAAATCTTTTAGTGTTTTATTATACACTATGAATTACGATAACTGAAAGGACTGTATACATGCGGGTATACGCATGTATATAAACATAATATGCATACGCATATCTAGAACACAATCCAAATCAAAAAGGGAAAATCAAAATTCCTTTTTTTTGACCCTGTTTTTCATATCTGCATCCATTTACACCCCTTTTTGCCAAAAATAAGCCTTTACAAGTCAAAGTTCATGGAATTTTCCTGAATCATTGACATTTAAATGTATTACACAGACATTTAAAATGAGGTATATTCCTCTTATCCATTTAAAAACTCATGAAGCATCAGAGGAACGTTCCTCTTTTTTTCAACT
>WFKH01011801.1:32050355-32092422 GCA_016163765.1 Magallana hongkongensis
AAAAAGAGGAACGTTCCTCAGATGACTTGTCAAGATTTCTGTTGAAGTAAAAAGAGGAACATTCCTCAGATGAAATGTAGAGATTTTAGTTTAGGTGAAGAGGAACGTTCCTCTGATGCTTCATAGTTTTTTTATAAGGATGAGAGGAACGTACCTCATTTTAAATGTCTGTTTTATGCATTTAAATGTCAATAATTCAGGAAAATTCCACGAACTTTGACTTGTAAAGGCTTATTTTGGGCAAAAAGGGGTGTAAATGGATGCAGATATGTAAAATAGGGTCAAAAAAAAGGAATTTTGATTTTCCCTTTTTGATTTGGATTGTGTTCTAGAAACATTATAGACCATTTTTCATCAACTTCGATATGTCGAACCCTCGGATATCTCGAAGTTTTTCCTCAGTCCCGCCAAGTACGAGATACTGAAGTTTAACTGTACAATAGTAGAACCACGGGCTCTTTGATTATCAAATGCATTTTGTAGTACCTTTGATTTGTAAAATCTGACAATCATCAGAAAGCAGAATAGATACGTGTATTTGTTAAATTTATCGGTTTTGAAATCTTTGTTTCAATCAAAATTGCATCCAATTTGAAGAACGTATTCGCATTTTTTTGGTTTATTAGTATTTGTTAAATGTAATAAATTTAAGGACTGTTGTCCTTTAAATGTTGAAAATATAATGGCAGGAATTTACGCTTCTCTTATATCAAGAAGATGGACGAAATACGTTTTAAATAATACATGTACTCCCTCTCAAATACTTTGATACCTTTTTTTCGGCGACGTCAAGATGTGATCGCCGTTTCAATGTTGTCATATATTGTAATTTTGACATGAGCATATGCATTTGTTTTCTGGTATTTATTTTCTCTTAAACTTTCATAATAGTCGAGTCTTTTTGTTCTCTCGAAGGAGTGGTATTTTTAAAAGTCACACACATAGATTTAAAGAACCTGATTGGAGTTTTACTAAAGAAAAATTACTAAACACAAAGGGTTTAAAGATGCTTATGAAAAAAAACCCTCCGATACATAGTTGATTGAAATATCTTGCAGTTGATCTGTTCCAAAGTATTTAAACTTCACACAGTCTCAACAACCGAACCTGTTCAAACATCCATCCAAATTCATGCGTTGTCCTGATAAAACAATTGACATGTTAAAATATTATTTTAATCTCCAATGGAAACAACGGATTATGAACACATTATTATATTAATGGACTGCTGATTAATTTTCGTGCGAATATTTGGACACGCGCGTAAATAAAAAATTGACAGCAAGAATGATTTAAATTTGTAAATGCGATGGAGAAAAACTCATTCTTGAATTGACTTTTTCTTAGATTTTAAAATGTGTTCTCTTAAGTTATTGCATAGAGTTTGCAAGTTTTGAAAGGTTTTTATTTGAGATGTTTGATATTTTTTTTTATTTCATTGAGAATATCATTTCTGATATTATTTTGATATAGAAAAAAGATGTTTTACTGTATGTGCTCATTTAAGTGTCATACACAAATAAAAACAGATCAAATTTATGAATATTAAAAATAAATGTGCTTTCTATAAGGAATGTTTAGCATATCTTTTTGTATTCCAGCAAACATACATACTGATGCAATGTCTTGGTTCCGTTGCAATTTGAAGTGCTTAATCTATGGAGTGTTTCGGTAGTCCTTGTTTTGTGACATAGTATGGTTATTTTGTGTTGTAAATACGCTTGATATGCCCTTTTTTAACTGTTGGCGTTTTTGTTATTTTTTACTCTAAAGTTTGACGACTTTTCTAGTTTTTATAAGACGCATATCAACATGGTTGATATTTAAGCTACGTTTAAAAACGTGTTTTGTAACTTTGGCAATCGTGTATTTCTGTCCAAAGCACTGCCATTTGTTAAGGGTGTTTTTTTCGTCTTTTGAGTTTTTTGCTTCTGATGTTTTTTTTTTCTTTCTTTTTTTTGAGTCAATTATGGAAACTGAGTGTGTCATTTCTAATATACATTTTCATTTTATTGGAAAAAAATATTCACCTATTTGTAATTAGCGAACAAAAACTATTTAAAAAATAGACCAAATATTTGAAATGAATCTCTTCTTTCTATGAAATAATTAGCATACGTTTAAATTGTTTATCGAAGCAAACATACCCAAGATGCTGATGTGATGTCGTCTAACTTTGTTTCCATCGTCATTGCGAGTGCTGAATACGTGGAAGGCGTTAGTTTTTCCTGTGATGTTAAGTATTTTTTCTTTTGTGTTGTAAGTGGAACAGGTAAACTCGATTTAGATGTCTAAATATTATTTGTAGCTGCCGTCGTTATTCTCCTTCTTTGACTGGACCGCATTTCTATTTTGCATACAAGAAAAGTAATAACTAGATTTATTCTGAAGCAATTTCTGGCAATTAATATATCTATAATTCTACGCACTAAAACAATAACAAATATTGTATAGCAAATTGTGAAAATGTGTTCAATAAATAACAATTCAATTACATGCCATTGAATTACTTAACACATATGTCTGTTAATTTTCAAACCAACCTCTTGCCAATATTTATCTGTTACAGTATAGCTCAATATTCTTATATCTTTTAAAAGTACATGTTTCTGCTACATTTGTATGCTACATTTATTCGTTATATAGATCAAAAGTAAAATAAATGACATATACACTACCTGCTGTAGAAGTTAATATTGATGGAGAAAATATTATCGTTGTTAATTTTGATGTTTTATACGTTCATTTTGCACTTGTTACAGAATAAGAGTTACAGTTTTAAAGGCTAGTATTTTTCTATTCAAAAGACTATTTCAAAGCACGTTACACCCTGATCGACTATACAAAAAAGAATATAAATATGTTTGCTTTAATTTTCAATTCGGCATTTTATACACAAAAAGAATATTTCAAAACTTTATTGTTTTCCTAGAAATAGTGAAAGATTGTTACCTTTTAGATTTAATTCAAATCCTTTAGACGTCAAGTCGTCAAAGTTTGATACAAGTTTTATGAGTAGTCGATTCCCCAAAGCGTTTGTCTTCATTGTTAGTTTACCACATCCGTTGAATACTGTAAAGCTTCCACCGGAGGGATCAATTTCCTGAATCTGATATTTGAACAAGGGTCAATTAATCATTATATATGGATAATTCTCTTTCTACATATATTTTGAACGTTTAATTTACTTAAAACCAAATGACATATTTTAAATTCGAGTGATATTTCTAATCGTGAACTGTAGAAAATAGCTTGAATTCTGTTCTTTTATTAATGTTCATATAAATTAGGTATGAAGTTCCATTAATTTAGTCCAATTCACGGTCCTGATATTCTAGTTTGTGAACAATGGTCCTGCTTGTAAAAAGTGATGTCACTTCTCTACCTTTAATAAGCCTTTAAAATTGAATTGTGGAAAATTTATGTTCAACGAATAATATCAATGATGAAAACTCAATATTGCATAGCATGTTAAACATCTACCAAAAACAAATATGAAACTTTACCTTTAAATAATCTTCACAGAAACCCCTAGACGGTCGTGTAATATCCATGTTGATATCAATTAAAATTTCTTTTGTTTCGGCAGGTGCTGTCACATTCCATGTGTAGATTGTATTGCTTTTATAGTTGACCTCTGGGTAACCAGGGGACTTGATACTTAACACAGTAGATGGCGACAGTTCTATGTTTTCAGAAATCAGAACACTTGCTGAAATATGAGATAACGAGATAAATATATTTTATACTACTGTCGAATATAAAAATGAATAGCATTACTATGACCGTTGTCTGATTAAGAATATTGTCATACTGTATGAGTTTCACCATCTTTAGCTGTCGAATTGCAACTTAACTGGTAAAGTAAAATGTGAACGTACAATGTTACACTGACAATTTTATTAGGGAAAATAAGTTACACTCGTTTTGTTCAATATGAAGTAGAGATACATAAAACAAATGACTCGACAGAGATTTAGTTCTATGAGTATGAGTGACAGCGGAAAAGACTGAAAAGTCTGCGAAAAGAAATACACAAATTCGCTATAAAGTAAAAGAGGTCACAAGAGGAAAGAACATATTGAATTTCGCACGTTTTTGTTTTGGTTCCCTTCTGACTATCAATATTATTTGGAAAGATGACATATTTTTCTTCCCGTATTCCATGTAGATTTGTGGCATATACTGATGATATTGGGTTAAGTTATATTAATTAGTAAATTACTGATCAACATAATGATATGGTTCCATTTGAAAATGTGTATAAGCTACAGCATGGTTTTTGAAGCTTACATGTACATCCCAGTTTTCTGTCAGTTCCATCCCCTTTCTACGGATTAAAGACAAATATCTTGTATATTGGCTTCTAACTTCTACGCACTTGATATTCCTTTAACTCTTTGGAAGGGAGGAATGTCAGAAATATGCAGAATCTGTCGAACATGACAGAAACTGTCTATGTCATAGTCATTGTGTTTATAGTATCTCAGATACCGTACCTAACTGTTGATGTCATTTCTATCTACGAGTCATTCGTATATGTGTATTTTGGCCTTTGGAATATTATGATATCATTCTACATGTAAGTATCATAGTATTTCCTAATCAATTATGCTATCAATCCTTTTATATACTGGATTACTCCCCTGAGAACTAAATTTAAACGCATCAAAAATCTTCAACCGACTCCGCTCAGCACCATTTCTCGATCAATAGTTCGGCTTATTCATTGGCCTGCAACATACATATGTGGACATGGAATTGGACAAACAACGTGATTTTACATATCAGTGGGTCTTCTACAGCGTTTGTGTAACTGTTTTATAAATACATCTTGCATGTTGTAAATTATTTTTGTCATTAGCAGTAACAAAAAAAATAATTAAAAAAATATTTAAAAAAAATTGAACAATATATTTACTTATTTCCGTGCACCTGTGTTTATGTGACATTGCGATTGCAAAAGGAAGTTGTAATTAGATCATGATGTATATAACATATAATATGTTAGTATTTTTTCCTTGCTCTTCCGACTTTGCATATCACAATTGTTTTATTCTATACGTAGCATTGCTTACTGTATTAAAAATAATATCAAGCATCTTTAAACGAGGCATGATTTAAATAAAACCGAAAATCACTGGTTTATTCATTCCTTCTAATAGTATCAAAAACATAAATATTAATAATAATTTTTTGTCATTCGAAGTTGTTTGATTACAACACAAGCAATACAAATTCTGAAAATGTGAACAAAACGGTCGGGCCCTTTTCTCCCTTTGTTTTAAGCTGTAGGAGTGAAATTGAAAGGCGAATAGACCAATCGTAAATCTAACTTTAAGCATGTTAACTAAGTTTGTGCGGTTTTAATTTAAAAAAAACCTGATCGACTAAAAGAAATGAACAGTCTCAAGGAATTAGAAATAATTTAATACTAAACCACTCGATACCAAACGCCATATTTTTTGCACTACGTATATAATTTAAAAGTCATTCTCCTGCTTTCTTTTCTATATTTCAATTTGACATGTACAAAAGAAAAAAAATCTAACCCAGGGAATGGTGTTAATTAAAGAGCATGCCATTCTATTTAAATACGTTTCCTTATTGATGCACTTGAACTCCAATAAGCGAAAAGGCGCCCTAACACCCCGTGACTAATAATTTGTACCATAGTTTACCATTTCTGTCACGTATAACAAGTTGTATGAAATTTAATATTAATTTTGTTTGTCTTCTTAATTCATGCAATGAATGAAGCAATTGCTAGTTTGTAGGTCCCGGTCTGAATGAAAACCGTATGGAGGTTGTCCATCCGATTTTTTCAGACCGGGAGCTACAGACCTTCAGCTAAAATGCAGCAAAGATTCTTGTGTAAAGATTGTGTATATGTTTTTTTCTGTTATAACTCAACTGCAATCAATATAACTTACGTTGAATCATTCTATGTTAATTTGGGTACACGGACCGTGGAGCTACAGTTCCATCATACAAATAACCGACTGTATATTTATTGTGCACAAAAAGTTTTTGGTCTTATTAACATAATTTAGGACTATTCTTTGAAAACTTTAATACAAAAAAATTCTGAGATATTTTATTTTAGATATCATAACTTTACTTGCCACTGACTTTCTTTTGAACACACTCAGCAACCCCATAAATTGAATCGAAGTGGTGTGTTTACAAGTAAAATTGGCGACTCTTGATTCCGACATTTTGAATTTAAACTGCTTCAATTTACGAGGTCGGTTTAAAAGGGTGTTTAGAAAAAACGTTTGAGGCAAGTGGTATAAAAATATCTAAAGAATCTATCCATACATTACTTTAATAAGACCAAAACAATGCGCAACTTTTTGTGCTCTATAAACATATAGGTTTTTTAGTAGCTCTATGGTTTGACCCGAATTTCCCGTAGAGCTACAGTTCTGCAGCTACGTCAGGTGATGCTTAACTGATAAAATACAATTTTATAAACTTATTAAACAAAGATACAAATTTTGTTTTCAATGTATCTCACTTCTTTTGCATGAGATTTTAACTTTTAATAAAAAAAAATCTCTAACGGAAATTTTGAATTTGAATTCAATCAAAATAATTTTTCTAAAGCATAACCGAATTCCTCCATTGGAAATTGAATAATTGTCTAGTGAATACAAAATATCGACTGAAAATTTTTCTCTAACTAGAAAACAACTTGTCTTAAAGTTTTGCATTGAAACACTTTTCTTCTATGGTAAACCAAACCTTTAAAAGAGTTATAGAAAGTCCGACAGGATTTCAAAAATATTAAAAAGAAATATTTAAATTGGAAATAACAATTAATCCTTTCTAAGTAATTTTCATTTTCCTCTGGAATATTTGTTTTAAAAGGTAAAATTTACTCAAGAGCTAAGGAGCCGCACCTCAGACGGAAGGAAAAAAAAATATTTTGCCACTGGCAAAATTATCCTGCACAGGTTACTCTGATTATATACGAGGGTTGTCCAAAATTTCGTGGACACATGTAATTTTATTCAAAATAACGATGTCATTTTGATCTTGAACTGTTTCGATGTTTTTCCTGTTTCCTCCATCATTTCTTTCGTTTCTATCGGTGTTTTACCCAAGTCGACATATAATTTAATAATGGCCCGCTATTCCGTTTTTAAGTCATGTTCTTGCTGTAAAATCTTTCAAAAATCCTCTGCTCATTTAAAAACGGCTTCAAATTACGTATGAAAATGACGTACACAATACTAACTACTTCACAATTGAAGATTATGATGTTTTTGTATGGTTTATAAAAACTGTAAATATTCATATCTAAAACCTGACTTACGAAGTTTAGACAATTTTTACTCTGGGCCGTGCGTACTTTCAGTGACCCTTGAATTCAGTCAAATTTTTTAGAGAAAACCTTAAAAACAACTCTAGTTTGATTTGTAATTATATGAAATATATGTTGGTATACAAAATGTATATATAACCCCGTTTAAAATTACAAAAACGCGATTGTCCATCAACTTTTTGGGCATCCCTCGTATATTATGTACAACCAACGTGAGAAAACCTGAAATTTCTAATTTTTTAACGTTACATGTTATTTAATGAATATACCTATCATTTCCATCTGACGTTATTAATGCTGATGGGGTTGCCGTTGATGTTAATGGTGACTTCGATTTTATTGATGTTGTTGCATTTGTATTTGGTGTCACTGTTGTCTTTGTTGTTGTTGGTGTTGTTAAGGACTTCGCTTGTGTCCTTAATTTAGGCGTTGATGTCGTTGTTGATGTTGTCGTTGTTGATGTTGTCGTAGTTGATGGTGTCGTAGTTGATGGTGCTGTCGTAGTTGATGGTGTCGTTGTTGAAAAAGTCTGTACTTTAGCTGTCGTGATAGTTGTTGATGGCACTGCTGTCAGTGGCACTATTTGTAATGTCGACATTTTTTTTTATGATAAATTTGTCTTTGATTAACGCCTTTTCGGCAATATCGTTAAATCAATATTGTAAAATTGCGTGTCATCTATTGTTTAATGTAATTTATGGATGATTACCGACCAACCGAAGGTGATCGGTTAAAATTATGATATGAAAGTTAGCAAAGTACTCAAAGTACGGATATATGAGCTCATTTGATACGTAATGAAAATATTTTATGAAATCGTTTTTGAAACAAAAAACACAAAGAAAAAGTAAAAGGAGGGACGGGCGCATACAGATTACGTCACACATATTGTTCTTCACTCCTTGAATAATGTTGTATACATGTAGTTTGGGCGCGCTTGATTTTCCAAAAAGGTGTACACCGTGTACACTTTTGTAAATCAAGTGCAGTGGTAGTAGCATTAAGGTGTACACCGGGTGTACACTTTTCTACACCGAGTCAGGGGCATGTGTTGTTGGGTGTAACACTGAAACCAATATGGCGGACGAATGTTATGATTTGAAACTTGACAAATGATTTTAAATAATATACCGGATTAGAAGTTGCAAGTAAATTATCTTTTGTATGAAAGCCATTTAATTTGAAATGTGTTTATTTTATTACATTTATATAAAAAAAAAAATCGGATTGTCGCGGAACATCAGATTCTCTGTTAAACAGCATCCTTTTCCGCCATATTTTTTCTTAACTTCCCTACTCCATGTACACTAATTAAAACCATTTAAGTGCACTTGATATACAATACAAAATGTTTACATCGGTGTGCGCAGGTGTACACCAAGTTAAGCTAAATCAAGCGCGCTCTTTATTGTAATGAAATTGGTCAGAAACTGTTTAGTGAACAAATGTATGTTACATTACCGTTCACAATGTATCATATGTGAAATATTGCATGAGTTGAGCAGTCTGATGTAATAGTGCTTAAATATTATCCTAACAAAAAGCTATAGATGCAAAATATAGATCCACGGGAAAATTAGGGTTGGCACGCCGTGAAGTTTTACAGCATTTGTCGTCACTTTTTTACTTACAATAAAATGGAAATATTTGAAACATCATCACAAGCCCCTTAAAATAAAAAAGTGTGGTTTGTTTACATGCAAGTTAAATGGCGCATCAATCTGCACGTAAATTTAGCAATCCGCCAAGTTAAGCGTCAACACCAGAAGTAAATGGGTATATCCCTCTAACTATTTTTAGAATCGGTAGGACAACAAAGTAGTGCCTTTAAGCAAATTAGTTCCTATACTTGCAGAATGTATATACATTTATTGGGACATTTTAAATCAGAACGCTGGACACATGTCCGAAAAAAGGATTTGCAATTTTAAAAGCAAGTGTCAAAATTAAATTTTAATTTGAAGGAAAGAATTGAAATTGTTTGATGTACACCCTTACCAAAACTGTGAAAATCCCTACTTTTACTTTCATTTTCAGAGTTTTTCAATACAGACGCATTTTGCCGGAAAACGAATCTGACTTTACACCACAAAATTTTAACAGGAGAGAGACAATTTGACGAGCTTTCATTCAAGAGGTCCCTCGTTGCTGAACGAAAATTAGGGCCGGAGCTATTAACCCGGACGTTAACATTACCGCCTATGGAAAATGCATTAGTGGACTATACCCATATTGAGCTCCATGCTGGTAAGACAAATTCCTTGTTTATTGCAATTATTATGATAAACGTGCATTTCTCTTTTGTACATCTTTTCATTTATGTGAACAATCTAACTTTTCAACAAGTTCAACAAGTTCAATCATTTCAATAACACATTTAATAAGATCAAAATACTGAAGTACCGAAAGCCGAGCTCTTTTGATGTGTCTTTATGCATATTGTGTATAAAAAAAAAACCAGAAAATTTCTTTCTCTCTCTCTCTCTCTCTCTCTCTCTCTCTCTCTCTCTCATTTTTAATGTTGGCAAAGCGTCAGAGAGCGACCAAATTTTGTAAGCGGCTATAAACAAAAATATGTCTGTCTAGTAGAAAAAAAATTAACAGTGGCTGTGTTGAATTTTGCAACAAGCGTTATAAATTCAATCCCCCATTTCTTCAATGTGCAGCAAAGTAGTTCATGGAAATTCATGCGCATTGTATGTGTCTAAAATGCATAGTCTTGTTTTTTAAAACACGTAGTTAATAAGAAAACTAAAAAAGACAGACAATCCTCTCGAAATAAAAAAAAAAAACAAAACAAAAAAAACCACAAGCAAAAAAACCCCCCTAAAAACCCAACACATTTGACAAACATGGCTCTTTGTGTAACTATTTAGTATAGCGGAAGCTTAATTTTACTTTGACGCTGTTCGGTTTTTTGTTTACTTTTGAAGTTGTGCTATTTATAGTAACATTAGCGATTTGCTTGCCTACAGCTAGGACTCTGCTTTCAGCAGAGCCCGAAAAAAAAAAGCAAACCACCCCCCCCCCCCCCCCCCGGGATTTTCTGAAAACCAATTTAATGAATTAAAGAAGTTCTGATTTTAACTTGAATGTAATTTTTTTTAGTATTTATATAAAAAAAAAAAATAAAAATGTATGTGTATTTCTACTCATATATGAGTTTAGAAGACATTTTATAAATTTTGAGACCAAATATCATTTTGGTTTTTTAGTGCGATCATTTCAAGCGAGTGAAAGTGAAAGTAGAGAAGCAGAAAGTTTCCAGTGAGGGAAAATACTTTATTCAAGCAGTGTCAAGCTATCTAATATTTGTTTGCATTGTAAGGGAGTTGTATTAATGCCCGGTAGGTTCCAATTCTATGTTTATGATTATAGATTTGCATTAAATTTGCGTAAATAAATCTGTCATACATGTGGCATGACGTATGCACACTTAGTTAATATGTGAAAGCCTGCCATGTTGCTTAGTACTTAATCCATTAAACCTATCTTTGTTTATCATTATCAAGCTATTAAATAAAATTATTTGTAAGCATTTTAAGTAGATATTTACATATACCTGTATTTATCTATTTATACTATTGGAACAATATATTAATTTTTGGGGGTGGGGGTTCATATTTAATGTTTGAAGAGGGGGGGGGGTTGGTGGAGTTGGTGTTGGTCTTTAGGTTGTACAAATGTGTTGTGCATGAAGATGTAGTTGTTTGTTGTCTGTCATCTCTCTCTCTCTCTCTCTCTCTCTCTCTCTCTCTCTCTCTCTCTCTCTCTCTGTTCTGTGAGTTTAAATATATAGCTGCTTGTGACATGAATATCCAATGTTGGGGATAGTGTTTGATACATGTAGAATTAAATTCAAAACATTTCATTTTAGATACCTTGTAAATTGAAATGGAACTTCATCAAAGATTAAAATACAACAATGGGACATACTTGATGTAAGTAAAATTTACTTTTGTAACAATGATGTCTAATTACACTTGTCCAAGTTTAAAAGAAGGAACCTGTAAAAACTATATACCCACTATCTGACATGCAGATAATTACTGGGAAACTTTATATTAATTATACATATTTCACAGACTTAGTGGGTATTTTTTGTTCTTCTAGATTTTGAACTCTAGTTAACTGTAGACTCTTTTCCATAGGATGATATGTCTTTCTTTAAATTTTGTTAAATTTGTTACCATGGTACCATATACTAGAGTATATGAAAACTCCTTATTAGCAAGTTTCTTTTCCCTATGACATATTTTTAATGGGTTAAGTAATGATGCATTTCTTCCGAAATTAGGCTTAAATAAAGTTCAGCATATATTACACCTACATGAGTAAAAACAACTCATCACTATGACGTCATAATGACGTTATAGGTGAGGTAATCTCAAGCTAGCATCAAAATGGAGCAAAAAATGAACTAAGGTTTTCACAATATAGAGCCATATAACTTATAATTTACAGACCAATACCTACATGTAATACATTCATGGATAGGGAAATTCCTATACTTTTCTATTTTACCTTTTTCGTGGTATTTGAAAACAATTCTTTTTCGTAACTAATGAAATATTCATAATTTGTGCGATAAATATTTTATAAAATCAGACATAATTGAGCTTTTTCATGAGAATATGAACAAAATAAATTTAGTAAAATATTGAAAGTTTATGTTTTACATGTATTTTAATCTTTGCGATAAAAGTTTCATCAATATATGTTATTTAAAGAACATCGAATGCTAATGAACTAGATGTTGTTTAGTTAAATTTTGACTAGACTGTTTCTTCAGATTTAATGCATGTGTATCAATGCTGCAAAATCCATAATTATGTATTGAAATTTTCCAAATTTGGAATCATGTTCTGTATAGTATCTAGAATGAATATATAAGCTTAGTATTGTAAATAACCACAATGACTGTTTCATATTGGGTATATCCCTCTAACTATTTTTAGAATCGGTAGGACAACAAAGTAGTGCCTTTAGGCAAAATAGTTCCTATACTTGCAGAATGTATATACATTTATTGGGATATTTAAAATCAGAATGCTTGACAAACGTCATAAAAGAGGTTTTGCAATTTTAAAAGCAAGTGTCAAAATTAAATTTTAATTTGAAGGAAAGAATTGAAATTGTTTGATGTACACCCTTTCCAAAACTGTGAAAATCCCTACTTTTACTTTCATTTTCAGAGTGTTTCAATACAGACGCATTTTGCCGGAAAACGAATCTGACTTTACACCACGAAATTTTAACAGGAGAGAGACAATTTGACGAGCTTTCATTCAAGAGGTCCCTCGTTGCTGACGAAAATTAGGACCGGAGCAATTAACCCGAACGTTAACATTACCGCCTATGGAAAATGCATTAGTGGACTATACCCATATATTGTCTGATGAATTTTGAGGTAAATTAATGTTCCTACAGACTGAGTGAATTTCGAAATAAGATAAATCACAGATCAATCCAAAATTGAACAAGTTGCGCCGTAAGTTGCAAGTTTTGTGTGCTTGTATACACATGCACAAGCGTGCCATTAATCGATTGAAGGTCAGTAAAATAGAGTTTCTGTAATATTTATTCTGAACTACAACAAAATAATACCGCCTCAAATAAAAGTGATGCGATAAAAAAGTTGAATTTATCGATGAAGCACTTTGCTGAAAAATGAAATTAGGAACCTGCTTTGTGTTTAAAACATCTATATACAACAGAGGTTTTAGTATACAGCATAACAGAAATAAGAAGAGCGATTATTGAGAGAACTTTTTGTCAACCATTGCGGTGATACAGTTTTTGGAGTCCTGATGCAGAGAACGAGTATTTAGCCTGGCAGTAGGCGAATAAAAAATATCAATACCGCGTAAGAGTAGGCGGGTTTCAAATCTGCCAACTAAAACACTTCTTTTATTAACTGCAACCCCTGATTTAACATGTTAAACTGTTATAAAAAATAGTGTCGTCACTCAATGCATCGCCAAATCGAGCGTAGCGTATCATTTCAAGCGACATTTGCAATAAAGCTAAACACGTTTATAACTCGCGTATTTATATAGAATGTGCAGCTAAAGAGAAAAGAGAAAGATAATTTGAATTAGACGTACCTGTTGTTTTTAGTGTTGATTTACTTGTCATTGCCTTTGTTGGTACATGTGTTGTTGTCGTCGATGGTGTTGATGAAGTTGTTGTTGTAGATGTTGTACCCACCTTTAAGACTTATAAAAATAAAACAGTAGTTAGACATTGCAAGACGTCATTCACTGTTAAAAGTCACGAAGTTCTTTGGTTGGGCTGATACATTTATTAATAGCACACATGATGGAGGTAAACATAACCCGATGATTTAATTGTAATGTGCATATATATCTATCAGTAATCTAAAGGTTTTTATAAAATTGTTATTGACAGTGTACACAAAATACATGTCAAAATAACAAAAGGAAGATTTCTTAATAACCCAGAAATTTACTGTTCGTATAGTGGTTCAACGTTTGCAAAGTATTAACTGAAAAATATTTTTGATATATATATACATCCGTATAAATAAACGATTCACATGATTTGCATAAGTTAACTTGGGACATATCTACTACAGCAGAAGCAACCTAATTTTTTTTCCCTGGAAGGGGTATCCAAGAGAGTTTTTACTAGAGGGGGTGAGGGTAAACAGATTCAGATCAAGCAGCTTCAAAAATCTAAATTAAAGATGTTTAATATATTCATTATTAATAGTTAAACAAAATAAAATTTAAATTTAGGTTTATTTCATTCAAGATTATATTTTACCTTTTAATATGAGCTGAAATCCTCTTGAAGTCAACTTATCGTGGTTTGATACGAGTGTGACAAGCAGTCGATTTCCTCTTGCTATCCTGTATGTCGTAAGCTGACCACATCGCTTAAAAAAGTACCCCACGGAAGGGTTGATTTCGTGTATCTAGTCAATGAGCAATCATTTAAAACTTTAATAGTAATAGAAAATAGCAAAGGTAACGTCATAATTCAAATGCAATTATAATAGTAGACAAAGGTAACGTCATGATTCCGATACAGCGGCATAACAACGTTATAGACCTAGCATGAAGCACGATGTCGGTATGCTCATTTGTAAAATCAATTGGTGGATGAAATTCTGACATCTTTTATATCAATTCCTTTGTGAAACATAGTAGAATAAGCAAGTTCTTAAGAACATCCAGCTTGATTTTACGGGTTTTTTTTTTCAGTAACAACTTTATATCGCAAACGGGATCATAGAGTAACAATTACGAATATCAAACACATGTACCTAATTACAGGTATATTCCTTAGTGAAAATGTTTTTAAGCCTAATGGCATTAGTATGATTTTTTTATACGAGTTAATTGAAGTTCTAAAATAAATGAGTAAATGAAAAAATTAAATCATTATACAAAATTGTCAGTAGTCATGTAATAACGTTAACTTTAACGTTTTGACAATTGATTTGTTACGCTGATAAGAAAAAAGGGATAGTTCATACATTTAAAGTTGATTTATTATGAAATTTTAGAACACAGACCATTAAATAGTCGTAACATTTAAAATCACGAGCCTCAAGGATGTCTATCGTCATATCTATGGAGATTTCTTCTGTAGCGGCATCTGCTCTAACATCCCATGTGTAGTTTGTGTCTCTTTCGTAGTCTCTGTATGGATATCCCGGAGACATGATGACTTCTTCCTTATAAAGTGACAATGTAACATTGGTACTGTGGTAGGAAACACCCAGTGACATATCTGAAATTACCAGACGTTACTCATTACTAAAAAATAAAATTTAAAGCTCGTTTATAACATCTATATTTACATATTCTTCTTTTACTTTTACACAAAAAAATTATAAGTTCAAATGAATATCGGTGTTGTTGTTTGTTTGGTTGGATTTGTATTTTTTTCTAGATTTTTTTGTTGAAGAGCTTTTTATAAGATACACTTTTAAACTTTTAAAACTCGATGTCTGGATGAGGAATGTGGGATACATGTACACATTTTAGCTTCTTTTTTCTATGAAAGATTAATCTGTTAAAATATTTTTTTTAATCATGAAATCTCAAAATAAATTTAAAAATTTAACTTAAACTCACGAGCATTTTTAATACTGTGTATGTGCAAAATAAAAAAAAAACCCACATTTTTTAAAATTTTAAACTGCATTGAAAGGACTATATAGGAGAAGAGTCAAATTTGACCCCACTTGATTTAACATTTAAATAATTTTTTCAGGTTTCAACTTGTTTTGTTATTTCGTGGAAGAGTTGGTATAAGATACATTTATTTATCTCATTTTATTTAATAACTCGCTGACAGTATGTGATGTCAGACGTAACCATATATTTAGAATTCAATCAAAATCAGTCAAATATGTGCATTTGTTAAAATCTTTTTTTGAGTAGGAAATATAAAGCGCAGCTAGCTTTAAACAATCAAATTCTTTATGTCAGTTTTTAGTCCTGTGTTGATAACTCTTTGACGAAATTATTGATTTTGTTTATATTAAGCCTGCGCTTAATGTTTTGTGAAAGAAAAACTGCCTTAAAATAAGCAAAATAGTGCAAGAACGTTGGGAAAATGATGAACTTAATGTCATATGTCAGAAATTATGACATTTGGATCAAGTTGAAAATTATACAAAAACTTCACATGTACATGTACATTATATTTTGTACAGTAGAAATATGATGTTCATTTTAGAGGGCAATTTAATTAAGATTTAAGGTCTTTATTGCAGAAATAGCTTTTACCATTTCTGGTAGTTGTTTATAAATTGCTGATAAAATCCGCTTATTCTTCATTCTATTCTACAGAGTCATCGGCGTATACGTTGAATAACCTCCAATAAGAAAAGTTTAGTTATATGGGGAATTTGACAATACCGGTATGTTTTACTAGAAAAAAAGCTTATTAAGAAACTGATTGAAAATTACTTTTACACATATATTATTACCTATATTCAACCGTCGGCTCTAATATCGGTACAGAATGACTGCAATATATTTTTCACAGTGATTTGATAATAAGGTTCTAAGAATGTAGAGAACAGGTTCAATGAAATAACAAATTATTACAAAAGACTGGAATTAAGGTATTCCATTTCCTTGACATTGCTTTGTTTCTGTTTGTGATCGGCTTCGGTTGTTGTCCGTATAAGGTACCCTGCAGATTTTACTATTCGCGCACGCATTGAGCATAGCACTACTTTGTTTACTATGCAGTGACACCTTCATGTACATTTTAAATTACATGTAGATTACTTAAAAAATTATTCTAATGTGTTTGCCTTGAGATTAAAACATTTGTTCAGCTACATAATGATTCAAATCACGTTTTTCTATACATGCGCAAGAATTTTAATCGGAAAAACACTTTGTCTACTAGGAGTAAAATTTATTTATTCCTCAGTTGCTATTTCGGAAATCCACGAAACGGTGCGATATATCCTATTTATCATGTTTATTGCTTTCGCATTACAGTTGTAATACATGAAGCTGACCATTGATATTACATGCCGAACATTCCTTTTAAAGAAATACTTGTTCCTTTTTTGTGCACGCAAGTTCTCAAAAAAGGATCGGTCGATTTTTATAATACTTTCAGAACTGAACGATTTTGATCTGAATTTTTTTGTATTGATGACGTCATTTCCGTTTTTGATACATTGACGTTTTACTAATTTTTGGATGGTTTTGGATGGTTGGCATGTCCGGAGATCTCATAAACGAATAAACATATTGAGTTGAAATTTTCAGGGATAGCAAACAAAATATTGTAGATGTGACTTGGGCATTTATATTGTTCTGTGAATAGAAGCCCCGAAGCTCGCCTGAGCTCGAAAATTAGGGTTAAAAAGCGTCGTGATTTTTTGGCGAATATCTCTTTTCTCGAAAGTACTTTGTCAAGACATGAAAAACAAAAAAAGTATAAAATAAAAAGCTTTAATTTGGCATCAAGAAGAGAGCCTGGCCCTTCAAATTAAGGACCGAGAGAACTCTAAAGTCTTTTAATAATAACTTTTGAATGTGCAATATTTTGTAATACGTTATAGAAGCAATTATGATCATTGTAATGTTATTTACCTATACAATTGTTTACTTCTTTGTTACGTAATTAAAGATTTTAGGTGGTAAGAAGTCTAAAATTTTGATCTTTAATATCTAAAAATGGAGAAAAACTTTGAAAAGCAGTATTAAAGAAAAGAGGTACAAAATAATGTGCTTAACAATATGCAACCATAATTTTGTTGTTAAAAGGTTCCTAAAAGGAGTTATGTGGTCGGCCCCTAAAACGTCCTCTACCAGATATCTCGAGAACGGTACAAACTTTTTGAACTCTTGTAGAACATAATGCGTTTGAAATGCAAAAAACTTTCATTTGACTTAAGGAAAAAAAGGGGCTGGGCCTTTTATCTAGGGATCGAGAGGGCTTTAAAGTCTCCTAATAATAACGTTTTGTGAAATGATTTAATATATGTTATAAAACAATAATGTTCATCGTTCAGGTGTTATAGGGTCGACCCCTCAAACGTTCTTTTCCAGATAGCTCGAGAACGGTAGAGAATTTCTGAACGCTTGTTAAACAAAATGTCATAAAAATAACAAGAGCTTTCAGTTCTCAAGAAAAGAGGCTGACCCGTTCAATTCGGGGCCGAAAGGGCTCTAAAGGCTTCTAATAATAACTTTTTACTCTGAAATAGTTTGGAATACGTTACAGAAGCAATTATAATTATGGTAAAGTGATTTGCCTATACAACTTGATTTCTTGGTCTTTTGTTACTTAATTAGGGATTTTAAAAACCCCAAAGTGCAAAATTTTGATCTTAAATATACCAAAATTTAAAGAAAAGGCACTGACTCCACATTATATGTGCTTAAAAATATGCAACTATATTTTTTTTGTTAAACAGACCATAAAAGGAGTTATAGGGTCTGCCCCTGAAACGTTCTTTACCACATACAATATGTATGTCGAAAAAAGTACAGAATTTCTTAACACTTGTTGAAGAAAATGGGTTTAAAATGACAACAAATTTCATACGACATCAAGTAAAAGGGGCTGCCTCTTCAAATTAGGGGATACGGGGATTTTAAGTCTTTCTTTCATGGCTCAATCGCTTAACTTAAAAGAGTATGTATGTTCCTTTGAATAAAGAATTCGCCTCCATTTTTAGATCAAGTTTCGTTGTTGAATATTCAAGTTAAGGTCTTATCTTGACCTTCTACTAATCGAACTGAAGACCTCGTCGTTGCTCGCAACGAGATAACATCTAGTTATCAATATTTTTCGTTCGCTTATAAGTGAAGTGAATACTAGTATGTAGGAGCAACAAGAAACATATGAATAACGCTAGTGATCAAATCAGTGGACATTTGCAAATAAATCAACTTACCAAAAACTAGTCATTGATTCGTAAAATTAAACCTGGACAGCATTCTGGTACATGTATATTTCTAAGAGTTGTTCTGTGTTTCAACTTTCCTGGCAGTAGGGGAGTGAAAGTGATTATCTCAATTATAACTAGCTTAAAATGCACATTACGCATCAAGTTATATGTACATGTATATACTTTTATATTCGTTTTTCACAATTAAATTAAATGTTAAACCTTTTGGGATGAGTATTCACCAATCCTACATGTATATGCCCTATCAACTATAAGTGAGTGTTAAGGTAATAAATAAAGGCTAATCATACTCGCCACTGAGCGGGGGGGGGGGGGGGGGGGGGGGGGCAAAGAAAACCCCTACTACTAACTATTAAAACAGTGCATTCAATTCGTCTTGCACATTAATGCAAAGAAGTTTTAATCTTTATACATGTTCAAAAGGTAGGGAACTCAGTTGATGGTTTATTGTTGTTATTTTAACTCTTGCTTTTAATCATGTTTTTAAATATTAACTTTTACTTACCTTTATACTTTCATTTCATTTCTTGTTATAACATTGTTTATAGTGATATATTATTTAAATTTGAAATGTGAGTTTCACACTTAATTTTCACAGTTGATTGAATTGATCCTCTAATTACACCTAAGGCTATTCCAAGTACAAACTTACTGATTTACTGCTTAATGGATTTAAATTTATTACACATGTGAAGTTTTGAATCCCGTTTTTATTTTTCAACTGAATTTTAAATATTCTGATTTCATTTATTAATTCACAATCAATTTGAACAGTCAATTCATACAGTACCGTACCTACATGTAATTGTAATTTTCTTGGGTTGAGCATCATAACATTTATACTATGTAATTGTATAATCAAGTAATAAAGAATTATTTTTTTAGATTTAGATTCTTAAAGTTAACCTGAGGCTTACTTTGAATTTTTAGAGAGAGAGAGAGGCTTCAATACACTTGGTGAGAAATCCACTCCTAAAGAGATCATTTCCAGATATGTGGTATTTACTCCTGCTGTCTATGATTGTTCAAGCATGAACTGCAGCAGTTAAGAAGAGATCCTCTTCCCTTATGAATGGCATATGCACACCACTTAGGAGCAGACTTATGGCATCATCTTTGGATGCTCTAATGAGACTGTGTCATGAGAGGCCAACAAACCTTAGTGGAAATCTGTTGCAACAAATTCGCGACAGCAGAAGACAGAAAACTAAATTGTTTAAGCCAGCTACATACTATCTATACTTATAAATTTAGACATTTTGTCAATAAACAACGAAACGCCTGCACCAGAATAACTGCTTACACCTACAGTATTTCAACACGTGTGAGTTGATGTCCGTAAACTATAATTGGATTTTCCCTGATAAGTAATTATTGAAAAAAAGATTTATAACACAATTTAATTTTTGATAAACCAGCCCGAAATAGCAAAAATGAGGTGATTACGCTTAGGCGGATCCAAGTTAGTGGGATTTTGCATCAAAATATATGCTTGCAATGAAATAATATTAAATGATTACGTAAAGAGTGAATATATTTACTGGGAACTTATTCAGGGTATACAAAGAAATTAAGATGTGACAAATGTTGAATAAACAAAAGGTCCATGGGCACATCGCTCACCTGAGCAACAATAGACATAATAAAATCAGCTTTATGGAGTCATATACAAAATATCTGAACGATGACGTATAAAAGATCCTGTATAAAAATAATTCTACTGCATATTCTTATGTTTATCATTGAGCCCCTTTGTAACAGGATGATTTTACAGTCATATCACATACTGAGCAGTTCTCTCGAAGATCTTAAACAACTGCTTATATATGGATTATAAACTTACATTAAACTTTGAACCCCTTGTTAGGCCCAAGAATTGTCCAGGGGCCAGAGTCTAAGCAATTTTAAAGAATCAACAATATGTCAAAATGCTTGCATATAAGTAAAACCATATATAATAACATTTGAGTTTCTGTGAAAAAACTTATATGTTTTTTTTTGTAAAATTGGACCCCCCCCCCCCCCACCACTACATGTATGTGGCCCAACCCTTCTCCTGAAGATTATGATTTCGACAAATTTAAATCTACACTATCTGAACTGACTAAAGTTACAGCTTTTCTAGACAAATTGTGTTTAAGAAGAATATTTTTAAAGATTTTTCCTTATATATATTCCTATGTAACCCCCACCCCCCCCCCCCCCATTGTGCCCCCAACCTACCCCTGGGGATCATGATTTAATCAAACTTGAATCTACCCTACCTGAGAATCCTTCCACAGAAGTTATAGCTTTCTGGCCGATCGATTTCCGAGAAGATTTACTCCGTATATTCCTATGTAAAAATTCGACCCCCTATACTGACCCCACTCTACCCCTGGGGATCATGATTTGAACGAACTTGAATTTACCCTACC
Source organism: Magallana hongkongensis (assembly GCA_016163765.1). Lineage (NCBI taxonomy): Eukaryota > Metazoa > Mollusca > Bivalvia > Ostreida > Ostreidae > Magallana > Magallana hongkongensis. The sequence continues at coordinate 32,071,525 of WFKH01011801.1, forward strand.
TCTTTCACACAAGTTACAGATAAGATTACCTCTAAATATTACTATCTAAAATTAAAACCCACTCCCCCTCCCCATTGTCCCCACCCTACCGCCGTCATGATTTTCACAACTTTGAACCTTTACTACCTGAGGATGCTTCCACATAAGTTTCAGCTTTCATGGTCAATGGTTCTTGAGAAGAGGATTTTTGAAAATTTCACAAAATATTTCAATAATTCATACTTATCTCCCCTTGAAAAAGGGTTTGGTCCTTAATTTTCACAACTTTGAATCCCCTTCGCCTAAGGGTGCTTTTGCCAAGTTTGGTTGAAATTGGCCCAGTGGTTCTGAAGAAGATGTTGAAAATGTGAAAAATTTACAGATAGACGGACGGACGGACAGACGGGCGACAGACAAAATATGGTCTTAAAAGCTCACTTGAGCTTTAAGCTCAGGTGAGCTAATAAAACGAACCAATTCGTTTCTTGAAGGTGTGATTTTAGTTTTGATGGATCGTACTTTCCAGAACGGGGTAACCGAGAACGCGGGTTGACTAATTAACGTCATGGCGGAAAGTGTAGGGCGAGTTAATCATCGGGCAGTTACCTTGGATCTGACAACTTTGGTTTAAGATATGCAAATAATTATGTATATACTAGCGTTTTCAAATTACATACATTTTTATACCACTACAGATTGATAGTAAACCTTATGCATTAATCTATGAACCATGAACAAATTGTTTTAATAACTCTACGTCTGTGTGAATATACCTGTATGATGTATGTATTAGACGGGAAAGTTGAATTGGTGGTTGGGTAACAGTCTTTTATCTGAAATTCTTATTTCAACAGTGAAAAAAGTTACAGTAAAATGTGGATTTGACCTAAAGAACAAAATGGAGAAAAGAGATATGACGCACTATACACCCACTCCCTGGTTTGAAAATAAATAAAAAAAAGTTAGTAGTTTTTTTCCAGTCAGCTGCAACAAGAAGAATAAAGGCCATGTACATAAATCGTTGTATGATATTAATGTATCATGTGATAATTCTTGCGCTTGCGCGAGATATCATCTAGTCAATAATAAACAAGATGCCCATGGGCCACATCGCTCACCTGAGGAACAATAGGTATGATAAAATCAGCTTAATGGAGTCATAATACAAACTATCTGGACAATGTAGTAAAATGCATGTAGATTCTGTATAAAAAAAATCCATTTCCCCCTGGATATTCTTACGTTTATAATCAAGTCCCTTTTCTAACAGGATGATTTTATAGTCATATCACATTTTGAGCAATGCAGCTCTCAACAAGATCCTAAACAATTGTTAATATATGGGATATAAACCTACATCAAACTCTGAACCCCTTGTGAGGCCCAAGAATCGTCCAGGGGCCAAAGCCTAAACAATTTTGAAGAATCAACAATATGTCAAATGCTTGCATTTAAGTAAAACTATATATTTTAACAATTCAGTTTTTGTGAATCATTAAAATGTTTTCCTTTGTAAAATTGGATCACCAATGTAGCCCCACCCTGCTCCTCAAGATTTTGATTTGAATGGAACACTGAACTATCCATGCAACTAGAAATTAATGTTTCAGTCAAAGAGTTCTTTAAAGTATGTTTTAAAACAAGTGCTGATACCTCAGTACAGTGGCTTCGGTACAGAATTCTTTTCAGAATGTTGCCCACAAAATACTATCTTAAAAAAATCAATGTAAGCACTGATGATTGTTGTTCTTTTTGCAAAGAAGATGTAGAAACAATTCAACATGTATTTATTAAATGTTTAGAAATACTGCCATTATGGAATAAACTCAGCATGCATATCTATTGTAAAACTACAAATAGAATTGGATTTAATGTTAATAATGTAATATTTGGTGAAATACCTCTAAATCAGGGTAACAAAGTTGTAAACTTTATAATTTTGTATACCAAACAGTATATTTTTAACTGTTTGAAACAAAAAAAGATCCCTTACTTAAAGGGGCTACTACAACATATCTATTTCAAATATAAGGTTGAAAGATACATATCAATTAAATCATGTGAAATGTTAAAATTTGACAAACAATGGTCAAACTGGAAAAATATTTTTGAACTTTAATTTTCCTGTAAACAATTAGAATGTGTTTCTGATATTTATGTGTGCAAGTGTATGAAAGGGTGTGTGAGTGCCAATAAATATTTACTTTGTTTCTTTGATTCCTTGTAATAATTATGAAAATGACAATAAAAATTTATAAAAAAAAAAAAAATAAAAAAAAATAAAAAAAAAAAAAAGATTTTGATTTGAACGAATTTGAATCTAAATTATCTGAGGTTGCTTTCGCTAAAGTTACAGCTTTTCTAGGCAAATGGTTTTTAGATGAAGATTTTTAAAGATTTTTCTCTATATATTCCTATGTAAAAATTCGACCCCGATGGTGGCCCCACTCTACCCCCGGGGATCATGTTTTTCACAACTTTGAATCTACACTACCTGAGGATGCTTTCACACAAGTGTCAGCTTTCCTGGCTGATTGGTTTCTAAGAAGATTTTTAAAGATTTGCTTTATATATTTCTATGTAAAATTTCAACCCCCCATGGTGGCCCCACCCTACCCCTGGTGGTCATGATTTTCACAACTTTGAATCTTCACTACCTAAGGATGCTTTTACATAGGTTTCAGCTTTCCTAGCTGATAAGTCTCTGAGAAGAAGATTTTAAAGATTTACTCTTTATATTTCTTTGTAAAAAATCGACCCCCCATTGTGGCCCGACTCCACCCCCAGGGATCATGATTTTCATAATGTTGAATCTTAACTACCTGAGGATGCTTCCACACAAGTTTCAGCCTTTCCGGCTAATTAGTTTCTGAGAAGGAGATTTTTAAAGATTTACTCTATATATTCCTATGTAAAAAATCGACCCCACATTGTGGCCCCACCCTACCCCCGGGGGTCATGATTTTAACAACATTGAATCTACACTACCTGAGAATGCTTACACTGAAGTTTCAGCTTTTCTGGCCAAATGGTTCTTGAGAAGAAGATTTTTAAAAATTTCTCAAAAATGTTCAATAATTCCTAGTTATCTCCACTTGAAAAGGAGCGTGGTCCTTATTTTCACAACTGTGAATCCCCTTTGCCTGAGGTTTCTTTGTGCCAAGTTTACTTAAAATTGGCCCAGTGGTTCTTGAGAAGATGTAGAACATCTGAAAAGTTTACGGATAGACGGACGACAGACAAAATGTGATCAGAAAAGCTCACTTGAGCTTTCAGCTCAGGTGAGCTAAAAATGATTAAATACTTGACTTTTCGCTTGTTTTTTTCTATTTGTAAGAAGATATTGTCCCCAATTTCAAACAAATATCGATATTTTTCCGAAACATAATGGCCCTGGAATCAAAGGGTGAAAAAAATCCATGAAGGAGAAGAAGACAGAACACCCTTAAGTTGAATAAAAAAAACAACAGTCAGGAGAGTTTGCAGAACCGATGAAAAAGAAGGCTTCGACAAATATTATTTTCGAACGTTTACTCAGCCAATAATTTTTACCATTACTGACTTGCATTCCTATTCAGTTCTATAACCGATGCATGTCAAGTTGCTTACTCTTTTTTTGTCTTATTTAGACTGGTTTCAAAATAAAAAAAATAAAACATTAGTTGAATTATTTTCAAATTATTTTCCAGTTACAAATCTTGTTTCCAAAAAATCTAAAAAAAATATATTTGAATTAGATTATTATTTACCTTTTTGACGTAATATCAATTCATTTTATTACCATGTCATTTTTATGGATTTTAAAATTTTCATCATAGCACAAAATACAGCCAACACATTATATCCTTTACGTTTAATATATTCTGTGATATAAAAATGATTTTAAAAAAAATAATTACTTGATACAGAAGTCTTCAAGAACTATCGCCCGGTTTCCAACCTTCCCTTTATTTAAAAATTTCCGGAAAAATGGTCAGTGAACCCATTGAGCATCATCTTGTATCAACCAAACTGCATACCGCGTCCATCATTTGACAGAAAAAGCTCTTTTAAAGGTACATCATGACATTGTGACAGCATTAGCTTCCAACATATGTGCAGTTCTCTTGATGTTGGACTTGTCAGCGGCCTGTGATGTGATTAACCATTCTACTCTAAAGATACCATATGTGGTGATGCTTTACGTTGGATAGAATCCTATCTCGACAACAAAGTTGCGGTCCACTCATTTATGTCAGCTGATTTTAACTGAATTATGGAGTACCACAAGGATCTGTTCTTAGACCAAAGCTCTATTGCATGTTTTCAAAACCAATATGTGAGATCTGTCGAAGACAAGGAATGTCTTACCATACCTATGCTGACGGTACCTATGTTTATATGATTATCAAGCCAAATGCGACATGGGACACAAAAGCAGTTAGGCTGGAGACATGCTTGTCTGATATCAGTGATTGGATGAAGACAAACATGCTTAAAATAAATCAAAATAACTCATGACAGAACTCATTATCTTCTCTCCTAAAAAAAAATCCGGTGTATTTCCAAACGGCATTATCAATGTTTATGGTCATATCATTGAGGCATCATCCTTTGTTAAAAAAATCTTGGCGTACTTTTCGATCGGTCTCTTGGTAAGATTGACTAGATAAGTCTCATTTCAAAACAATGTGTCTACCAACTACGTAATATTGGTCGTATTCGAAAACTTATCAACGCAAATAGCCTGTAAGACCTTACCTCCAGACTGGATTATGGAAATGCATTGCTTTATGGGTTGAGCTTGCTATTAAGACTGCAGAAAATTCAAAATACAGCCGCCAGTATTATAACAAGTACAAAGAAACATATCATATAACCCCTGTGCTTATGTCTCTTCATTGGCTGCCATTGGAATTTCAAATCCAGTTAAGTTACTTGTGACTGTTTTAAGGCTTTTCACGGAATGGCACCATCATACATATATACATGACCTTACGAAATTATATATTTATGTGCGAACATTGCGTTCCGATAACCCAGTTCAACCTCGTGCCCGTACAAAACAATATGGAACAAATCAAGTATACATATATACACCAGTGTAACAGAGTGTAGCTGTCTATACACTCCTCTGTAAACAAATCGGATATAGGCGGTTTGACGTCAGTGCTGCTACGTGTCTCTCGGCAGATCTAAGGCAGGAACAACATATGTGCGGTTTTAAAAGGTCACTTAAGACTCATCTGTTCAAATTATCCTTCTATAATTGACACTAACCATTTTATTGATAACTGTTTACAGAACTCACATTCTTGATACTTTAAAGTAATTATTAATTAACTATGTTTAGACTTTGTTTTGAATCATATTTTATGCCTATTAATCGTCTATCATAATTATGTGTTGTAGTTGTACATCATACACTTATTTTATGTTAAGAGTTAATGGCTTTAGAGTATTATTTTTATCATATTTAAAGCTATATTTCATGAACATACCAAAAAATATCGTCATAAACATTATCATTTAAACTCAACATAAAAAATTTATACCATACATGCTTGTACATGAAGAATCAAGAGGGATGATTTTTCTTCATATAATTACACACGCATTAAAAAAAATGATATGATATGATTATTAAATTTACATTTGCCTTACACTGTTTACATTTAGATTTATAATATTTCAAAAATATCCAACCGAAATAAAGATAATTTTGACACATCGTGTGCAAAATTTGAGAGAACAATGATAACATATAATTTCTTTAGCAATACCATTCTACTTTCTTTCAAGTTATTAAATGTAAAGAGCTCCGAAAAGGGGGATCACTTGTTAGTTTACCATGCATATTCCATTATGGCCTATACATTTTAAACGCCACAGTATCTACAAATATTTATTCTATAGAATTTATCTTTTATCATATTTATTCTATATTCTTTCTTAATCTAATTAATTGACTTTAATTAATCTTTTTTTGAATAAAGCCTTTCTTTGACATGTAGAAGCCAGTAGAAGGTAATTAAAAACAAACTATAATAGCGTGTACACAAGTTCGAAGTTTTCTGATACTTGCTATTTGGTTCCTGTGATGAAGATTTTGTAAACATCTTATTTTTATCCTATGCTCTTTGATTCCTGTGAAGGAAATTTTGAAAACATCTGACCTTATTTTTATCTTTTTTTATCCTAAAAATAGCGTTTGAAAGAAGTCCTATATCTTCATTTGTAAAAAATAAGTTCTCTCTCGAAATTATACTTTGTGCAAAGTAAAGTTGAAATTGGCTAAGTAGTTCAGTAAAAGGAAGATATGAAAGGTCAACGCGAACACCATGACGGCAAAAATGTAAAACGACTAAAATTACTGACCAAAAACAATCAACATGAAAACAGTCCCAGTAAAAAACATCATTAATTTGCGGGGAAAAGATAAATACCAATGAATGTTGCATTCAACGCTACTAACCCAACACACTACAGTAAATCGTCAATGATACACGCGTTTTATACTCACAAACAAGGAAATACGAATTTATTCTATAGCTATGTACATATTTTAACAACCTTATCCAATCAAATGTCTGTGTACAAATGTACTAATTCTAAAATTGTAATAAAGATTGCAAAACTTCTTTGTATACATGCTCTTAAAACTTTATATGTATTTTTTAGTTTCTTTTTAGTTTTTTTGTTTCTTTAGTTTTGGTCAGACCACCTAGGAAACTTAATGGGAAGCAGGGTGTTGCAGTGTAAAATTATTCCTCAATGAATCCTTTTGCATTTTTAAATAAATCAATATTAAGACCACAACATTTATCATAATTGTGTCCATTTTCTTGTCTTGTAAGGGATATATTTTGATTATTTAAAGTTGAATGCTATTTAGTGATGTGTGTTTCGTTTTATATTTGTTTTTTTTTATTTACAGTGTGTTTGAATATAACATTACATATCCTTTTCTCTTTGACTATCTATTTGTACTTGAATTAGATATCATATATGACTTATTCCACTTTTATAAGATTAGGACAACTAAAATATATCCTATCCTTAGAGATAAACAACAATATTTGTGTTGATGTTAATAACATTAAATGTATTGCATGGATTCAAAGATTGTAGTTGTATAATATCAGTATATCATGTATGTATACTCTATTTAAATAAAGCACATAAATGGCATGTTGTTTAAACTTGTCTCCAATCCCAATTATTATTAATTTTAACTAATGATTATTAATCGTGTTAAAACCATAAGGACCCTAAAAATCACCTCTTTAAAATAATTTCACGAATTTCCTATGACATGTAGAAACATGACCGATTTATCAATTTTTTTAGGCCACCTGTGTGACTCGGATGATCTATTGCAATTGCAATTGGTCTTCGTCCGTCGTCGTGCGTCGTCCACTAAGAATTTTACATTTTTAACTTCTTGACATCTAAAAGGCCAATTATTTTCGTTTTTGATTTGAAGCATTTATAGGATAAGAGGAATATAAATTGTGAAATTTATTACTATAACACACCAAGTGCCTCATTGGCGGGCCAAATAAGCAAAAAAAAATTTTAAAAAGTCTTATCTACACTTAAACATGTTGGGAAAAAAACCAAATGCATGATTACATGTGCGAAGTCCACGAAACCCTCTACCAAAATTGTAAAATTCATGGCCCCTGTGTCAGGGGTTCATATCCTAGGGTTACAACCAACATGAACATATAGTGAAAACGTATTAACTCTTAGAAAATCTTCTCTACTCCAATATATTTGAGAAAACGTAAATGCGTGTTTTTGATGTCCATGAAGCCTTCTACCTGAATCGTGAAAATCATTGTCCCTTGGTCAGGGGTTCAAGCCCTATGGTGGGGCCAATATGGACGTATAGTCTTAAAAGATATAAATCTTAGGAAAATCTTCTTTTCTACTCATATATACACATCTATTTGGGATAAACTAAATGAATGGTAATGATATTAATGAAGCTTTCTACCTAAATTGTGAAATTCATGGTCCCTGGGTCAGGGATTCATACCCTAGGGTGCGACCATTATAAACAAAGAGAAAAATATGTTAGGAAATATTCTCTCTATCCACTGCAGAAGGATATAAACTGTTAATTATGACCTGTGTCTTGGGTTTAGGCCCAAGGCCGGGGCTTATATGGTCATATAGTAAAAATGTATTTAATCTGAGAAAATCTTCTCTCTATGAACTGCAAGGGGAGGGGGGATCAACTGAATGCATGCTTATGATATTCATGAAACCCTCCACCTAATTAAAATTGTAAAATGCAGGACCCTTGGGTTTGGCTAATAAATTCACATATTGAAAAAATATTGAATTTTATAATATTTTCTTATGTTCTTTCATAATCGTGCAAGATGAACTAAATGCATTGTTTTTGCGTGCATAGTGTACTGTTGTACTATTCTTCCTTTTAAAATTTCTCAGCCTAGGGGGCAAGGGTTTAGGCTTTGTATTTGGGGGGAAGAGATGACTGGCCGTATGTAGTGAACATGCTATTTGTTTTGAGTCACTCGGGTAACCTATTGCCGCCATATTTTATTATTTATTATATTTCACATATGAGCTTGTATAAATAAACTGTATGCATGTTGTGTACATCATAAATACTACTTAAATATGTTAAAAGATTGACCATTAAAGGCCTGCAGGTTTCTTTTTTCAAAAAAAGATTACAATTTTTAACACCTGGAGCTAGGATGTAAATAATCCGAGAATTTTCACATTCTTGTCCCCCCCCCCTCCCCTTTTTAATGAATAATATGTTGTTCAAATAGCATAATGAGATTCAGTTAAGAGTTGTTTATACTTTTAAATGAATCAGTAAGACCCTCTGACAGGTTCAACAAAGGGCTATGGTACAAAGGTGACTTTCAATGCCTGAGGTATCTTGTTTTGCCTTTATGGGAGGAGGTATATTGCCGTGCTTTCAATTTTCTTGGACACACAACAGATTCGGAAATTTTTGTTAAACTTATTTTTGATCAGTTATGTAGACCGGTGATTTCTCATCGCGCTAGCTCCTACCATGACATGGGAGTCAGTTGTTAAACGACGATGCCTGGCCTTAAGATAGAACGAAAATTGGCGGCCATGTCAGTTAACCCTTTTCACTCTTGGAAGTTTCTTACATAATATAAGAGGAAATTTCTCTTACCTTTTCAATGTTTGGTAAAGTGTTTCTTTACCTTATACAGCCTTTAATCTTTTGGGACTTGACATATTTAAACTTCTTTATAGTTTCAGAAAAGATAGAGACCCAGAATTTCAATTGGCTACAACGCAAATCAAGTCCTGTCGATTTTTGTTATCATGTAAGCGTCGTTCTAAACGAATTTCAATTGTTCTCCATATATATTTAATGATGTTAATATCAGATAATTGCTTTGGCCAGGTGAGTGTATCTATATCATTTTCGTTTTGTTCATGCCACAGTCTGTCTAGACTGATGTACGGGGCAGTGATCTTCTTGTAACACCCATGGACTGTCACTGAATTCTTTCGCATCAATGGGCCACAAATTGTCATCCAAAACGGAACAAAGTCTCCAAATCAATGTACGATATAAACAGCCCCAAAACATGACTGTTATGCCAGAGTGGGGGGTTGGGGGGTTGGGTTAGTGATTGATGTACATACCGAGACATGCTGGTTGTAATCGCTATCCAGATTTCCTCCACACATACAGTAACACTTTCCTGTCCTTTCATTTCATCGTTTCATCATTTGCTTTAGGCCAGTATTCTTTAACTGTCCAATCTTAATTAGATCGACACCAGAAGACTCGGGAATGACGATTGTTTTTAGAAATCGTAATTTTCTTGGAAACCGAGCATCGCTGGTAACACTGAAATGCTAGGAAGAATTCTTCCTTTAAACATGAAAAAACTTATCTTCTGCCATGCTTCGTGTTGCAGCTGTTTTTTTTTCCAATTAATGCCACCACTTGCAAAAAAAATCAAATGAAATGTATTAGAATTGTTGACTTTCTCGGATCTAGTGCTAATAAATTGCGAAATTTTCACAACATCTGCCTGTGGATAAAACAAGATAACGCACTGAATTATATTTTTCATTAACTTTAATATTGTTTACAATACATGTATTGCTTATACATAAGTCTTGTTAAACATTTCAGGGTAAAATGTTTTTTTCTGAATAATCTTTTGACTTCAAGTATTATATTCTCCTTTCAATCAAAATCCTTAAAATGTATAAATGAGGTTAATGAAAATGATTATTGTCCTTTCATTTATGCACATCTGCTATTTTTATATGTGTATTTACTTGCAAATAAGATTATTATTACAATAAAATGTATAAAGCATTTACAATGTACATGTATAATATATTTATAAAGGCATAAATATAAATTCAAAATAACATGACATATTACATATTTTGCATTCTGACTCAAATTTCAGTCAGTCTACCTTTCCTTTGATATTGCCACATATGATTTACTGACAGGCCCTGTGTTAGCTCCTTCACTTCATGGATGTAGAAATGATCAACACAGAGATTCTCTTGACCATGTTTTACAAGAGGATATCAATAATATTCAGAGGAGTGTCATCAACATGGACACGTCACTTTCGCTTCCATAGAAGCAACATATTCAGCAAGTCCAAAAAGAAGTGCAATAACATGTTTGCATGATTCTTCTGCACTGTTTAAATGCAATGTATTTTTCATATGTAACAAGAATAAAAAAATTTTCCCCAAAGAACTCAGAAAGGAAAATAACATATTTAATAAATTATTGTAAGTTGAAAAGGTGAATGCAAACTTCCGCAACACAGGTACACTCAGCTAAAACAACGTGTTCTGTTTATTCAAGCAGTATCCACGGAAAATATGGGCTGCTAGACTGTTTTGTCTCAGGAACACATTTTCCCTCTAAATAGAACAAACCTCCCCTCTAAATTAATTCATTCAAATTTTAGCTTGAAGATACCTGTAGTTAAATTATATTCATACTATTTTTAATTTGTATGTGTAAACTACCAAAGCCATAATTCATTCACCTAATAGAGCCATCACGACACCATGTCAGAATGTAACCAGAACAATAGAACTTGTATGCATTTTCAGATGTCTGTCTTTCTAACTGTTTCGTGGACAACCCACAGAAGCTCTGAATATATGCTGCAGTATCAAAGGCATCTATAGATGACATACGCCTGAGATTATCTGTCCAATTCACTGCGTACTGCTCCGTGGATCCGAGTACGTTTTACCTTTGACGGTACGTCTCGAAATAGATGCCTCGAAATCTTCGCCAATTTAACCGATTGGTGGTAAATTCAAGGTTTCCGATTTTAACATACGTTTATTAGTTTTCCTTTTTTATGTTGGAATAGGGAATACCTTAATCTTTTAAAATAACGTTGAGATCGGTACATTGAAGACTACGATAACTTGTATTCTCCGCCAGTGCTTAACAGTGTTTAACAGTGTTTATCGGTTGTCCCAGTGACACGACCAAACGCGCCTAATGGAAATTGAATGTATTATATTGTTTAAAATTTATAGAACATTGATACTCTTGGACGTTTTTTAGATAGATTAATATAATTTCTGCAACATTAAAAACAAGTAAACATTGAGATGGTGAGCATTTCAAAGGGCCCCGCTTAATAATGGACAATAAGATGAAAAGCATTCCAGAGAATTTTGCTTTGAACTTGACCTATAACGTAGAAATTTTCCAACTGGCATAGAACTTTTAATTCAATCTCATTACCCCTTACATACAGGCATTTTGTTCAACCTGAGCAAGATTAAGCAAATGGGAAATAATCTACGGTCTAAAACTGATGATAAAGAGCATCTGCTATGACCTTCACATTGACTTGTTTCAAAGTCACTGCACACCATTAACCCAAAAGCTCTGTTGATGTGAAGTATGAGCTAAATTGGGTTAAGCAGAGTATATATGCTCTTATAAAAGGATTTTAGTGTGATCTGATATGACTTTGACACTTGACCTACAAACATCATTCAAGGTTACTGCATTGATCAAAGGCACCCTGTGGGTGAAGTATGAGCCATATTGGACAAACGGGGGAGAAGATATGCTCCGGAAAAGGATTTTTCATATAATTCTGCTTGGAACTTCACGTTTGACCTTGAAACATGGTTCAAGGTTACTGCAAACCCTTTACTAAAAAGCTCTGTGTTTGTGAAGTATGAGCCAAATAGTTCTAAGTGAAGAGTATATATGCTCTTAAAAAAGAATTTTTGCGTGGTCCGATATGACTTTGACCTACAAACTACATTCAAGGTCGCTGAACACCCTTTGACCATAAGCACTCTGTGATTCAAGTATGATCCTGATTGGACCACGGGGAGAGAAGTTATGCTCCTGACAAGGCTTTCTCATATAATTCTGCTATGACCTTAACCTTAAACCTAGTACATGTAACATGGTTCAAGGCTACTGCACACCTTTTACCCAAAGGCACTCTGTTGTTGAAGTATGAGCCAGATTGGGCCAAGGGGAGAGAAGATATTCTCCAGACAAGACTTTCGGACAGACAGACGGACAGATAGACAGACAGACAGACAGACAGACAGACAGACTGATTACAATACATTTGTAGGATTAAATTGTAGGATTTAAAGAATTGCAAAGACAGGCGTTTCTGTCTATAAACTTTCTGATCACTGGTACAGTATTTTTTTGTACTAAGGGAGGAGTCCTGGTTTAAGAGTAGTTTTTGAGGTATTAAAAGTAAGCTTAAATAAATGTCCATTATTTCGCAATGTTATGAGTTTTAAATATCATATTTTTTTTCTTTCTTATAATTATTCAACTTGGCTTTCTTATCCAACAAAGACTATTTTTGGCGGAACAACGGCATATAAAAATATCACAATTTATATGGGACTTGGGTTCCGAATGTGCTTATTTAATATTTATATATTTTTCATCTTCCCAAGTCAAGACTTTCTGATCCGCGCCGCTATACATAAACCCTTGCCCGAATGGACAGATTTTGACGGGGTTAGAAACCCCCTTCTCTGGTTGGTCTCATTAAAGTTTGCAGGATCCAGTATGAAACGTTGTTTTCAGAATGTTGATAATTGTGCATTGATCAATGTTGAGCCATTGTCAAATGAATTTGAGACAGACTATAGTCTGACCCCAGATATTTATGCCGCATATTTTCTTAAATTATTCTATATTCATAAATACCTCTACGTTCAAACGATCTTCATTCAATAGTATGAAATAATTATAAGATTTTTCTTTTGAAACGCCCCCTCTAGCTTGTTAGGTTTGAATATACGGCTAAAAATAAAAAATCTACGGGGATTTTGCATTGCAAAAAAGATGAAAGTACGTAATGAAGAAATGTTGATGGATCATCATAATGTGTACAAACAATTACATTAGATTACAGGCAATCTGTATCCTCCCGAGAACTATTGTGTACAACATTTTTGAAGATGACTGAATCTATTGCCACATCTGTCCGAAAGATTAGGCTTATGTAGGCTTAAAGCTCATGAAAGCAAAAAAACGCTTTATTTTGAAGGACAAGATAATAACAATTATCTGAATTTGTTCCAAAAAAAAGATGGTCCAATTTGAAATGATGTCACCACTTGGTAATTTTTTCTATTTGGTTGTGTAAATTTTTTTATGAATTTCCCTTTACAAAAAATGATAGAAGACTTTTATCATAAGAAAAAATTGTAATGCATTATTTAATTTGGAATAAGGCATGAAGTTTGAAAATATTTATCGGGTAAATTAAACAGTCATTAATAATACCCGGTTGGTGACCAAGATAGATACTAGTATTTAGACGGAATCATTATTTGGCGATAAGTTCGTACATTGCATTAACTGTTTTAAAGATAAACCAAATAGCAGGTTTTGAAATTAATAGTTTTATTACATGTAGCATATGCATCAGGAAATAAATCCAGTACTATATACATCATTGGTTTCATCCATATTAGGATCATCCTGCTTCTTGAAATAACAATTAACAAATTTATTTATGGGTAAAAAAAAAAAAGTTCAATAGATCTAGCGAAGTTGCTTTTCTGTTGAGGTAATCGCTCTTCAAACTTTGACCTTATACGTTCAAGTGCGAAGAGCAGCAACAAGGGACCCTGTTAATAACAAGTTGAAAACAAACTTTAAAGTAACTTTATCATGTTTTCTCTCTTAATTTATAAAAAGATAAATTTTGCCCCAACTATTTAAATGATTTCCATCCTTGCCGACAAATGTGTCAAATACTTTCAAAAATGAATAGAATAATGATTTAATAATAAAGCATTTAACAAACTTTAATTAACTTCTAATGGTTTATGATCTCCCTCTGGCTTAGATGGTCTTGGATAACCAGGTTGATCCACGGAACTTCCTGTATCTATAAAGTTAATAATGACCCCCTGAACTGGGAGTGGGTGTGGTTGTGAAGATGTTCATTGTCGTTTGAGTCTTAGGTTCATTAACAAACAAAAAATAAACAAAAAATAAACAAAAAATAAACAAATTTCATTTTTTTATAGTTTAGGAAGAGTGGGTTGAGAGTTGACAGAGAGGAAGGAGAAGAGAAAACGAATGCAATTACTGTAAATTCCTTATTTTAGGCGAGTACTTAATTCCTCTATTTCGCTGTTTTGCATCATATCGCGAGAATATAAAATCGCGAGCACCAATTTTTTTGTTATAATTTCATATGGCGCAAAACTGTCTGAAAAATAAAAGGGAGATTTTAAAATCCGCGAGAACTGCTTCTCGCGAATTTACGCGAAAGATAATTCCTCCTGTTTAATAAGGAATTTACACAGTATCGTTTTCACTGACCACATGGATATGTGATACATATACAAACTTGTGATAATCATCTTTACTGGCTTCAGAATTTTGGAGCCATGAAATGACGTCAAAATGAATAATTCCGGAAATTAGAAATTAACTCTGATTTACTGTCGATATACATCAATACTGAATAAAGTTTTACTATGTAAGTTGAGATGTAAGATGCATGGATCGTTCTCATTATAATATTGACTGTTTTTTCATGCTACGACCCGTTGCATACTTTACATCCTTACTCATTTGCTGTCTGCAAAATTAAGACAAACTAACGGTCTGGATGTAATTCCAAGTGGGGGGGGGCGCCTTCTGCGTCTCTGTTACATTTAAGTAGTTTGTGAGTTCGACACAGTCATCTTCGTCTTATGCATTTGCTAGGTTAGTGGCCAGTAATCCTCAACTTAGGCATGCCAGTGGTAGAGTGGTAGAGCGGCTGTACAACGAACAAGTGTGATTTCATTTGGAAGGCCTTTGTAGTCTCTCTGTAAGCCGAACACTTGGATGTCCCTTTATATATTTACTGTAGAAACTTTACAGTAACACGCACTCTATCCATTCTGCTTGTGTTTCTTCTTGATGCCATTTTATTTCGAATGAATTTCTCACGAATTTCCTTGCTTCAATCTTACATTTCTATTTCCTAGGGATAAACTGCATTTGCCATGCAAATTCTGAGAAGCTGAGTTTATAATTGAATATTTACTCTTTGGTGTGGTCTCAAAATGGAGTTTGCCGAGTTCATCACCACTCCTATGGTAGACAATGCTACCCTCTACAGACCATTCAAAGTGCCTGACAATGGGACCCTCTGTATCACAGGCCATCACATGATATTCTCCACCAGACAAAAGGAAAACCATGAGGAATTATGGGTATAAATATTTTATTTTTTCCCAGCAAGTCATATACACTTAACAGAACAGCAAGAGCAAGTGTGTATTTAAGGAATAAGGAATCATTCTTTGAGTAATTATGTCTTTGAGCAAGGTGATAATTTTGGTTGGGGGGTGATGAAATTCAATAATCGGCTTTATGATAGATTTGATCATGCCCCGACTATAATTGTCACCTCATTATATTCATTGAATGATTATTATACTAATATTTATATAATTTTTAGCAACTGTAATGATTAAAGTAATGACATTTTACATTATTTTTACTCAATTTAAAGAAGAAAATTTTGTAACTGATTTATCTGTTTATTTCCCAACAATTTTATTTGCATGTTGTGAACTTAACACAGACCATTTTGCCAATGGTTTCTGTATTAACATAATCATCTCTGGTAGTTGTTATGATTTTCTTCTATAGCTTTTGCACACTGCTGTGGATGCAGTGGAGAAAAAACTGATCCAATCCAGTGGTAAATTCTCCATCATCCTCGATAAGAATTTAAGCTGTTATCACTGGAATTTGAAACCGTTGATTTTATGAACAGTGTAGCCTCTTCCATTGAACAACTCTTAAATATTGGCAAGTGTCATTATGAGTTACACATTTTGACCTAAGATTTACTGTTAATATCTGCTTTTCTGAAAGAAAAAAAAATGTAAATATTTTTTTTTTCATTCTATTTCTCAAAATTTTAAACTACAATGCAAGTCTTACAATTTATGTAAAAAAAAATATTTTGAAACACTAATTTGATAACATGAGCCATACGTGTATTTATATCAGAATGAGAAAAAAATATTGTCTGAATAAAATTAGGAAATTAACGAGGCCTATTATACTTGAATGACAGTGCTAATATAACAAAAAATACTTGATTTCATCTTTGATTTTCAGAAATTCTGAGATCAAAATTTAAAAATATTCATAGTTGCCAAGTTTTGCAGATTTCGTGTATAAAAAACTTTGCATTGACTTAACAGTATGTTTGCCACAGGACAAAATAAAGTACAGTGGACCCCACTTAATATGATAGTTATTTTGTTAGGAAATGTTTTTTACTATATGAAATTGTTTTTTTTTTTTAGATGCTGTTACCTTGAAATATCCCTTTTTCTATCGAGCCATGTTTGAACCTTTAGAAGATGGGTGGCAAACATTCCAACAGAAAATGACTAGTCCCAAGTTTTAAAGAATGTGCAGATGAAAGGAGAGTGACAAATATCAACAGAGAATACAAAGTATTAACTCCTAAGTATCATACAAAATAGTGAACATTCCATGAATAAATAAGTAAATACCTCACACTTATTTTTCATTATAGATCTGCTCTTCTTACCCTTATTCCCTTATTGTTCCAAAAGTCTGTGGATGATGAGACCATCATAAAGGCCTCACAGTTCCGTCAACATGGCCGCTTCCCTGTTCTGAGCTACTACCACAGACAGAGGTAAAAGAGTCATTCTATAAATTAAAATATAACCTAAGATACCACTGTTAACTATCTCTCCTTGTAATATTTTGAATATCATGGATATTTTAAAGTGATTTGAGACTCTCCATCATTATTCTCCTATTTTATTTTAACATCAAGCGAACCTTCAAATATTTGGAAGTTTTTTCTTGGTCATCTTGTGTTGGAGATAACAAAGTTTGACTGTACTAGTACATTGGATTGTAGGCTGTAATGATGAGTTGCAGTCAACCTTTGACCGGACCTAACAACAAGCGATGTAAAGAGGATGAAAAACTTCTAAATGCTGTACTGGGCATTGGATGGAAGGGTTATATTATTGACACAAGGTCCTTAACAGCTGCCAAGTCCTCTCGGGCTAAAGGTACAGTAATTTAAGTTTGTGTGACTACCAGAATAGGTGGGTGAAATATTAATGAATCAGATGGCTTTGGAATTGTAACTTCCAATACCAAATTAAAGTGTTAATTGTGAGTTGATAACTCGATTACAGTATCAATTCTTTGTTATGTAAACAAGGTGCATGCCATCATTTTGTTGTAATGAAATTACTTTGATATACCATATTGAAAAAAGTGGTACTTTAATCTGGCTTTTACCAAATACTACAAGGTGTAACTGCTTTATTTTGGTCATCATTTACTAGCAAATAAAATACAAATCGTTACCTGGTAATACTCGAAAAGTTTCACCAATATATAACTTATGTGATATTCATCTGCAAAAACTATGATACCAGCCTTGTTTAAGTACATGCTTGTATGTGTATTAAACAAAGAATTAAGAGCACTAGATCTTGCTTGTAATGAGATGACCCCTGACATTCCAATTTTGTTAAGATAATTCTTGTTTGTTGAAAATACTAGTTAGATACATGTACAAATGTCATAAGGGTGAAAAGGTGCATATTAGGTGTATAATGATTAAATTAAATCTCCTGTTGCTCAAAGGGTTGAATGGTTGAATACTCACTTGGACCCCCCGGTTTCTTCATGTTTTAAGTGTGTTTCATGTACTAAAGATTTGAATAACATAGTTAACATCTATATATCACACTGTAAAATGAGTCAAACCTACCTTAAATTATGTTTGATTTTTATTTAAAGAATTGGCCAATTTTAATTGACATTTTGTTTTACATGTTTCAGTAATCATAATGTAGGATTTCTGTTTATCTTTAAATGAGTCCCTCTTCTGATATGGTTTCATAAGTGGAGATTATGAACCAGATGCCCACTACTCACATTGGAGAAGAATCCACCAAAGCATCGAGAAAAGACAGACATTTCAAGAGTCCTTGATCAAAATGCTAGAAGGTGAGTGTCTTATTCTAAAACTTTTATGTATTGAGTTCTCTATGTTCTTAAATACTGTCTTTTTTGCAATTTTTTCCTATCTGTGTTTTCTGGCAATAGACATAGAACATTTTTTGATAATTATAGCATATTGAATACTTGTTAATTAGTCTAAGAGATGAAAAAAATAATGGTTTTTCACATACATACACATGAATATGTATAAACATCTGAAGATTCTCAATTGATCATATAAACTCACTAATCTTGCAACAAGTTACATGTACACAAATTATGTTTACATTTTACAGCATGTACTGATAATGGCTGCAGTATGGACAAGTGGCTGTCAAAGTTAGAATCCAGTAACTGGCTCACACATGTCAAGGACATTTTGACTTGTGCTTGTACTGAAGCACAGTGTATTGACTCAGAGGGTAAGTCAGGGAAATTTTTGTCAAAGCAAGGATCAAATCTCATAACAATTTTTTTTATGTTAATTGAGATAATGCACCTGGTTAATTAAAAAAAGCTTGATCTAGTACTAGTATGTACATCTCACTTTTAGTTTGTATTAAATGTAATTGAACTTGTTGTATTTAATGTAATTGAACGTGTTAAGGCTGCTGGTTATTCAATCCTGAGAGAGATAGGTTCTTTGACTTTACTGCTCATTGCTAATTACATGTAGCAGACTGAGAGAATATGATTTAATTTTCAATTTTATCTAATGATACTTTGTAGGAGCCAATGTTCTTGTTCATGGATCAGAAGAATTTGATAGCACACTGCAGATTACCTCCCTTGTACAGATTGTTCTTGATCATGACTGTAGAACCATCAATGGGTGAGAGTTAAAATATTTACAAGTTGACTTGTCTCACATTGAGTTTTACCAATTTTTATTTCTTTGGTGTAATTTCTACTTTTCATATTAATTGAAGGTATAAGAATTTCATATTATTCTCCCTCTATTTTACTCCATGGAGAGTTATAGAGAAAGAAAGAGAGGGGAGATAGAAGGCTATTTAACTCTGAAAGACTTATGAAATATGTACTGTACTTGTATTGTTATTGTGCCTGTAGGTTTGAGGCCCTGGTAGAGAGAGAATGGTTACAGGCTGGTCACCCTTTCAATGACCGCTGTGCCAAGTCCACCTTCGCTGTATCCAAGAACAGACAGGAGGCTCCAGTATTCCTTCTCTTCCTGGACTGTGTTTGGCAGGTAAATGAAATTCTTAGTTTTGTATTAAAAAGGGTTGAAATTGATCTCTCAAGTGCACTGGTTGTACATTGTAAATACAGACAGTGTTCAAAATTACTGTCAGTTCAACAGCCCCATGCACTGATTGAATTGGGCTGAAGGTGATGGCCTTTAGTTCCATGGATACACTACAGACAAAACCATGAATGGGATTCTTTATTTAAAAAAAAACCTCATGTCTCTGAAGTTTTTGATAAAGGCATAGAATTTGATACTTCGTTTTCAAACTTAGAGAATTTGTTCATGGACTTTTTATTTTTATAATTTATATACAATATGATTAATAATAATTTGTTTTTTTTTATTCTTTTATAAAGATATGGCAACAGTTTCCATGTTCCTTTGAATTCAATGAGGACTTTTTGATCACTTTATTTACCCATGCATATTTCTCAGCTTTGCTTACGGGTTAAATACACATTTATATGTGTAAATTAAAGTTTGAAGAATGAACTATTTAGTACTGTTTACATATGGCTATCATAGTTTAATTATGCAATACACATGATATCCATCCCGATGAGAATTAATTTTAAATTTTTATTTACATAATAATTTGAAGTTACCTTTCTTTTACGTCAAAAGAAAAATACTTGCAGTTGTGGAGTAATGTTTTTAACTAAATTATTATTATTGTATTTTCAGTATTTATTTTATGACCTTTGCCAAACACAAGATACACATTTTTGTTCTAGGAGCATTTCTTTGTAACAATGAAAAAGAGAGAAAGAGATACAAATTATCAGAAAGAACTGTATCTCTGTGGTAAGTACATGTACCATATTAACAATCTTTTCATAAATACACATTCAAAGTTCATTTTCTAATCTTTCCAGTCTTTGTAATATGAAATTTATTTGAGAATTATTAAAAAATGTAAATAATTTTGATCAATGATACATGTATATGCAACATCTTACATGTATCTTAAATGAGTTTTTTTATTTTATTTTTTTTTTATATTGATTTCATTGATCTCCAGGACCTATTTGACAAGACCAGAAATATTAGAGCAATTCCTAAATCCAATGTATGATCATAATCCTCTTGTCATCTGGCCATCAGTTGCACCACAAAGCTTGGTAAGAGAGAGAGAGAGAGAGAGAGAGAGAGAGAGAGAGAGAGAGAGAGA
>WFKH01011801.1:32114227-32142020 GCA_016163765.1 Magallana hongkongensis
TCAGAGTTAAATAGCCTTCTATCTCCCCTCTCTTTCTCTCTCTAAAGCTCTCCATGGAGTAAAATAGAGGGAGAATAATATGAGATTCTCATACCTTCAATTAATATGAAAAATAGAAATTACATCAAAGGTATAAAAAGTGGTAAAACTCAATGTGATACAAGTCAACTCGTAAATATTTTAATTCTCACCCATTGATGGTTCTACAGTCATGATCAAGAACAATCTGTACAAGGGAGGTAATCTGCAGTGTGCTATCAAATCCTTCTGATCCATGAACAAGAACATTGGCTCCTGCAAAGTATCAATAGATAAAATTGAAATTTAAATCATATTCTCTGATACAGAACTCAGTCTGCTACATGTAATTAGCAATGAGCAGTAAAGTCAAAGAGCCTATCTCTCTCAGGATAGAATACCCAGCAGCCTTAACAAGTTCAATTACATTAAATACAACAAGTTCAATTACATTAAATACAACAAGTTCAATTACATTTAATACAAACTAAAAGTGAGATGTATATGTACATGTACTAGAAATCAAGCATTTTTAAATTAACTAGGTGCATCATCTAAATTAACATAAAAATTGTTAAGAGATTTGATCCTAGCTTTGACAAAAATTCCCTGACTTACCCTCTGAGTCAATACACTGTGCCACAGTACAAGCACAAGTCAAAATGTCCTTGACATGTGTGAGCCAGTTACTGGATTCTAACTTTGACAGCCACTTGTCCATACTGCAGCCATCATCAGTACATGCTGTAAAATGTAAACATAAGTTTGTGTACATGTAACTTGTTGCAAGATTAGAGAGTTTATATGATCAATTGAGAATCTTTAGATGTTCATACACATTCATGTGTATGTATGTGAAAAACCATTATTTTTTCATCTCTTAGACTAATTAACAAGTATTCAATATGCTATAATTATCAAAAAATGTTCTATGTCAATTGCCAGAAAACATAGATAGGAAAAAATTGAAAAAAGACAGGATTAAAGAACATAGGAAATAGAGAACTCAATACATAAAAGTTCTGGAATTAGACACTCACCTTCTAGCATTTTGATCAAGGACTCATGAAATGTCTGTCTTTTCTCGATGCTTTGGTGGATTCTTCTCCAATGTGAGTAGTGGGCATCTGGTTCATAACCTCCACCTATGAAACCATATCAGAAGAGGGACTCATTTAAAGATGGACAGACGTCCTACATTATGATTATTCATACTGACATTACATGTAAAATGTCAATGAACATTGGCCAATTCTTTAAATAAAATTCAAACATAATTTAAGGAAGCTGTGACTCATTTTACAGTGTGATATCTAGATGTGAACTATGTTATTCAAATCTTTCGTACATGAAATACACTTAAAAGAAATAGGGGGTCCAAGTGAGTTTGCTACTATTCAACCCTTTGAGCAACAAGAGATTAATTTGATCATTATACACCTAAAAGGCAACTTTTCACCTTGATGACATTTGACCCCTCGCCCTAACATCCGTGCCAATGAAAGATATTAATATAAGTTGTAGAACTTGTTTTTCAATCGTTGTAAAATAAATAAAGTTCAGGTTCAGGTTTAGACATTTGTCTCCGACTAGTATTTTCAACAAACAGGACCTTGTAATGAGATGACCCCAGACATTCCAATTTTGTTAAGATAATTCCTGTTGGTTCTCTCCTTATTGATACTGTAATCGATTTATCTCACTTGCAACTTAACAACTGACACTTTTGCTATTTGAAGTAAAAATTCCAAATCCTACTGAATCCTTCCACCCACCAATCCTGATAGTCACACAGACTTAAATTACTGTACCTTTAGCCTGAGAGGATTTGGCAGCAGCTAAGGACCTTGTGTCAATAATGTAACCTTTCCTTCCAATGCCCAGTACAGCATTCAGAAGTTTTTCATCCTCTTTACATCGCTTGTTGTTTGGTCCGGTCAAAGGTTGACTGCACCTCATCATTACAGCCTACAATCCAATGTAAAAGTAAAGTCAAATTTTGTTATCTCAACCTCAAAATGATTAAGAAAAAACTCCCAAGATATTTGAACATTAATTTTGCGGTTTTAAGGTTAAAATCCAATAGGAGAACAGTGATGGGGAGTCTCAAATCATTTCAACATATCTATGGTATTCGCGATATTACAAGGAGAGATGGTTAACAGTGGTACCTGCGGTTATACTTTAATTTGTAGAATGACTCTCATACCTTTGTCTGTCTGTGGTAGTAGCTCAGAACAGGGAAGCGGCCATGTTGACGGAACTGTGAGGCCTTTATGATGGTCTCATCATCCACAGACTTTGGAACAATAAGGGAATGAGGGTAAGAAGAGCAGATCTATAATGAAAAATAAGTGTGAGGTAAGAATGACAGAACTACTATAGGAATATCTGACATTTGGCAAAATATTCCTACATTATGTATGTAACTGTAAAATTAGGTTGGCATTTTGTATGTTTTATACAATCATTTTGTTGGAAATTGGTTGGTGTTCTGGGTTAAAATGTCTTTAATCTCTGAATTACAATAAATTCATGTCATAAGTATGCATTTGTAAATGCAACCCTCTATAATAGATGTAAAAGCCCTTTAGACGCCTAATCTGATTAAATTAATTTGCTTTGATACACAGCACATAAAATTATATGCATTTTTTTTTTTACACAAAAATGTAAGTATCTTCAATGAACCATGCAGGCCATTGTTAAATACAAATGTGATGTAATCCAATTAAAAACACCCAATAACAAAAACCTAAGTTATACAGCCATTACATGTACATGTAAATACACCATTTTATCCCATTTTCAAAAGACTTATTTATTCATGGAATGTTCACATTTTGTATGATACTTAAGAGTTAATACTTTGTATTCTCTGTTGATATTTGTCACTCTCCATTCATCTGCACATTCTTTAAATCTTGGGTAGTCATTTTCTGGTTGGAATGCTTGCCACCCATCTTCTAAAGGTTCAAACATGGCTCGATAGAAAAAGGGATATTTCAAGGTCACATCATCTAAAAAAAACAATTTCATACTGTAAATAATTTTTCCTAACAAAATAACTATCATAATAAGTGGGGTCCACTGTACTTTATTTTGTCCTGTGGCAAACATATTGTTAAGTCCATGCAAAGTTTTTTATACACGAAATCTGCAAAAGAATATTTTTAAATTTTTATCTAAGAATTTATTAAAATCAAAAATGAAATCAAGTACTTTTTTGTATTAGCACTGTCATTCAAGTATCCTGGTAATAGGCCTAATTAATTTCCTAATTTTATTCGGGTAATAATTTTTTTTTCTCATTCTGATATAAATACATGTATGGCTCATGTTGACATTAGTGTTTCAAAACATTTTTTTACATTAATAGTAAGACTTACATTGTAGTTTAAAATTTTGAGAAACAGAATGAAACAGAATGAAAAAATGTTATTTACAATTCTTTTTTCTCAGAAAAGCAGATATTCACAGTAAATTTTAGGTCAAAATGTGTAATTCATAATGACACTTACCAATATTTGAGAGTTGTTCAATGGAAGAGGCTACTTTGTTCATAACATCAGCGGTTTCAAATTCCAGTGATAACAGCTTGAAGTCTTTACATTTGAGGATGATGGAGAATTTACCATTGGATTGGATCAGTTTTCTCTCCACTGCATCTACAGCACTGTGCAAAAGCTATAGAAGAAAATCATAACAACTACCAGAGATGATTATGTTAATACAGAAACCATTGGCAAAATGATCTGTGTTAAGTTGACAACATGCAAATAAAATTGTTGGGAAATAAACAGATAAATCAGTCGAAATTTTTTTTTTCTTTAAATTGAGTAAAAATAATGTAAAATGTCAATACTTTAATCGTACAGTTGCTGAAAATTACATAAATATTAGTATAATAAGGAATCATTCAATGAATATTATGAGGTGACAATTATAGTCAGGGCATGGTCAAATCCATCATAAAGCCGATTATTGGATTTCATCACGCCCTGACCAAAATTATCACCTAGCTAGCTCATTGATATAATTACTCAAGGAATGATACTTTATTCCTTAAATACACACTTGCTCTTGCTGTTCTGTTGAGTGTATATGACTTGCTGGGAAAAAATAAATTATTTGTACCCATAATTCCTCATGGTTTTCCTTTTGTCTGGTGGAGAATATCATGTGATGGCCTGTGATACAGAGGGTCCCATTGTCAGGCACTTTGAATGGTCTGTAGAGGGTAACATTGTCTACCATAGGAGTGGTGATGAACTCAGCAAACTCCATTTTGAGACCACACCAAAGAGTAAATATTCAATTATAAACTCAGCTTCTAAGAATTTGCATGGCAAATGTAGTTTATCCCTAGAAAATTGAAATTTAAGATTGAAGTAAGGAAATATACGGTAAACTAACACATGTACAATGTACTTCAGTATTTTAAAATGATTTTGTGAGAAATTCATTCGAAATAAAATGGCATCAAGAAGTAACACAAGCAGAATGGATATAGTAAGTGTTATAGTATAAGATACATAGATGTGCATGTATGTCTCGAATAAATCCAGATAAGTTTTTCAGTATGACAGTTCTGTAACCTAATACAGTCCTATGAATCTCTATCAATACGGCCGGCTCATAGGCCTGTGAACCTAGTTACACATAGAAAGGAAAATCTTTTTGAATGATAGATGTAGTCATAGACTCTAAGTCTTTGACTCTATGATAGCACACAGGCGCTTGTGTAGAAAGAAAAAAAACATGGTTAAAACAGTGGGTACCTAGGAGGAAAAATTACTTTTCCTCCGAGGTACCCACTTTTTAAACTACTGTATGGTTTGTTTTGTTTTTTTTGGTTTTTTTTTTTTTTTTTGGGGGGTACACATGCAAGCCCCTGTGGATAGAGATGTGCACAAGATTGATCGTGCGAGCCAAAATACTAGGCCTAAATTGACAATGATGTTTTAATCAGTGTGTTATAAGCAATCTTCTGGGTTTTTGTATAATGCCAAATACAATTTCATCGTGTTTGTTTGTAAACAAACCTCTAAACTGCTCTCTCTTCATGAACTGATGAAGTTCATAAATTAGTGTATACCGGAAGTAGCAGACACTTGCTTTGCAGAAAATGGCTTAGCATAACAGCATGAAATGATAAAATATTTTGTTCTTGTTAAATGGTTGGAAAATAAAACTCATGAAATATAATTATTATTTCTTATAGCTGGGAATATTTTTTCTATTGCTTGTCATACTGGCTTATTCACTGCCGATCATCGCATATTTTTGAAGATGGCGGATTACGACGGTAAACAATTTGGTTACTACCGAAATTAATTCGTAAATGTTGAATAATCTGTTGAGATAATTCTTTTATTCTAAATGATAAGGTTGGAAATTACAAGCTATTCATTTTTATCTTGATTGCCGGCAGTAAGGTATGAAACAAAGTTAATATTTTTTCTGAATTTATTAACTCAAATTAATGATATATCATATAACGTTATTCGGAATGTGATCAACAAATGACAGTCGAGTTTATCTATTGCTTAAATTTCTTATACACATTTTCTTAATAAAAAAACACTTTTCGGTTTAAGACCCCCCCTCTCTCTCTCTCTCTCTCTCTCTCTCTCTCTCTCTCTCTCTCTCTCTCTCTCTCCTTACATAAATATAAATGACTGAATTGATGTAGTTGATATTTTAGTTTTGACAGACCTAATTTACAAATATTGCTTAAAAAATTATAATAGAAAATATATATAGCCATTAATTGTTTCTGCAGCTGCTTTTCACTTGACAAATGTGGAATAAGAAAAATATAAAAGATAATTTGTCTATATCTCATTGATGATATTTAGGTCATAGAACATTTTTCCTTTGTATATAATATATTACGACATATTTCAATTGTGAGTTTAATAGATTCTAGACTAAAGATACAGTACGTGGTAGATATAGGTTAGACTAAAGTAGTATACACCTTTACTTACATAACTTGCAATAAATTTTAAGGTGCCCTGGCCTTGCCGTTTTAAAGCATTTACTGTCCCATTGTTACTCATACTGGTACCGGGTATATATATAAAACAGGAAACCTTTAGATTCATTCCCTTAACAAAATAAATAAATTAATGATACAAAAGTCCTGCTTACAATATATGGTACTTTATTTACTTAATTAAAGTAAAGATTGCCTCTAAAATTTTCACTAGTTGTACAAAATCTAACATTGATCATATGATACTATCCATTTGTGATATGACAATTAAGTTTTAATTGCTTCACTTTATTTTATTGCTTGAATTATATAATTTCCTCTTGAATTTATCTGATATGTTTCTTACAATTCAGTGAGTGCACTGTGACTCAGAGGTAGTTTTAAATGCCTGGGAAATGCATGCATCTGTAACACATCATGCACACAATAATAAAAATCTGAATTTGAAATTTACTCTCAAATTTATTTGATAGCTGTTATAAAACCATCAGTCATTAAATTCCCTATGTAACCCTATCATGTCAAACATGTACATGTATAGTCATGTTCAGAATAGTTTACCTTATAGTGAAGTACAACTGTTTTATATGTATTAACAGCAATGAAATTTTGTCAATTTTTCTTTGACTAGTTCCAAGGTGATTTAAATGTGTTGATGCTTATATATAGTTTTATCTGAATATATAAAATATAGTTCCTCAATTTATCACACCTATGCAGTAAAACATTTTTATGCTTGTATACATATTTTTTGTTCTGGGCCCCTGAAAGATGATTGTTAAGACATTTGTTCCTTATGGTGTTGGGTTTGGACAAAAACAAGATTCTTGATAAGTAACTCATTAATCCGGGGGCAATACCTTTAAATAAGAAATCTGTTTTATTTGATCATCATGAATGTTTGATCTACCTGAGCACTAGCTATTTAAATGCTGGCAGGATATTGACGCTTTACTTCTTAGTTTCGTCCTAAATATTTTTCACTACATATCCTTCAACGTCATTACGTGTAATTTCTAGGGTGCGTCAACTAGCAATATAATATGCATGTACAAATAATATATCATGTTCTTGAGCTACCATTTGTATACTCTTTAAAGAAATAGGTGCTTACATATCATTCAATGCCAGAAAACTAAAAGTTTTGGCATTTTGGATTGATCTTTGTTGTTAGAAACCTTATCAATATTTTTTATTCACCAAGGCATTGAAGTTATAAGTTTAAGTTTACTCATTAGAACTGTATGTAATTCAAAAACCCATTGCGAGTCTGTTGATCTTTACCTCAATAATCATGTAGACCTAAGAGCCATAAGAGAAAACAGTTTGTTTGCTTTAAAAGTTTGTTTAAGTTTCAGTCTTTTAATATTTTAGAAGCTGTTCTCAATTAACTTGTATTAAGATTATTGATATTATTATGACCATGCTTTGCATTTTTTTTTTCATACATGGATGACACTATATACATGCAATACTATGTAAAGTGTAAATGTTAACCATTAAGAAGATTGATATACATATCATAGAATTTGTTTTGATGATGGTCTCATTACAGAATCATGAAACAATGAAATTTACATACTTTAAAATACATGTACAAAAAAGTTGCATGATAATTGTTAATAAATAATTAAAGTTTCTTTCTTTCTGCCGGGCCTCGAAACATTTCTTTTCGAAATAAAGTTTACAAAAAGAAACATTTAAGTAGCATATCTCCCCACATCCCTGCCATTTCCTTTGTATTTAATTTTTTGTATGATTGTCAAAAATTTGTTGAATATTTACATAATCATTTTGATTATCCACATGATCAACATTAATTTTTACATTTACAACTTTTAGCTAATCGGAACGTAGCCAGGAAACCATGCAGGCAATGTGGACGACAGTTTGTTCCAGAATCTCTGGTAAATGGACTTTCTTGAAAATTGATGTTAATAAACTATTTCAGAAAATAATTGATATACTGTATGCACTGAGACCTGTAGAAACAAATATAAATCCGTAGAACATATCTGTAAAAATTGATTCTTAAATTTTTCTGCCTGCAAGAACGTCTTTTAAAAATCTTCATGAGATTGATAAGTTACAATAAAACACGGGTACAGCAAACATGCTTAATGTAACAAATTCATGCTTATAATGCTTATATACAAGTCAATTTTTTTCCCTGTGATCTTTAAACATTTTTTAAAATTTTTGGATGTAACAAATGAAGTTAATGAAGAATAAAAACCTGATTCATACTGCCCGGTTTTTTTTTCTTAACTGTGTAATATTACATTTTTTCTTAACATGTTTAATATTTAATTGGATTGTTTCTTGCAGGCAAAACATGAACCTTCTTGTATAAAAGCTGCGAACAAGAAGAGGAAGGTCTTTGACTCGGCCAAGCAGAGATCTGAAGGCACTGAGGTCACTTACAGACAAATTAAACAGGCCCAGAAAAAGGTGAATGACAGGACATGTATCACAGATGTAAAATAGCATTTGCTTAAAAAATCAAAACTACCGGTAAATGTTATAGACTGTCCCAGTACAAGTTTATTCTTTGCAAAAATTGCTGCGAATAATTTGTGTTATCAGTATTTTTTTCAACTGAATTTGGCAATATATTTCACAGGCCCACACAAATATAGCCTATGTATTTGATAATTGGTGAAAATTTAAGAATAATTTGTCTTAAACTCCATTAGCTAATTAATCAGGAAAGCCATGAGCATTGGAAAATTCTATTGCAGCCAGGAAATAAGGATTTTTCTGTAGGATGTTTTGATGTCTATGCTATACTATACATGTACATGTAGCTGTTTTGCGTGCTGCTGTGTTTTAAATGATGTGGATGCGTATGTGCGTATCTGCGTAAAGGTATCATTACAGGAGGTTAAAGCCCCCAAAAGTAATTGGCGTGCCAAACATGAGGATTTCATCAACACTGTCCGAGCTGCCAGGGGAGTCAGTATTGCCATGCAGCGAGGGGACCCTCTGCCTCCTCCCCCACCCCCTTCCATTAACCCAGGTAAAAGAGATAGAAAGTTTAATGTTTATTTTTACATATGCAGCAGGGACATTGAATGTCTTTTTGTATTGTAATCTGTATGAACCAAATTGATTTGGGAAGCAGTCAACGTATTATTGGTTGTATCTTTAACACAGACTATGTGCAATGCCCGTACTGTGCCCGTCGTTTCAATGAGAAAGCTGCTGAGCGCCACATAAACTTCTGTAAAACTCAACAACAGAGGATCCCCAACAAGCCTAAAGCAGATCCTCGTGCTGCCACTAAACAGAATGTTAGAACACAGGTATGTACTGAGCAGATCAAATAGTAGCCAACATGTCTCTAGCTACCCATTCAATTTTTTTAATGGAAAAAAATTAGATTCAGGAAGACTGCACATTTGGTACGTGATTGTGATCATATGTTTCATAACCTTGCTATTTCAAGGAAGGACTTGTAGCTGAGTGTAAAAATCTTCATGAATATATGACAAAATTACCATTAAATCACTTACTGAATGAAACATAAAAAATATACTTTAGTCATGATTCATGGAAGTGATGAAAAAGTAAAGAGAAAGGTTATTTTCGTAGGTTTAACTTTGCTATAGTTAGTTTTTGCTGAAGTTAAAGACTGATATATTGGCTCGATATCCTCTTAATTCCAAGTTGCCACGGTTAAGCTTGTTTATACTTGAAATAACTTGTGGACAATTTTCATTTCACCAAAACTAAAAACTAAAATTTATTGTCATACCTTTTGATCTGTGAAATTCCTAAAGTTTACTCCTGTCTAATAAACATTACATGTATATATAGTATTAAAATAAATGAAGAATAAGAGTTATTGCCCTTTCTGCAGACTTGATGGCTACATGTCATGATTTTTCAATAATTTATATATGTGTATGGATATGAAATATGAAATGAAGAATATAATTCAAGAATCAAACTAAATTGTTAAACTTTAGGTGGCAAAGGACCCTTAATTTGAGATATCAATGTGGATGAAAGTACAATATATCATATTCACAATGTAATCTCTGTTTTAAATTTAAATTTTTTTTAACTGTACAACATTTGACAAACAATTTCCAGCATTTGAAAAAATCTTATAAATGCATTTTTTAAAAATTTTCTCTTGAAGTACCAGCCTCCAAAACCAAAAACCAAAACAGAGAGTTCCCCGGGGTATGGGGGAGCAGGTACTAGAGGGAGCCCAGGGACCCAAGCAGGGAGAGGGGCAGGTAAGAAATGTTTATTATAATCAAATATAGAGATGTTTGCATGCTAACAGCTTGATGCATATACCATAACCTTATATATATGATGTAGCTTTTATTGACTCAAACCTGCAAAGATGTATTATATATGAATCTTGAATCTTTTTAGTATGTATTTTACTGGACTATTTTTGAATGTAGTCTGATACTGAATGAATCACTGTGATACTAGTATAATTATGTTGTTAGAAGCCTAGCTGTTTTAATATGAGGTCTGTTTTTTTATGGTGATTGATATTTTATGAAAATTTAATATGATACACCAAATTAGCCTTTCTTACAATTTAAGATTTTGATTTAAAATGATCAACATAAAGGTAATTTATCTATAGCTTTAGAAGCATTTCAACAATGCAGGTTTAATAGTATGATTTTGTACAAATATACAACTTAAAGTTAAGTATATATTGTCAATTACAGAATTATTATACATTTACTTCTATCTTGACATTAAAAATATATTACAAATTTACTATTATATATACAAATCTAAATCTAATGTCAAAATTAACAATGTTCTTTGTGAGCTTATAATTTTTAAAAGCTTTGTGAAGGGAGCTTGACACTATTTTGTTACGTCTTCTCAAATTTCCGTTACCATGCAGTATTTATACTCATATAGATGCTTTACTACCACTTTAATCATTTTTGTAACTTTAGGACATAAAAAAACCACTAAATTGCCAGCAAAAGACCCTGCTCCTAAGTCTTCTTCCTGTAATATCTTATGACAAGGTATCTGCTGCGAAGGCTAGCTATCTGTGTGCTGTTACATTTCTCTGTGTATGGTCGGTTTATGTATGTACAGCTATGCTCCTCTGTATGTAGCTTCAAATGGCTTTTCTCATTAATTTTTAAATAATAACCATGATAATATACCATTAGTAGTGCAATTGTCATAACACTATATTTATAAGAAAACTAACTACTAATGTGTAGTCCAGGCATTTTGCTTCTTCATTTGTAAGCATAACATGATAAATATGTATATTATAACCATAGTCTTGCTATACTGATTGATATACTATTAACTGACCTCTTTTCTATTCTTAACAATTAGGTCAAAGGACTATATGAGGTATTATGCATTTCTTGCCCCCAAAATTAAAGTTTTATAAAGAGCTTTAAAAATAAGGTGGAAGATAGTTGAAATCATATTGAAAAATAAGTGTGTAAAAGGTTATCACCACAGTGACGTCAGAATGTAGAAATGACATCATGAAGATTGTCTTATATTGATAAATTAATGTTTTGGAGCAAAATATGGGTGTTTTCCGATGGTTTTCGACTGGGAAACATTGAGCGCATGCTTGCTCAAGTACCATTTTTAAGGATGATGTGTATAATTATATGAACAAAAACATGTAAAAATCATACTTGAGCAGACCTCTATGCTTCTAAATGCAAAATATAAAGGAAAAATGACAAATATTTTCATTTGTTTGCAAAATTGTGGGAATTAGCTCGTTTAGGTGACGTCATAGATAAACAGCAAATGCACAATGATGACTAATATCAAGATTAAAGTGATAGGCATCCTCTATATAATGATTTATGAAGATTTGATTTTTATACGATACTATTTAAAAATTGGTTAAAATTGGGGGCAGATATTTGACCATATCAAATATAGTCCTTTATGCAATACATAAATTATTTGTTGTTACAACATTCAATTATGGAAAATATCAATATGATAATAAAGATTTATCTGAGAAAGATTTCTTAATGGAAAGAATTGTTTACTCTAAAATGTTAATAAATTGTTAATTTCAGTCGTATCCCATATGCATGGAAGAGTGGTCATGAAATTAACCGAGATTTTTTTTTAATTTTCATAATTCTTATAATCTAACTTAAATACAGAGTTGATAACAGTTCATCACTTAATTGATCAACCGATTTCCATTTGAAATTATCTGACATTTTGTTTCCCTTTTCTGAAGTACATTGTAGTTCGATCTGTAAAACTTTTTCTGTAACTTCCAAAATCTCCTTTTCTCCTTAAAGAAGATGAACTTTGACTTTTGTTATAGAGATAATGTCAAATTAAAGATACAGTCACTACTAACTGCAGAGATTATAAAGTACTATTGAACCAATAAAATCAATTAATATTATATATCAAAATATTAAGGAGATTAGTTGATGACGTTTCATAATCATTGATGGTTACTTACTAAATGTATTAACAAATGTACTCTTACTGTATCTCTAAATGTTTTTGGGTAAAGTGTAGTGTAGTGTACACAAATGAACATATATTAATTAAATTATATTGTTTGTATTTAAATCATTTAACAAGAATTTATCAAAAGTCACTGCCAAAGAATTTAAACTTTAAATCCCTACAAATCCTTAGTATTCATGCCACTGTTAAACCAAGTTTTACTCATTATGCTAAATTATGCATTGAAAAAACTTATTGCTACATATGATATGAGAATTAAAACTATTATCAATATTTCTCTGTCATTTTTGATGATGTATTTTCGTTAGAAATATGAGAAAAGTCATGAAAGATAAGGTCTGATAACAAGCTTTTGTTTCATTTAAGAAAAAATACCTGTGGCCTACATTTTAGCTCATTCCCTCCATGATTTCTGCTTGCATAATGGCTTTATAATGACCTTGATCAATTCCAACCTTTAAGTTCTACTAGGTCAGCGCATTGATTGGAACTGCTTTGATCTCATCTGCAATTGAATTGTCACAGCTTTCGATAAAATGTACATTGTTGGAAGACAGTTATTGATATAAGAATAAATCATTCACACCCAACTAAGAATTACTATAAAACTTTTCATTTAGATCGAATGAAAGTTGCCCAAAATGGAATATTGAGATTATCATTTCCGTTTTCCTGTTAGGTGAACTGCTTCTTGTTAAGGTGTGCCGTAAGTCAATCATTCTGATATTTAGGCATGACATTGTGTAAAATCTAGTGGTTTTTAGAAGTAAGAGTATGATGCCATTTTTTCTATGTTTACTTTTATATATTTCAAAAAAATCTTGCATTTAAGGCTTGCAGGTTTTATGATAACCATCAAAATTAACAACCTGTCCTCCAAAACATGACATTGTTAATATGTTCATTGCTGATATAAGACATATTGTCCAATTTTGAGGACAGTCAGTTGAAGACTGATTGATTTGAGAAAACAGAATATTATACAGACCAAAGAAATCATCAGTATCAAAGAAAGCATTTACCATTACTAGCTAGAATATATCATTATACATTGTAAGTAATTGCTGAAATGCATTAGTTTAATAATTCATAAGCATGCAATTTTCTTAGATTAAAAGATATTATATTCTTTGATAATTGAACTATGTAGCTAATTTCACATTATGGAATACTCAGAGGGGCTTTAGTTTGCGAATCAAGCCTTTCTAAAAAAAAACAAAAAAACCAACAGCATATTGGATGATAAAACTTGATTATTGGCGCAAAATTGGAAGACAATTGATTTTAAAAGCTATTATAGTTATTGTTTCACGGAAAGATATGTGTCACTTTAAATGTTTTAACTAAGAGAGGGAATCCTAGCTTTCATTTGATTTATCAATTTTTTTTCCTTTTATGTATAAATTGGTAGCTTAACAATAATGAAAATAATTGATGAAACCAGAATATCTTGTTAAACAGCAGGAATCATTTGAAGTTGGTGCCAGCTCAGGTTCATTTATATTCTTGTTACAAATGCACTATAAGGAATCTTTTTAGTACTCTAAGGCTAGTATTTTGATAAGAGTTTAGTAGAATTTTTGTCAATTAGTGAAGTAATCTCCTTGGATTTGTCAGTAGACCACCACCTGAGTCTCTCAGATTGCAGTTAATTAACCAGTTGATGGTATTTATGCTGGATTTTTACTTAAAACTTAATTAATTTTTTCCAGAAACTTTTTCTACCAATTTATTTCAGC
Source organism: Magallana hongkongensis (assembly GCA_016163765.1). NCBI lineage: Eukaryota > Metazoa > Mollusca > Bivalvia > Ostreida > Ostreidae > Magallana > Magallana hongkongensis. Next base: position 32,128,460 of record WFKH01011801.1, read on the forward strand.
TATATATATTGTGAAATTATCATAGAGGCAAGCTAATATGGAGGAATTTCAATCCTAAGTTATTCTGTAGTCTTATTAAGAGATCTAAGAGATGTAATCATGATTGGATGGGGAGTTTCATTGAAGTGTAGAGATCAATATTTTTTATTATGGAAAAGGGGGATAAAATTTGAATATGGATGCAAGCTTGTTTGGAAAAATTTCAAGTTTACTTACACCTCTCCAGGCTATCTTGCTTTTATTACCTTGGGAAGAGGGAGGTTGTTAGCTTCTTTTGTCAGTGTGATAGGGTCGCTCAGGTGAGCAATTTGATCAATGCATGGTCTCTTTTTCTTAGTTCTATAACAGCATTGGTTGTTCATTTAGCATTCATTTGAGGCTTTTACCAGTTGTGTCATTCACTCTCACTCTCTAAATTGGTTGAACATTAATTTTGTTTGGCATTTGCTTAGCCTCTCTCCATTTGTCCAGCCTTTGTTCACTGATGGGAAAATGGAAAGTTTCAGGGTCTTTTTTGTGGTTGAATATTTTTGGAAATTTACAACATACAACTTCTTTCATTTAGGTGCTTTCCCGGGTGACAATTGGTCGTTTGGATTCCTTGTTTGATGACTGCAGCTAGAACTTCTAATCCAAATTGGAAATATTAGTTTTGTCAAAGAAAAATGAATTAAGGAGAGAAAAGGAAACTCTTATTAGAAACATCTATCTTAGTGTTTCTGCAAACTTAAAAAAAAGTATTGATTTGATGCAAGACATTCTAGGCTAAATCCTATATATATAGTTTGCACTAAATCCTCGGATGCATAATCAAAATTGAAAATGAATATTTATTATGATTTATTATCGTTAGAATGGATGTAAAATAATGAATTCTCATCTATAGTAATAAAATGAAAATTTAACAGATGATTTGTTTGTCAAGTGAACTTGTAATGTACCTGAACTACATGTATCTTTCTACATGTATTAATACTGCAATATCTTTTTTTTTCTTTCTCAGGAATGGGTGGAACTCCTCCAAGCGTGAGTGGCCGACAGCCCAACTCCTACGCCAGGGGGCGTTCTACCGCCACAACCAGTACCTACCAGGTAAGTCATTTAGTAAATACCAAGTTATTAAATTACTTGACTTTTTTTCTTACTGTCTTCAGTCCTTTAATTGATGCGTTTATCTCTAGTTAGTTGTTTCATAGATATATTATGTTATAATTTTATTTTAGTTTAAAGGGCTGTTTTATCTATCATTTTCACAATCTCTTTGCTAAAATATGCTTTACTATATGATTTTGCACATTATGTATTTTCTTTTTGCAATGAATATGCACTCTTTCAATGTTTTATTAATTATTACAAGGTGTTGGTGCACAATCAATTTAAAATGTGAAGGCACATTGGATTTCGGGTAGTTTTGTTGGGGTGATGGTCAACAATGCTAATATTTTCTATATGCAATCCGTTCTTCCAATAATTTAACATACAGATTACATTAAACTAAAATATGAACCAGACCTTTCAAAAACATTGATGACATAAGGTATCAAAGGTTTCCTTCTAATTGATGGTTTAAAGACCTGTCATATAGACATTGATTAGAGGTACTGAATGTGTACTTGAAATGTCCAGTAATCCCGTAAGACACAAACTTTGTGTAATGCCCAAAGTTTTACCATCACACATTTATCTTTCATCAGAAACTAGAAAGACATGATAAATCTACAGATTTCAATGTTAATGATTTCCATATAAGCTTAGCTGATAAATCCATAATCAAGTTTGCAAATAAAGGAGATACCTTTCAAACATCTTGATTTAGAAATAAAGGTTGGCTGGTTTTTAGCTAACCTGAACCGAAGGTTCAATTGAGCTTTTCTGATTGCCTGTTGTCTGTTGTCCGTCCGTCTGTCCGTCCGTCTGTCTGTAATCTTTTCACATTTTTGACTTCTTCTCTAGAACCACTAGGCCAAATTTAACTAAACTTGGTACAAAGCATCCTTATGGAAAGGGGATTTTAAATTGTTAAAATAAAGGGCGTAACCCTTTTTAAAATGGAGATAATTATGAAACAGTAAAAATAGGGTGGGGGTCTTAAAAAATCTTCTTCTCAAGAACCACTGCACCAGAAATGCCAATATTTACACAAAGGCTTGTATATAGAGTGAAGATTCTAAATTGTAAAAATCGTGACCCCCGGACCAAAACTGGGGCCCCAGGCGGGGTTCAAAGTTTAACATATATAGGAAAATGTTTAAAACCTTCTTCTCAAGAACTACAATGCAACAGTTTGGGATATTACTATGCATACATCCTTGGCTATTGTAGATTCTAAATTGTTAAAATTGTGACCCCTGGACTAATACTGGGGCACCAAGAGGGGTTCAAAGTTTAACAAAGAAGTTTATAGGGAAAGTGTTTAAAAATCTTCTTCTCGAGAACTACAATATTACAGTTTGTGAGATTACTATGCAAGGATCCTCAAATAGTGAAGATTCTAAATTGTGGAAGCCGTGACCCCCAGACTAATACTGGGGCCCCAGAAGAGGTTCAAAGTTAACATAGAAACATATAGGGTTAATGTTTGAAGAATAGTTTACCCAAAATCTTCTTCTCAAGAACTACAGTGCAACAGTGTGTGAGATTACTATGCAAGCATCCGTGGCTACTGTAGATTCTAAATGGGTAAAATCGTGACCCCCGGACTAATACTGGGGCCCCAAGAGGAGTTCAAAGTTTAACATAGAAGTAAATAGTGAAAATGTTTAAAAATCTTCTCGAGAGAACTACAATGCTACAATTTGTGAGATTACTATGCATGCAACCTTGGATAACGTAGATTCAATATTTTTAAAACAGTGACCCCTGGACTAGTACTGGGGACCCAAGACGGGTTCAAAGTTTAACGTAGAAGTAAATACCGAAAATGTTTAAAAATCTTCTTCTCGAGAACTACAATGCTTCAATTTGTCAGATTACTATGTAAGCATCCTCAAATAGTGTAGATTCTAAATTATAAAAGCCGTGACCCTCGATCTAATACTGGGGCCCCAGAAGGGGTTCAAAGTTTAACATAGAAATATAGAGGGAAAATGTTTAAAAATCTTCTTCTGGAGAACTAAAATGCTTCAATTTGTGAGATTACTATGCAAGCATCCTTAAATAATGTAGATTCTAAATTTAAAAAGCTGTGACCACCGGACTAATACTGGGGCCCCAAGAGGGGTTCAAAGTTTAACAGAGATATATATGAAAAATGTTTGAAAATCTTCTCGAGAACTACAATGCTACAGTTTGTGAGATTACTATGAAAGGATCCTCAAATAGTGTAGATTCTAAATTGTTAAAGTCAACCATAAACCAATACTGGGGCCCCAGAAAGAGGTTCAAAGTTTAAAATAGAAATAGCATATGCTACAAAATAGAATGTTACAAGGAACTGTTGTTCAGGTGAGCGATGTGGCCCATGGGCCTCTTGTTTACCGGTGTATTCATTAGTGAAAGGTTGATGAAACACATCACAGAGATTTATCTTACAGCAAACCACTCCAAGAATAGAGCAATATATTTCGTGGAATAAGTCATCCACTCACAAAGAGGAGACAGAAAGTCAAGCAGCTCTTCTCCCAAAAGCTGTCAAATTCTCCGCCTCATTGCCTCCCAAATATCCCAACAAAGGAGAAGAGATAATTAATCATGTTAAAAATCCAGATGAACAGTCTGCTGGTCCTGCGATAAATGATAGTTCTGGTGTCATCTGGGCTAAGCCGACTGTTCATAAACGGATGTTAGAGCCATTACGAAATGGACAAAATTTGGTAATTTGCAGGCCAAAGAATGATGCCTTTTCTCTAATTAGGCTTCATCATAACAGAGTGTTTCTACTACGGTTAATAATCTGAAATAAGGATTCTAATCATTTTAGTCAATTTATTTAGGCCCTAAGAGTGATCAAGGGCCGATGATTTATTTGTTTGCATGGCTTTACCTTTTTAAACCAATCACTACATAACATTCTGTATGCGTGCATTTGGTTACTTGTCTAGTAATTATTAGAGTGCATTATAATCATGATCAGATCTCGATATGTTATGAATTAACTGAGTGAGTTTTGTACATGAAGAATATTGAATTTTGATAATACTAACCTATTTTACCAGATAAATAAAGCTAAATTTAATAGACCAAGCATGTTATGCAATGATACTGCATCCGTTTATTCAGACTTGGTTTATATTGAAAATATTAAAACGATTTCTTTACGTTTGATAATTAAGTTTTACAGAGAAAAATTCTTTAAAATAGTGTGAAAAACATGTAAATGGCCCTATACTTTAAATCATTGCTACCCAAGTATATTTCTTTTCATAATTTGCTTGACATTCTGTAGTGTTAATCTCTTTTAATTAGTCATTTGTTTGATTAATGCTACCTATCATTGTTGTGATGCATCCATAAGCGATATTCTTGTCAAAGTTTAAACATCGTGTAAACATCACAAGTAGCCATATTGAATATCAGGAAAGATCAAGAAAGATCAGAAATATATTGCCAAAGAGGGGGATGGATAACATTTATGCACAAAAGGAAACTCAGTTCAAGGATGTTTATGTGCATTGGAAACGAGAATCGGACTCTTATTCTATTAGGCCGCTTATGTAGAGAACCTCTAAAACATTAAGAGAGGATTCATTAATTTTATCAGATCCTTAAGCAGGGAATCCGATTTTGCATTGGTATTTTAGTGACATTTTCCAAATTTCGATAAAAAAAAGTAATTGAAATATGGCTGAATGAAACAGCAATTCCATAAAGACCGGATTGTTTTTCGACTTTAGTACCATTTGCCTCACTCAGAAGCATAAGATAAGTGTCTTTTTACTAAAAATCACGCATGTACGTCTTGTGTGATACTGAACACTTTATCTTACGGAGCTATCAATAGGCATTGTTGCCCGTAGCACATATTTGTCAAGGATTCTTATATCACTCCGATCGGATTTAGAACTCTAAAGCTCCAGAGGACATGAGAATGAAAAATGAAAAGATTTCTTTTCCAATCTTTACCTTTTTGATTTTGGTCTACCTTTTAAACACCGAATATTTATACAGAAATCTTTAATACGTCAAGATGTTTTATTGGATTGATGGTGGCAAATAATTGCACTGCAGCTTCTGCGTCGTAGATAATGTAAAAATACATTACGTTTCTTACGTATTTATTCTACTGAGAAACACCCACACTGAACTCTGTCTTTAAAAAAATATTGTTCAAAGAAATAAAAAAGAAATCCATTGATTCGTTGATTTAATTTGTAATTAAATGGACATCGTTCATTTTTTTGTTAGTGCATACATATATTTCAAATGTTTACCTGTGAATAGTTAACAAGATGTGTTGTTAAATTCTGAGTAAGATAAAATTAACAAAGATTAACTACGCTTGTAACAACTAATGTATTTCTTTGTTATTTTGCTACAAACTGTCCCAACACATTAGTACGTTATCTAATATTGAAAGCATCAAGAGCTACAGTTGTTGTCTAATTGAATTTGTTTTGTGGATATTATTATAGGGGAATTTATGAGATAATTATAAGGAAATGGTCTTGTATGCTATTTGCATAGCTTATCACATTTTCATTTAATGGAGGAAGCACGTTTGGTTTGTTATTGCAAACACTATGACGTCACGTCGTACTTTAATGATTATGTATTTAGGGCAGTGACTATGGCGATGATTCGTTGTTTGATGGAAATGGGCGTGCCCTTCGAACCGGTCGAGATGGCCGAGCCTATCAAGAGGCTCGGCGGGAAATACATTCTGCGGGCATTAAAAACACGTCAAATAGTCGCCTCATGAGGTATCTCTTCCTTCCACGTCACTCTGATTTTACCACCACTTGTGTTAACGTTGCCAAATTTACGTCTTTGTTGTTGCTGTCGTTCTGACTCAAGTTTACATCTGCATGTAACTCCATTTCATTGTATTTGGTTCTTTTAATATCACGTTGCATTGTTACATTTGGTTTTCCTATTTTGTTTTATAAGACGCCACAAATCTGCGTAAGTAAAATGCATGGCTATATATGTGACCAGTTCAGTTGCATGGGGATTTTTTTTTTCATTAGTAGAATTAACATGGAAAGTTTTTGTATGATTATTAGTATTGCTATAATTAAAAACCCATTGTCTTAATAAAGATACGCTAGGCAATAAAAGTTGGCATATTTTTATTTTATTTATTTTTTCCTTCTCAAAAACCTTTGGAATTGCTCTTCGACTTATTTTATCGAAGACCTTTTTTTCTTTAATTAGTTTATTTGGATCGAAAATCAATGTATTAAGACGATGTGTATAAATTAGGACCATATTCTACATACGGGCTTTGAACTCGAAGAATTTACTCAAACAAGTAAAAGAGTTGAATTGTTAAAGTGCAAACCATTTAAACAGCTGAAAAAATGTCGCTGCTATTTTACTAACGATAGCCAGCAGTCGTCGTTTAAGATTGAGATGTATGAAGTAATTCGTTAGCATTGTTCGATCTTACTTAGTACCCTTTTTTATTTAATACAGTAACAGACATGTAAATCAAATTACATTTGTAGTCTCTTTGTTTATATACAACGAGCTAATTAAGTATTAATTGTCGAAAATACAAAAAAAATTCAAAACTTGTCAATGAGCAATGTCTGCTATGCTAACAAAAATACATGTATGCTTAGAATTCCATAAAGAGTAATCTTGCATGAATTCCTCTTTATTTACTCTTACAACTCATTTCATTGCTTAGTTAGACCAATTCTTTGTTTCCTTAACACAGGGACATAATGTTAAGATCTTTGTATTTTCTTATTTTTGATTCTAATATAACTGCAATACGCATCCCAATATTTATCCCAACCAATCAACGTTTCTAGACCCCAGATATTTATAATTGAATTAAAGAGAAGAGAAATATTTGAAATTTCAGCATCGTGGTCACGTGCTTAAACGATTTCTTGTTTAACGTCGTACAAAGCACGTACTAAACTGATTACGAGACACAAAACCATGTCTCTAAATCCGTTATTCCAAGATTAAATAACTGAGAATAATGGGTTTTACTAACAATGACTAAGGAAACGGATGTATTTGTATTAATTGATACAAATATGTCTGCTGAATACTTCGTGGTTTCTTATGGTTAACTATTAACAAGAGTGGGGAATCTGCCAAAGGAAATTCTTATAACTGTAGACACACTTATTACCAATAAATTTTGGTTTTGTTAACCAATTTTCATATTCAACAATAAAACCACATTGAGTGTTTTGCTCATTAATATTTGATGGCTTTTTTTGCCAAACTGTTGATTGTATTTTCTTTGTGTATAATGGCTTGTATTTATTCAGTTTTTTAAAATTCCTTTATGATTATGTATTCATTTACATGTACATGTATTCCTAATCGCATGTTCTCTCTTTGCAACTTTGAACCTTTTTTTTTTTTTTTTTTTACACTTTTAGGACTTTCCCTAGGGTAATGTGCCATAATAATTGTTAGACTATGTACAGTTCTTCGTTTGTGCGCCCTAAATACGTATCATAAAAAATAAAAATTTCGTTCGAATTAAATGATTAAAAACCATGGTTTACTTAGATGTTTTACAGCCAAGGGGATGATAATCATCTATGATTACATTGTCAGATTAATTTAAATTGTAGAGTCATTATCTTTTGCCCGATAACTATTAGATAAAAAACCCATTGGAAATGTAATATCAGTAAAGATAAAATAGTATCCCTTATCGCAATTATCTTTTGACTCATCAGAACATAAAAATCAATAGTAGTATATTTCAAATTTGCCGTTACTGGTTATCAATCTGTAAAGAAGTAATTTACAAAAGTCCATATTCAGTAAGATTTCGTACACAACAGAAAATAAAGAAAACAAATTCCAATAACCATTGTGCTTTTTATTATATTTTGAATAAGATTTTGTAAATTTATATGTCTTGAGCTCACTGTCTCCTTCTAGACCTAAATATTTTCATCAGTATTATGTGTTTCACTTTGACAGAGGCGCTACTAAAGGCGGCACCAATTCCCCCGGAGTGATACATTATGGATTAAAAGAGTCGGAGTCTGGATATTATAGCAGCAGTTCTGAAAATGACCATATGAATTCACATTCAAATGGGAGCTCAAGTAACCGGAAAAATTCTCTGGGCAAAGGAGGTGCGAAGTTTTGCCATGAATGTGGAACAAAGTACCCATTATCAGAAGCCAAGTTTTGTTGTGAGTGTGGTGTGAGAAGAATGGGCTTCACATAGTACGAAAATTAGTCTGTCAAATTGTATATATAACAAAACTGTTCATTTACCTATTAGTTTATATGAAAATGTCTATTATTTTCAGTTTTATTTTACCAAAGTTCACTTATTTGGTACTGTTATGTTTAACCAACTGAGTTCAAAATCAGTTGTAAATAATTCTGCTATAAGAGAGTATTTTTGCGCTTACAGCTTATATTTTTGTTAGCTTTTTCTGAAATGTCCGAATTTTTACATATGTATAATTTCCTCATTACTAGATCACTAGGTTTAAATGCTTTTAAATGCACGAGTGAAACTATTTATATATTGCAAAGCTATTGATGCAGCGTATTGTTAACTGTTATATACATTTACTTGATGATGTAATTAGATGTTTGCTTGTTTTGTGCTCTTGATGGATTATAAATTTTCCAACATTTAGGTTGTGAGCATTTTCCCAGATAGTCAGTTTGGTTGTTGTTTTCTGTAATTAACACATAGATGGATTGGGCTCAATTTTTTTTTTGCGCCACTGATTATACATGTTCCGTCCGTTAACTGTTTTAGATGCTTTTTCATGTTATCTACAAAAAAAAACCCTGTCAATATATATTTGCTCTGTTGGAGGAAATATTACTCATTTGTATGCATGTGTCCATGTACAATGTACATGTATGGTACACGTATTGATAAATTTATACAGTCATGCATTATCTATAGTCATGGTTTTCAGTGAGAAACTATTTTTTTAACTTGTAATTAAAAAAGAAAATGGTTGTTTGGGGGGTCTAAGATCGATTGTTAATGTGGATTGTATTTCTAAAAGGGTTTTCGACGTTTTTAGTATTTCATGCTGTAATTTTTCGTCTTTGATGTGATAATCTGGAATTGAATGAGCTGTCGAAAGTAATTAAATACTTTGCTCTCCCAATTCATAATGAAAAATTTGATATACAAATATTGTTACATATTGACTCTCATCACAAAGGCATGTACAAGAAAAGACAGAGTAGATAAGTTTGTATTAATATTCAATATAAGTCAAAATTGTCCTTTGTTCAGATATATGGTTTATTAGATTTTTTTTCAAGATTTAGTGAGCTTATATAACTTATGTTTATTTTTTAATTTATTTTAAAGGTAGTTGTAATTGATATTATGTATAAATATGCAATAAAATACATGTTGAGACAACTGTTTCATTTTCTACCTAGTTAAAACTCAAGCTGACTAACACTAATGCTGGGGAGATGACTGAAGAGACAACTGCAAGTTAAATTGGTTTTGATGAGGACCTGTTTTAAGATCACTCGGATTCTATCCGCTTTTTTCCGGCGACTTGCGTTAAGCGTTAACAAGTGAACAATTTTAATTTGTTCTTAGATAGTCTAAGACCAATTTTAAAGTCATGACCTCCAACTTTGATGGCCATATATATTAGGATAAAAATTGAAATGATCTTTAGACATCATCACCAATAATTTACATTTATCAGATATACTAATTATATGGGTAGGATAAGCAACAAACGCTTTAAAAAAAACGAAAATCATGAGCCTCATTTCTTAGGTTGGGGCTCTGTCGGTCATATATTGAATATTCACAACTCTTACAGTAGCAAGCATGCAAACTGTGATTACCCCAGGGCAAGAGTTCATTGTGGTAACATTGGGGTTCATCGGTACAAAAAGACGTACCGCAAAATGATAATTCTAATTGAACAGAATATGATTTACAAAACTCAATCTTTGTTTTAAGAAATTTAAGTGCATTTAAACCAGAAATATATTTATTGATTATGACGAATTTGACATGGAAATTGAATCCTTTACCCAAATATTTTTATTGTTTGATGCAGATCGGCAAAAAGTCTGCTTTAATTATAGCAATCAAAAATTAGTGGACAAAAGAAATATTCCTTTTGCAGATGACAGTTTGTTTACAAACTGCGATCTTGTGGCAAAAATCGCAGTAAATATGCAGAAACCTTCAACATGGTTTTGAGAGCATTGCAAGAAACATTCATGAGCATCAGTTGTTCGAAGCAAGGTATCAAGAAGCATTGAACAAACTGAATAATTTGCGAGAAGTTTGTAAGTACAGCGAATAAGTCAAATAGGTATCCGGGTTATTTTTTGCAGGCCATTTTAAATATATCGGAATACCAAGAAAATGGGGGGTTTTCTACAATTATAATTCTTTTACAGCCATAAAGTACTTATATATATATATATATATATATATATATATATATATATATATATATAAACACGTATTTTCGATAGATAGTCATTCTCGCTATTTCAAGGTCATTGACTGTAACATAAAAATTCATATCCGATTCTTAGCTTTTTCTTGGTGTAAGATTTATTATTTTGACAAAACGATTGTCATTCCTGTCATGGGCATATTTTGTAACGAAAAATAATTGCATGCTAGAAATCATCATTGCTTATTTTTCATTTGCAGGATAAAATGTGACCAAAACAAATGTTACATTACATAACAGATTACTACTGATAACAGCTTTTGAGAGCTTTCGTAACCATTAAGGCTATTTCAAGCCATTATTTCAACTAATAATCTTTTGTTTTAATCTTCTGCTTCATATAATTTAATCCCCAACTATGTTGATGTTCTTAATTTAAAATGAATGAGTTATTGATTCTATGTGTTCATTTTACCTTATTTGTAAAAAAAAAAAACAAAAAACCACATTTTTGTTTTGATGTATGAAATGGAAATATCCTCAAAACTAATCAAATCGCGATAAATATAATGCATTAAATTTTTATTTCAAATGAAACAGTTTCATATTCAAACAAAAGATTGTACTCAGTTGAAATAATGCATGGTTTGAAATATCCTTAATGGTTACGAAATCTCTCAAAAGCTGTTATCAGTAAATACTAGTAATCTGTTATGTAATGTAACATTTTTTGTCACACTTTATCCTGCAAATGAAAAATAAAAGTGCTAAGAACTCCTCAAAAGACAGTAAAAGAATGAGAGTTTCACTAACAAATAACACTGTGCCGGATAATTATGCCAGTGTCAATGTGGCATTTTTGCACCCGTCTAAGCTGCATGTATCGAAAAATTCAAATATACAATATGATAGACCATTGCTTAAAGAGTTTATATTTTTTATAACCACCTTTGCTAAGGTATCTCACCTGTCAGGAAAATAAATTCTTACAGGAAAATAATTTTTCCCATAGAAAAACAATTTTCCTATGGGAGATCTGGAGTTTCCTACCGGAATAATACAGCATTATTGTTAGATAATAGCATTTATGTAATCATTGTGTATTTTCTGCTGCAATTGCATATTTAAATAAATCTTTCTGTTTGTCCAAATTATATAGCCGTTGTATTTTACGCTGGGGTTATTAGTGCTACCTATTAGTGCTATCTTCGATTATGACGTCATCAATAATGGTATTTGTATCACGTACCGGAGATACGTCACTTACAAATTTTTGTTTGTAAACAGCTGATGCAAGAATTTTATACAAGCTCATATAGAAAAGAGCCTTGAGCTTGGTCGTATAGCAGGCCCCTTTCCCCATCCCCCATTCAATCCATTTGTGTCATCTCCATTGGGTGTTGTAACAAAATCAGAAACTGATAAATTTCGAATAATTCATGACCTCTCATACCCAGAATCTAATTCCGTCAACACGTATATTCCAAAAGAGAACTCAGTAGTTCAGTATGACTCTATTGATTGGATAATAAATTTGGTTCAAAATCATGGAACTCACTGTTTGATGGCAAAAACTGATATAGAAGATGCCTTCTGAATCATTCCAATCTGTCCCTTTGATCATCATTAATTGGGAGTTTCTTGGCAAGGACAGTTTTACTTTGACAAATGTTTACCAATGGGTGCCAGTAGTTCTTGTCAGATTTTTGAAAAATTTAGCGTGGCATTACAGTGGATCATGCAATCCAAATACCGGGCTGGGGGTATGTCACATATACTTGATGATTTCTTTTTTATTGGTCCTGCAAATCCTATGAGTTGTAAAAACGACTTGACAAATTTTCTCTTTCTTTGCAAAACCATTGGAGTTCCAATCAAAATGGCCAAGACTCAAACTCCGACCACCAAAATAAAAATCTATGGAATAGAAATTGACTCAGACCTTATGGAATCTCGTTTACCCTCAGAAAAAGTAGATAAGATCAAGGGACACCTTTTACATATGCTTCATAGAAATCACACAACATTAAGGGAACTTCAGTCTCTAATAGGTCTGCTCAATTTCGCTTGTTCAGTGGTGGTCCCTGGCCGTGCTTTTCTCAGACGTCTCATTGACCTAACCTGTGGAGTTACAAAACCTGCTACACGTATTCACCTAACTCAAGACACTAAGGCTGACATACAAACTTGGTTAACTTTTATAAGCTCCTTCAATGGAAAGTCAGTTTTTCTTCCTCAGAAATGGTTATCTTCAGATCACCTTACTCTTTACACAGATGCAGCTGGATCGTTAGGTTTTGCTGCAGTTTTAGGATGTGAATGGTTTGCTTCTCATTGGGACCCTTCACATAAAGGTTTTCATATTGCAGTCAAAGAGCTATTTCCAATTGTGTTAGCCATAGAAACATGGGGAAACAGTATCAGAAATAACAAAGTATTATTCATGTCTGATAATATGGCTGTTGTTCAAATCATCAACAAACAATCCTCAAAAGATAAAACAATTATGAGATTAGTGCGTCGTTTAGTATTAGCAACTTTAGAATGCAACATACACTTCAGAGCAAAACATATACCGGGTAAACATAATGTCACAGCTGATTGCCTCTCTCGATTTCAATTTCAGGCAGCGTTCCAGTCTGCACCTCAGTTAAACCGTCTTCAGACACCAATTCCCAAAACCAGCTTAATCATTTGAATTCAGCAGCTTGCAATCTTTTGTCAATGGCACTTTCAAACAGTTCAAGGATAGCATAAAGAAGGTCATGGATGTTGCTGTTAGAGACATACCCATCTCTCAACTCACTACCAATATCTCCTATTTTGTTATGTAATTTCATTTCCTCTTTGTTCACCAATGGATACTCACCTAACAGTATTGCATCACATGTATCAGCAATCAGTTATGTACATAAACTGCTTGGTGCAGCAGATCCATCTACTACTTTTCTAGTAAAAAAGGTCATGCAAGGTTGCCATCATAGTGCTCCCTGTAAAGATTCTAGACTGCCCATTACAGGACCAATGTTACACAAATTGATACAAGGTCTCGAGTC
>WFKH01011801.1:32164195-32188130 GCA_016163765.1 Magallana hongkongensis
TTAATATTCTCAGAACAAATTCGAAAAGGGAAGATGAATCAATTGTAGCAGATAATGATGTAAGTATATAAATTCATGCATAATTGAGGTATATGAAAATATACATGTATATATGAAAAAGATTGCTCCGCTTGTACTAATACTGATCAATGCATCCACGCTACGAGTCGATGAGTATATATTCTCTGATTTGTCTTTTTGGCTGAGATCTAGACTAAGAAGCGATGTAGTTAAATGTGCTGATCTAATACGACATTTTATTACGGCTTAAATGTGTTCTGTCTAAATCCCAAATGTCTTAAATGCTCATAGGTTTAGAAGGTCGATCACCATAAATGAACTCTCGAATGGAGTGGAATGTTTTGCAAGTACATAAAGGTGAACTGTTTTATATTCATCAAACTTAAACAAAACAATTTTATGCTATGGAACGCCATTTCTGCCTTACGACAGGGTACACCGTACTACCATATGTTTTATTAAAAAAGGGTCGTTTCACTATGTTAAATGGTCACAATACCTTGTTATCGTAATTTCTATGTTATTTATCAACTTTTAAGGACTCTACGGAAAAAAAACTGAAATATATAAACGTTTAGTATTTAAAAACCTTAGAGAGGAACTGCCAAGTTAAGATGATCAGTACAATCTGTAACAGCTTGTTGTAATTTAATTTCAATTCTTAGATCTTTTTTTAAAAACCACTAGAAGTTCTGAAGCATCGACTTCTGTTCGTAAAAATAAAGCCAATGCAAAGGAAATAATAAATGCATGTTTTAATTTTCATAATGATCTTATAATAACCCTGAAGCAGATCAAAGTAGTTTTGACTATTGTGTTGGAAATATTTCAGTATACATTTCTGCCCTGGATATTGGAAGTTAAGGTAAAAGAAGAAATGCATTGAGATAAATATGTTATATAATAGCGCATATTAAAGCGCAGTCTCAGAATATGCGCATTTATCTCAGTAAACTTTCCATGCTCATTCCGGATTTATCCGGGTTGCGCATGCTGAGTTCCAAAATAGTTTTTTACTAAGTGCTTTTCTATATTACGTCATATCCTTCTTTTCAATCTTCACGTCATACAAACTGGTAGGTTAAAATTTTCTCTGTTGAATTATCATTATTTGCCTAACAATTTCTTAAAAATAACATTCAAAAGTTTTACATCTCTTTGTATACGCTAACTTTAAACTATTATTCGTTGTTGGGATTTGCAGATGGCAGTTAATTTTATCGGATTGTTGTCTCTCACCAAACTTATTGTACTGTGACCTGTACACACGCCATATTCATTGGTACAACGTGAGCTATCGGGCCACGCTTCTTTTTGATAACGTGTCATTAGTTTATTTACTAATTGTTTCTATATTTTTATGGTAATACCCAACGCAAACTATGCCGAAAACTAAGCCAAGGCCAGCAAGGCCAGCCCCCACGGAGCGGACGTCCAGGCGACCTCGACTCCACGCCGCGGCTAGGGATGAGCCCCAGACAGTAGTGCAGGCGGCAACCCCACAGGCACTTTCAAGCCCAGTTGAACAGTCAGCGCCACAGGCGCCCACAACCAGCGTTTGCACAATACCGGTCACTGAGCCACCTGTGCCCACAGGTAATTTAACTCTTGTTCCTCTTGACCCCAACCACACAATCCTGCCCTTACCTGTAGGGTCTACTCAGTTTTCGTTGGGATACTATGTTGACCCTAGCACTAGGGATAAGATCATATCTGGTAAATACATTAACTTGGGGACATTGCTCGTTAGGGACCCAAACAAATCTCATGTTTCCTCCACTCTTGCAATAGATGCAAGCGGCCAATTAATTGCCCAACCTAAATCTCAGCACAAAATTTAAAACATTGATCGTTGGACAGATGCATTCATTATCTTCATGAGCATTTACACAGCAGCACATCCTGAAAAATACAACAATTCTTAAAGTACATGCATGACATTAGGCTAGGAAGCCAGAGATCACAGGGCTGGCTCACATATGACGAACAGTACCGCCTTAGGGCTTCCATTAACCAAAACACAGATTGGGGTGTAGTTGATCCTGAGTTATGGATGATTTACATGACACCCACTGCACCCCAGACCCACACATACAACCAGACTCACACCTCAAACAAAAGGGTAAACAGCGACAAATGCTTTGACTACAACTTCAAAGGTGCATGCACCAGACCAAACTGCCAGTATGTACACAGATGCCTTAGGTGCAATAATGCACACTCCTCTAACACCTGCTCTTTGGGTACGCCCACACAAGCAACCAAAGTTAACAGGCCATTTCGCTTCAACACACCAAACCAAGGTCACCCCCCCTACCAATACAACAACAACCCCCCAGCCAAATTCCCCCGACACCCCAAACAATAATACCCTTTGGTCTCTGGGAAGCACCCCAATCCTCATTAAGTCCATTTCACAGTATTTACAACATTACCCAGATAGGCATGCCGCACAAACTTTAGATACTGGTTTTAAGGAAGGATTTAAATTGTTGTATGCAGGACCTAGACTTCCTATTTTTTCTCACAACTTAGTATCAGCCAATCAATACCCAGATATTTTGCAAACAAAAATCTCTAAGGAGGTGGATGAGGGACGCATGGCTGGCCCCTTCCTACAACCACCAATGCCCAACATTCATGTCTCACCAATCGGTTTAGTTCCCAAAAGCGACGGCGGTTGGAGAATGATAACACATTTATCTTACCCACCGTCGTCCAGCATAAATACATACATAGACCCTAAAGATAAAACAGTAACCTACACTTCCTTCGACACAGTCGTAAATACCATTAGCAAATTGGGAAGGGGGGCCTTGTTGGCAAAAGAGGATATAAAAAGTGCTTTTAGGCTAATACCCGTATACCCTGGGGACTTTGAACTGCTAGGACTTTTCTTTAGGGGTGCTTACTATTTCGATAAAATGTTGCCCTTTGGCTGCTCAATTTCGTGCAAAATTTTTGAAACATTTTCTACATTCATCGAATGGTTGGTCAGAAGGCAATCTGGTTTAGAAACCACCCACCATTACCTAGAAGATTTTATTTTTGCCGGTCGGTCCGATACTAACCATTGTCGTATGCTAGTCGACACCTTTCATAGCCTATGTACAGATATGGGGATTCCACTTAATAAGGACAAAGCACAGGGGCCTACAACATCACTTGTGTTCTTGGGTCTGGTCATAGATACAATTCAAATGCAAATTCGCATACCACCACCAAAGATTCAAGAAATGTTGTCAATTCTCACACATCATATTCAGAAAAGAACAATTACCATCAATTCACTGCAAAGCATTGTAGGTAAACTTAATTTCTTTGCCAGGGCTATACCAGGTAGTCGAGCATTCAACAGACGTTTTTATAATGCTATGATTGGTAAGGTTCAACCCTATTACCATGTTAACATTACCTCTGCAATGAAATTAGACATGCAAATGTGGCTCGACCTCCTGACCAATTTCAGTGGGGTTGTATATTTCCCGGATTCCGAATGGAGTTCTCAAGAAACACTTAACCTTTTTACAGATAGCTCTGGGACAGCTTCATTAGGATGCGGTTCATATTTTCAAGGGCAGTGGGCCTATCTCCAGCGGCCATCGTCATGGGCAAACAAACCAATCATTCATGACATTACATTTTTAGAATTAGTCCCCATTGTTTTGGCATTCACCATTTGGGCTAAAGCACTCCGAAACAAAAAAATAATCCTACATATAGACAACCTAGCTCTTGTACACATTATTAACAAACAATCATCCTCATCTAATAGAGTCATGTTTCTCATTAGGCCACTCATGCTTGTCACTATAAAAAACAACATTCAGTTCAAAGCCCAGCATATTCCTGGCAATCAAAATGATATAGCAGATGCAATATCTCGTCAACAGTGGGGCAGATTCAGGGAACTTGCTCCAGCAGCAGACCAGCTACCCCAGCCCATACCAACATCCTTCCACAACGTGCTCTTGAAGATGAAACGAACCGCCTTCTCACGTCATCACTAGCCAGTAACACTACCGAAGCTTACGCTGTGTCTGCAAGCTTTCGACCAGTTTAGATTAAATCAACAGTTGTCCATCCTTTGGCCACCACCTTCAAATCACATTTTAATGTTCATAGCTCACTTGTCCATACAAGGCTGCAAACAAACCACTGCTAGGGCCTATACATCTGCAATTGCATTTAAATGTAAAGTATTAGGGAACGGTGACCCTACAAAACATTTCCTTGTTGGTAAAGTGTTAGAAGGCATGAAAAGGCAAAATAACAACAGGGATGTGCGCATGCCCATAACACTAGAGATTTTGAATCAAATCCTTCATAAGTTGCCTGTGGTATGTCAGGATACATATGAAACTTCACTGTTTTCTGCTGCGTTTACCTTAGCATATTATGCATTATTAAGGGTGGGGGAATTAGCATTATCTAAGGGTAACTCACCCGATAGAATCATCCAGGTTCAGCATATTTCAATTCAACACTCTATTATCAATCTCCTCATTAAATACTCCAAGACGGATCAACTAGGCAAAGGAACCCCATTGCGCATCAATGCCACTGACACCCAATTTTGTCCGGTCAAAATTATGAACAAATATTTACAAGTCCGGCCAAATGTTACAGGCCCCCTGTTTTGCCACTACTCCGGCCAACCACTAACCCGCTATCAGTTCTCATCAGTACTGGCAATAGCCCTTCAAGTTTTGGGAATCAACAGCAAGTATTACAAATCTCATTCATTCCGGATAGGGGCAGCTACCATGCTGGCACAGCAGGGCCTATCAGAACAAGCCATACAAGCCTCTGGGCGATGGCATTCACAAGCCTATAGGTCTTACATTAGGTAATGCATATTCAGCATTCCCCTTCACTCAACTAACCACCGGCAGTTGGCGATTAATTATCATGTTTTCTCCCTTCAGATCTTCATTTTAATTCCCTATTTGTATCTGTCATTATTTTAACAAATATTTGCATTCCTAAACCAATTTAATCCAAGTGGTTGCAGATCCAGTTAATGTGTGGATTTTGGGATCTTCCATTATCAAACATGCTACAGTAGCAGCCTCACAAAGAATCGGAGGAACCAACCTATCCATTCCAAATGCCAACATATGGTGGCAGGGGTACAGTGGCATGAAACTTTTGGACCTTGTCCCTAAACTCAAGTACCTCAAAGGCCTCAAATTGCAAAGTCCTCCTCACATTATTGTCGTTAATTGTGGAGCCAATAATGTTGGCAAAACTCGTCTTGACCGGCTGTTGACCATGGTACATGACATTCTGTCTCAATGTAAAACATTATTCCCAAAAACCAAATTTGTGTGGTCCTCTACCCTCCCCAGGATAACATGGCGCTATTCAACAAACACAAAAGCCATGAACCAAACCCGAACCCGAGTTGACCGCCAAGCAATTCAAACCATGGTGAGCCTGGGAGGGGCCTACATCAAGCATCCTCAAATTAAAATCAGTCATACCCAACTTTTTCATAGTGACGGTACCCACCTATCCAAGTTGGGGAACGACCTTTTTCTCAACAATTTACAAGGGGCTATTGAACACATAATGGGGGTCAAAACCAAGTAAAATCAATCCCATCCTCATTGGCATTGGTCGGCGGTATCTATTTGAGGTGGGGATGTGACGCCGTCACCAATATGTAGGACCTTTGGTGGCGGATGCATGTTCATGCATGTGGCGCTTTCGTCAAACCCCACCTCAAATGGAACAGTGTTTTCTAAACCGTGTATCATTTTTGTGGCGCAAATAGCGCTTTTCATCATTGCAACTTTGATACATGCAAATTATTATGTTTA
The DNA here is from genome assembly GCA_016163765.1 of Magallana hongkongensis. Lineage (NCBI taxonomy): Eukaryota > Metazoa > Mollusca > Bivalvia > Ostreida > Ostreidae > Magallana > Magallana hongkongensis. Next base: position 32,170,042 of record WFKH01011801.1, read on the forward strand.
ATTATACAATTGTGTATTAAATGGGATATTGACCCATTTAACCTTATTGCACTTTAATGCAGCTTTGATTGAACTTTGAACTCTGATTGAACTTTGAAATCTGATTGAACTTTGAACTTTGACCATATTGCATTTTGAGTGGCGTTGTGCATTTGTGACCTACCCAGTGCACAATTTAGCCCATTTTGGGGTCGCCACACTTGATTGTTTGTTGTTGGGGAGACGACCCTGCGGCCGCTCCCAAATTTTGTTCCTTATGTCACCGCGACCAAATAAGCCAATTACATTAAAATAAATCCCACCCAAATTTTTACTTTGTGTCTTATATCTGTGATAAGAATAAAATACTTCTATGACCGATTTATTTCCATTCAAAAAGTAATATCATTTTACCTCTTTTGCCTGAACGAAAGGTTGAATTGAATGTTTCTTACTTGTCGTACAGAGTGTATATAATTATGTCGGTCCGACTTTCTGTTCATATGGCTGGTGACTTTTACCGGTTTTTACTTCTTCGCCGAACCACTTAGCCACAAGTTGGGGATTCAAGTTAAGGTTGGTAAATGTACGCAAATAATATATCTAGTATTGCTTGCTATAAGAAACATTTTTTAAATTGCAAAAAGTCTGACCCAAATGAAAAAAAGTAACATAACTATCCCATTTTTGCAAATATTTTGACACTCCAAAATATGGGGAAAAGATTTGCGTTATACAGTTACCAATCGTTTTTGAAGAGGGAAGTCTGCGAGAAAGCCACAATAGGAAATAATGATGTAAAATCTGATGAACGAAACGGAAACGATTTTTTTTTTAATTTGCATATAAGCTAGCAAGAATGAAGATTGTGTACTTGCGGAAATGAAGATTTTGTTCATACAATTTGAATTATAGATATGCTGGCAGTGTTTTCTTAAATCTGAAAATACATGATATAAGAATGCCTGCATACCAATGTAATTGTTTCTCATCGTTCATAAGATGCAATCCTCCTTGCCTGCTGTGTCCTTTCTTTCAGACTAGACTGTTCATAAACAAATTTTCAGATATGTGGACCAATATTTAGTGCTTAGGAGAAGTGCAAAGTTCAATGTGCTAGAAAAAACAGAGATGCCAACCAATTTTCCCATTCAGATATAAAAAAAAAAAAGGCTACAATGTATTTGATATAACTGTACTAGCAACCTGGTACAGTATATGTAAAAATTTTAAAACTATTATTTATAAAACAGGACCAATATTTAGGCCTCATAAAAGTATCAAAATTCAATATAAGAATGTTGAAGGTTTTCAAAGCATGTTTTATTTGAAGAAAAAATATAATACATACTATTCCACATACACACATTATAAAACTAAAGATAAAGATGACAAAAGAAAATACACAGAATGAACAAATGCTTATTAAGCACTAAAAGTTGTTATATCTGTATTTTAACTCATTCTATATTTAACCCGAGTTTTAATGAATCAAAACAGGGCTACAATGAATAAGAAATGCATGCATAGCTTACAATTTTGTAACCGTTTATCTTACATTATTCCGTGGTCTACTTGACAATATCGATACTTGAGTGTAACCATTATAAATTGGTGGTTTTAACTGTAAACATAAACGATAAAACCAAGACAAATCCTGCTCTATATATTAAGTTTAATGCCATGACAAACCGACTGAACGGCTATTACGACCTCTGTCTTGCATAGTCTGCGGATGTCCCCTAACTGACTTTAAGTGTCAACTCAGTGCTTCGCGGCAGCCGGTTTCCCGTGGGCATCGTCGTAACATCCTTTTCACGTTTCCTGTAAGTGGAAATTTTCTGAGAAAAAAATCTGAATTTCCAAGTACGTCGCAAGTTCGAGTAAACAATGGAAAAATTTACCCGCCAGGTATTATAAATTTGTCTTAACACTAAATATATTGTAGAAACCCAGTCGGGGGTTCTACGATTCAGCCAGCGATTTTAAAGTAAAATTAATGTAATTTTCTCATGATATGGTTTCATAAGACTAGCTGGTAGAGTAAAAGCAAGAAAATAAATTAATTCACTTGCGGTTTTTTAAAAATATGATCGATTTCAATATAAATGCTGATGATAATTGAACGTTAGAAATTGACATGATCATACAAAAATAATTTGTCACAAAATAGACCAATTTAACGTTCTACAGATTGTAGCACAGCTCAAAAACCAATTTATTAACAAGTTTGTATGGAATAAAGAAAAGTGTTTTTGGTACGACAGAAAAACAAGTGAAGTATTTTCTTAAGATAACAAGCACATTATTGCCCAGGAAATGGTTTTGTAATCACTAGAAGCGAGAAATTGTTCAGACAGACAAATTGTTTGATGAGTTGTTACGTTCAATTTTATCTGTTTTTCCTAACATCACCGAACTTAATTGTATCTGACCGTTATTTGCTTAATAAAATCTTTTCTCCTATTTTTAGACCCCTTTCTAATATGATACATATGTATGAATTATAACCAAATGATGGTAAAGGGGAGAAGATGAAGGAATTGATAAAGATGTCAAGGACTATATCTGTGACAGAAAGCATTTACGCAATTGTTGGTTCGAACTATTTTTCTCTGATGAATGGTAAGCTTAAGCTTTTGAAAAATCAAAACTTGAACTTTAAACGTCATCCTCACTTAACATTGTTCTCTTAGCTAAGTTTGTTTTAAAAAACATTTTGAATCATGACTATTGACAAAGCGTTTTTATTTGGATATTTAGGACGTATTTTGTATCCATTTGCAGACAAAATGAATGTGCGTCAATATGGGGTGAATAAGCCTGTTCATTTTCATTTTGTATTGATGTATATGTATGTATATGGAAGAAATTGTCTACGTGTAGTACAAATTTAGCATAAAGTGTTCAAATTACTGGACAATTCGTGTAAAGTTTGATAATGCAGTATTATGAATCAATTGATAAAATCTAAAAATGTGCAATTATATCAATGAACAGATTATAAAGAGAAATGATAGATGCATCTCTCTCTATCTCTCTCTCTCTCTCTCTCTCTCTCTCTCTCTCTCTCTCTCTCTCTTTTTAAAGGAATGCCGCTAGACCGAACCCATTGATTGGCAAATCCATTTGATGCGTCTTAAGACAAATAACAATGATGACACATTTCATAATATAATTGAGCACACCATACAAACATATGGCATTGGATCTAATTCATTGTTCCAGACCACTAGCAGAAAATGGATTTTGAAGGAGACATTACGAATGCATAACGTGTAATGAATGCAATAAATAAACACGTGTTTTGTCTTTATGTTTATGATTCATGGTAATGAAGTCAAGCATTTTATTTCACATTATTAAAAGCTTATTATACAAAGGAAGAAAACATTTATGACCATACGAAAAAATACTTTTTTACTAAAAGAGCTCACTCCCTACTTACATATTATAAGTAAAATTTAGAAAACACTGGTTTTAAGTTTTTGTTTAATAACAGCATTTTCATCCATCTATTCAATTTTATCTTGTTAATTTTATATTTAATATTTGATTTAATTTGCTATCTCAAAAAATCCTACTCAACTATACTTTTTATTAAATGACTTTACATGTACATCATTTGAGTTGTTTATTCGTAAATGTTTATTTAAAAAAAAAACCCACAAGATATATACTAATATATAATTATATGACTGTTGTAATCTTTATTTTCTGCACTACCTTCACTATTCGACATAGAGTATATTATAACAATAAACAAATTCACATCGATTTAATTTAATCTATTTCAATGTTTGTTTTAATTAATGCTTCTTGTAAGGGCATAGGCTATCAATTAACATAAAAAGATAAAACGTTGCACTGTAATTAGATGGTAAAATTAGTTAACAATAATTTTATTACTATGACTGTAATAATTGTATGATAAATAATGAGAATCGATACAAAAACTTTTAAAATTACAACGTTGAATTATGGCCAATTCCTAACATAAAAACTTTCAAGTACGTAATGAAAAAATCCGCGTCCTTGGTATCGATAATGTTTTATGTTGGTTTAATTGAAAACCTATTAGCCGCACCAGCATATAATGCTTGTTAATTCAACTAAAAGCAAGATACGAAGCCGAAAAGGTTGCGATATCTTAGAAATGTTCTGATTTTTGGATAGGCGAATGTCAATAAAATCACCATGAATACATTTTTTATGTATTCTGGCGATGCTTAAATTAATCAATGAAAAAGACGTGATAGAAGAGCTTATGGCATTCATTTGCGTAGCTTTTCTTGTTAATGGTTTCAAAATTACAACACACCAACCTAGAAAGAAGTATAATACAAATCGAAAGTTCATGACTATACTCAGTATCTTTGGATGTATCTTACAGAACGGAATTTCCAAACTCCATTATATATACATGTATCAGTCGTATTTGTTGGATTTTTTTATATTGTTTCTGACAATTAAATAATCCTGGGAAGCAGACAGTATCCCTTAGGTCCTTCATTATCGATAATTTAATTTAATAACGCAAGGGTTTTTTTTTATCAAGTTTGGAAGACAAAACAAAATTGGCAATACAAATGGCGTACACAAGCGCACAAATTGTAACGATGCATAAGTACATGCGTAATTACATTCATATTCACTGCTAACATTTCCAATTATCTTGTACCTAGATTATGAGTTACGAACTTCAAAGAATAATACACATTCAGTCGGATGAAACATCTTCTATATAACATCTTCACTGCATAAAAACTGCAGTATATTAAATAAAACTACAATGTAATCATAACTTAAGGTAAAATTTTGTGTTCTTGTCAATTATAGATACATTATTCAATAAATCAATTAAACTTAATCTTTTTTCAGGTTTTTGTTTGCTTGGAATCAGAAACTTTAGGAACTATAAATTTCGCACTTTTTTAAAAAAAATTTTGGATCAAGCAAGTTCTAATGCTGCCAATGATATAACTTATTTTAATCTAAATACAACCATCTGTCTATGTTTTATAAAGGACCTATGTTGTCTATACTGCAGTATTTTAACCAGGCGCTGCGCTATACTTCTAGAAACTCAACAAAACGATTGTAATTTTGCAACAACACTCTTTGATCTGAACTTGTATTCTAATTTTCCAATTTGCATCACAATAGTCTATTAACTGGTCGTTATAATCCTTGACACATTAAATAGAGATTTGTAAAAACTACTTAAGCTAGAAATGATCGCAAATAACATTTATTTAATGATCTGGCCAAGCAACAGAAATTAAATGATGCATTAAACATTGATTGACTTATATAATGTCAAGTTTACAATGGCTTTTATCATCACAAGACTAATATATTCCATAAATAAAGTGTACCATTTCACCGGAAGAAAAATCCTGATCAGAATCCCTACTTACATGTAGAAGTACAATAGGAGAATGGGTTCACAGATTTTAAAATATTTTAAAAAATGTCCCTTGAGCAAATATTGATATGCATTTTTGCTGTTAAAAAAGAGTTTCATGTATACACTGTTTAAGTTAACTATTGAAATCAAAGTCAAAATTGATATTCAAACAAGAAATTCTAATTTTATTGTGTCATAAGGGATAATTTGATTGCAACAATGGCACAAGAAACAAAAATATGACCTGAACAAGGGGTTTTGAACCTTTTTTACTGTAATAAGGGGAACCATATTATACAACAAATGTTTTGCAAAAAACCCAGAATTTTGTCATGAAAATCTATTTTTAATATAGTGAGGTTTGTAAATTTTCTATTTTTAGTATAGAATGGTTTATAACAGAATTTATAGCACGGTCATGTGACAGCAATCGACTAATCATATCCTTGGGAAAATACGATATTATAATAATTATTGTTAATTATGATATTAGTATTAGTATTTTTATTATTTATTTCTAATTTAATTAAATCAATTGCATTATTTTCATTCTTCAAAGTAATATATTAAAACACTATTTATTACATTCATTACTGGTTTTTTTTTAAATTTTGGCCACTAATTAGTTAACACAAAAATGTTTTGCATTCCAGAAGTAGGGGTTTATTTGATACTGAGTCTAACTAAATTACAGAATTAATATAGACAATACAAAACACAATGTGTGAAGACCTTGATGCACACACTTCTTTGTCGATAGAGTTTCAGGTGTACAAAATTAATCATGACTGGTAAAATACATACAATGACTTTGACTTGGTCAGCTGTGTCAATAACGTTTTGGGCTATAGTGTTAATTAGTTTAAAAACACAATATATGCTACTAGTACGTGTTATATTTTCAGTGTACATCTTTTAAAAAGTATTTTTAAAATTCAATATAACTTGTAAGTTTTGGCAAAACAGTTACGTTGGAACTAAGCATTATCAGAATTGATTTTGTTACGGGTGATATCGACTGATTAATATTAAATATTAATATTAATATTAATATTAAAATGATTTGCATAGTTACGATATCCAATTCAAAACATGGTATAAGTCGCGTGAATTCAATGTAATACTGAGTGATTGTATTCTTAACATAAGCATTAAATAGTAAAAATAAGGAAGAAAGATGTGTCAGTTTTAATCACAGTAGTTTGTGTTGGAGTTTTAGGTGCCAGAAGCAAATTAATTTCGGTTCCATGCTGCTCTTGTTAATAGGAAAATGTACAGTTTCATTACAGTCAGTAGACTTTTTATGCGCCTCTAGCGTACACGTGTAATATGATAAATATATAACTGTCTAGTCATTTTGCCTACACTAAAGATACTTTTTAAATGGTTTCGGGTAAAATCTCGAAAAAAAAATGTAAACGTTTTGACCTTTTGAATTCGTTGTTTGTATTCATAAAAATATTAAACAACTATCAAAGCAATAAAGGTTGAAAAAAATTACTTTACTATTTTTTTTTGTTTTTTTTACATATTTAGGATCATAAAAGACATTTTGTCTATCCGTTATAGCAAACATAATAGTTTTAGCACAATAAATGAAATATTTAAACTTTACTCGTACTTAAGGGGTATCAACATAAATTCGAATAAAAAAGAGATCCTGACATTTTTTGTAAGATATTATTAAATAAGCAAGTAATAATTGTATTTGATACTGATTATTTGTCCTTTTAATTTGATAAAACAATTATTTAAACATGAAAATAATGATACTTTCATAATGGAAAAAAAAAGAAAATTAAAAATGGTTCGACGTTTAGTCACTGAAGGGTTATTTCCATTCCTTTGTTTAAAATTATGTAGAATTAGGGGTTTCCTCTTTAAACAAATGCATTTCCCATTTGAATTTTTTCTCTCGACTGCATGCAAATTACCCTTCGTTAGCTGATTAATAGGTATTCCTTGTTTGTTCTGTATTCTAACCCATATGAGCAATCTCTTACGTCAGAAATAACAATAGGGTTTATTAGTTTTCTATAGCCATAGAATACACGTCCTAAAAAGGACAAAATTACAAAATGAATGTGCACTACCTTGCTCACTTGAATTTAAGTACGTTTATTACATTGACATTCCCTTTTAAGGTAACTCCAGTGTTTTAGATATCTGTGTCAAACCCAACATTTTTTAATTTTAACAGTTAAAACAACTTATAAACTTACTATAGAGGCCAAAATATTTATACCTTTGCACGTTTGTTTTCCTACAGTGAGCTTCAGCTCACAAGGTCCAAACATTCAACAGCCAAAAGTTAACACCATGAAGAATGATCTCATAATTTATTAAATTATGCACCAAAATACATCATGTTAGGTTATAATTTAGGCAAATCAATTGATTATCATTTAATCATAAAAAAAATTATTGATTTTCTACAGAAAATATAAAAAATATTACATTTTTTCTTGCCACGACCTTCCAAAAAAAATTACAAAATTGCATATTTTAGGAAAATTCTAAATAATTATTCAGTTTACATACATTTTTTTTAAAATATTTATTAAGAGTTACATATTGTGTTAACAAAAAAACATAGTTTATCAAAATTGACCATTTAGTTTTTGCTTGATAGTCTCTTGAACACGTGTACCCCCATATTGAAAATGTAAATTTTACGAGTAGTTTTTTGCAAACTTTGGAAAAAATTGAAATGAACCAATAAGACACAATCTAACAGTCACTAAAATTGATATACTCAATGAAACTGTATTATACATATAAAATTAAGGTCCAGACTGCCAAAAAAACATATACATGTATAATTGAGTGCAGTAGTACCCTCCTCCCCCCTTTCTGTCAAATACTTTCTATCTCAGTTTTTAAACATACAGTCAAACTTCGTTATCTCGACCTAGATGGGACTGTTTAAAAACTTCGAGATATCCGAGTATTCGAGATATTGAGGGTAAAATAGTTTAAAAATATGTGGTTGGGACTTACAAATCACTTCGACATATCCATCGTATTCGAGATATCAGTGTTCGAGATATCGAAGTTCAACTGTATTTATCTGTAGATTAAACACCAATCAGTGTTATATAGTTTTAATTAATGTTCAAGCTACACAAGTACTTACTTATCCTCTTCTTGTCCCGGAGGACACATGAGGTCGTCAAGCTATATAAACGCAGTGTAATTGTTGGAAGAGAATGCATACAATACGTACAATTATAGTACACACTCATTTACCATGTTTACATTTCGCTGCTTTCCTTGCTTTCTCCAATCCCTCTAAACGACGGAGATGCGATATTTTAACAAATTTCCCACTTTTTGACCAAACCATTACTATTTTAAAACACTTGTTGTGCGCCAAAATTATAACCGGAAATTAAGCACGCCGTGTAAAAAAAAAGAACCGGATCCGAAAGACACTGGAGTTACCTTAATTGTTTTTATGTAAGTTGTTACAGTTGTATGGCCTTCTATGATCTTTATAACATAATTTAAAACCAAATTGAAATCCTCTTATAATTCCAGTGCATTTTCCCTATCAGGGTATTTTGCCAAATATTTGAATAAGGCTGGGACTTTAATGAGAGTGTAAGCGACATTATTGATGTCTAACAGGCAAGGGGAGGGGGGGGGGGGGGGGGGAATGGCTTGGGGGGGGGGGGGGGGGGGGGGGGGGGGGGGGGGGGTTCTGATACTGCTTGTGGCTGGTTGACTGTTGACTGAGGACGCCAGGTTGATGGGAAGTTTCCAGATCTAAAATTCAAGGAATTTCGAGTAGTGTTTCTACACACAGTGTATGGGTGGGGCTGTGAGCATAATATACACATATGCTTATCAAGAAAATTTTGCCTTAAACATAAGCCCTTGTAAAATTATAGCATTTTAGAGGCACGGGTTGGTTGACCAAAGGCTGTGGTGAAGGTGAGCTGTTGAACATGTAGTAAAGAAGCCATAGCTCCTGATGATCAACTATAGGAAATGACATTGATGGGTTGCACTCTTTCTTGAGTCTGAATTGAATGTCGTAATCACGCCACCCCACCCTAAACTATTAACCCGACTTGCCCCAAGACGGATTGTGTGAACATATTTAAACAGGACTGAAGTATCTGTGGGGTGAACCAAAGCAAAGATGGATGCATAAACAAGAAATGCATTCGTCAAAACCTGAATATCTGTGATGGGTCTTAATTTGGATTTAGCCGATAGAGCCAAACTGCCATTTTGAAGAAAAATACTTTATATCAGTATTTGGGTCAGTTTCAGTTCTACTGTTAATCAAAGATGCCAAATTAACATATTCGCCATAAGCAATTTTCATTTTAATATTGTTGGGTACACCGTGCCCCAGTTCATTATCATAACTGGCTTCTCTTGCATTTCAAAGTTCAAAACCAGATGTACCTTTCATCTCCTGAGATTGAGCTGGACCCCCTCTGTCTTTTAAGATGACCGATATCCGCTTGGCCAGGTCTTGAAGTTGGTGAGCAGGTAGAGGCTCTGAGGGGGGAATTGCCTGTGTAACAAATGTGTAAGATGGACCTTCGATGGGCTGAAACGATTCTGTGCATCGACGATTAAATTTCACTAGAAAAGAATTAATTAATGTATTTAAAATCACTGCAATAAGTTTCATGAATTTTTTTCCTAAGAGTTTAAAGATTTAAGAGAAATATATTCACTGTAAATTATGTGTTCTTACTGTTGAATTCTTTTGCTTAAAGTGACGTCTGCAATTCATGATGTTCTGATGTTCAGACTAAATTACGCAAAATCCTTAATAACCGGAGATGATTACAAATTTGAACAAAATAGGAAACAATATGGTCTGTTCACTTTGACAAATGGATTTAACCTTGAATTTAACTCAGCAAAAACCTAACTGCGGTGAGTTTGTGACGCATGAGATAATATAAATTATATTGCGTTTTTAATCCCTGAACCTTTCCTGAACTAATTTATGGATCCGGCGTCGTAGTGTAAACTGACTAAGCAGCGTTTCACAAGCATTATGGGAAAATTCATTTTTATATTTAGCCCTCTTTGAAACTTTGCTGCTCTCATGAAACTTCAAAATTTCAAAAGGTATAGAATCAAGCTACTCTGCATCACTTTGGCTCAATGGTAAAATTGGGGTTGAAAGACCATATAGCATTACATGTATAAGCTGCTACAAATCCATAGATGCAAAACACTTGGAATGGGAAGCGTTGGACAACCTGCGCTAATTATGAACTTGTTTCGCTTACTGGTATTTCAAAACACATTCAGTGAAGATTAAAAAAAACAACAACAAAACTGATTTTAAAGGTCGAAGGACCTTTTATCAAAGATAATTCTTCACTATACAAGACGTGCGCAGCTCATGGTGTTTGTCTTTTCTGCTTAGAACAAAGGAAATTCATTGAATAAAAAATGAATTAACAAAAAATTCAATTTTCAAACCACAAGAAAATGAGCAAAACAGGACAGACTACGTTTTACTAGTTATGGATCATACACGTCAGAACAGACGTTACTGACAGACACTATATTTCATCACACACTGTTACTCTAAGAAGTGCAAACGCTCATGATAGCATCTGATATATCCTGACTTTGTTACACGTGGACTATTTTAAGGATATTCAGTAATAAAATCCTACCATTTGCGCCCTTTTTAATTGCCATTTGACAGTTTCAAGCAACAATTTTTTTGGAAGTCCCTTTAATTTCTGTTTAAATCGAAGAATCCAGACCTATGATTCAACATCTCTTCAGGTGATAAATTTACAATATCCGGTCGCATCCCATCCTACACACAGAAAATGTCCATAGTTTCTGCTCAGATAAGTTCTATTTACAGACATCCCTAGTTGATGTATCCTGTTCCATTGTGTAAGAGTGTCTGTTCTTGGGTTAAATCTAAAGAAATTTTTTAAAAATTATTAAGTGAATAGTTATTACTGCACTTGCGTAAGATTTTCATTTATTTTCTTTCTAGAATTTCATGACGTAATTTTATTTTTGTTCCTTACAGAGTCTTTTTGAGAATGAAGCAATACAAACATATATGATGATTGTTAGGTCAGCTAGCTGACCAATTGGTTTTTTTTTTTGTTCATCGTAACTATATTGTTGTTATTTGTACACCTAAAATTGAATTTTTTTAAAAATAAAACAACACGATTAATCTTGTTTTAATCTAGTGTGTAAAATTTCTGAAGAAAAAGTAGGCTTCTTAAGAAATCGAAAATGAAGGATTCCTGGGTCAAGGGGTTCATGTGTTCGGACGATGATTTAATTTGACTCTATAGCGAAAATGTATGTCTTTTTAAAATTCAAGGCATTGAACTGATATAGTTTGTTTATACGAGAGATATGGAGATTTCTATCAAGTTCGCAAAATTGCATCTCAAATTTTGCATTCCCTCTAAAAGACCGGGGTTTCCATTTCCAATTTCAAAGTGAAATTTACAAATTTAATTGCAAAGATTTTTATTCCACAAAAAAGATTCACTAGATTACTGTTGAGAAATTGTATTACTATCTTATATCATCCTAAATAAAAGCCTTTTAGTTAGTATTTTTGGGGGCAAGCACGTATATCTGCATATATTAACCGACAAAAAAAAAATGAATGTATCCTATAATTTCTATTCTTTTAAAAGGACAAGTAATGGCAAACAAATCTGTTAAAAGCTTAATATACATATGAATAGATTTTAGAAGACAAATTTAGAACATTTTCATTACGATATTTAAAAAAAAAATCATTTGCTGATTGCGTAAGGCTCTTAGGACTTCTTGATGGTAAAAAAATTCATTTAGTTTTCATTCAAAACCAGCAGGAAATAATTACCATCTAAAACGAGAATTGAAGAAATGTATCTCATTTAAAATAGCTGCTTCACTATCCAAATAGAATATTATTGTAAACATGATACATAAAAACTATATAAGGATTGTTAAATTTTTTTAAGTTTTACTTTGTCAATATTGGTAACCCATTTAAAAGGTATCTTGATAGTAATAAACTATACTTGCTTTAGTTTTATAGTTTAAAACTATGCCTTTTTAAGACATTTGTAGGTAATGTTCTAATGGTTCTTATATTTATGAACGCATGGGGCTGAATTCAATACAACCCGACAACGAAGAGATCACAGAGATTAGTAGATCAAACTATGGATACAAGATTCAGCTTATTATCAGAAATATTGGACAACAAAATGACCACTAAGTTGTGACGTCTTCTTTTATCTGTAACTTTGTAAATTTATCACGCCCATGTATAACACGCGGTGAGGAGCGTGCAGGGATCGGTTAATTGATATCTTTAACGTCATTAAAATGACTGTAGTACCACTGTTAGAAAAGGTTTGCTGACAACATTTTTTACCGAAATGTTTCTTACTTTGATGGTCGTGGCTTGAATTGTGAATGTGTGAGCAGGGCTTTAAGATATTGTTCAGTATTTTACGATTTTTACAAAATGTCATGTTTCGATTTTCTTTAAAAATAAAACAAGGTATCAAGTGTGGTAATGAGAAGTAGTTTGGTTTCCAATTTATGCGCAATTCAATAAAACTAAACATTAACTTATTAGCTATTCGCTCAGATATACAATTACGTTGGCGTTGACGTTTCCGACCGTTAAGATTACAATTGCTACCTTTATACAGAAAACAGTAATATTCAGTGTTTAAGATATAGTTAGCCATAGTTTTCGCTGGGTTGCATTTCATTTCTTCACGGCAAAGAAAAAAACATAGACATAAAACCAAATCCGTCATCTGAAACCACACTTTTAATCACCAACTTGGCTGGTGTTGCCATGATAAGAATTATTCGATTAACGTACTACATGTATGTTGCCTCGACCTAAAAATGCTCAGGTGCATTAACAAGTTCCTGAGCGGGGATCAGCTTTAAACTTTAATTTTTTTTTCAGTTTGACAAATGAGTTTAGCTTTTGTACCTGCCTGTGAATATCACCTTTCAAGTTAAAATGTAGTATATTTTACATATCCATGTACGACAGTTTTTCTTTGCAGATACAATGTATACTTATGACCACCTGCTTTCAATTTTTTTACATAATATATAATTTCATTTTAGAATAACAAATATGTAATTTATAAGTATACAAATGTTACGATGTTTTTTACTGCTAGTAAAATTAAAGCTTCCATATGAAAGTCTTTGGCCGATGTCTTGAAAAATTAGCTGTATTTAATTTTTAGCGTGAACTGTTTTGATCAATGATGCATGCGTGTTTGTGTAGTTCAAAATGTTTTCATAAGAATATATAGCTATTCATTTTAAACAAACAATTGTTTTATTCGACCGAAAGATCGAAAGATCACAAGGACTACTTTTTCTGAGTCCATATGAACGCTGTTTTCAAAAGAAATAATAATTTCTTTCACTGAATTTCAATTAATGTTCAGTGTTCCAAGATTACCTGACTCTGAAATTCAAATCGATACCAAGCAGTAATCTTTGGGCACAATGCTGGGAAAATAACAATTATGTCTGTAATCAATATATTAATGCTTTAAAGCGTAGAGAATACGATACGTAATACTTTCGAGTTAAGAAGACATTGATTGCCCACATTATTTTTTAACAGAAGGGTAACCCCTGCCGATAACAGTTACAAGCGCTGGTCACTCCTGTTTAAGCTAAAAATAAAATAAAATATCCAAACAATGATGAAAAATAAGTGGCATTACATGAATCAGTGCCCATATCCATTAAAGAAGAAGACAACGTATTCGTATTGGATTCTTATTTCAACCCAACAAGTAAGTAAATAATGGCATTTAGCTTTACATGTACTAGTTCACTAAACAAGAACCATTTACGAAAACAAACATAACTAAGAGAATCAATATAAGAGAAACAATATTTTTTTTATCTTAAATTTCATATCTGCAAAGCCAATTAAATATCGAAAAAGTTCATTGCGATTCATTATAACATTGATGTTCAGTGTAGCAATGAAGAACCCCTTTGTAAGATCATACGGGAAGAGTTGTGAGCATTGTAAGAAAAAAAAACCTATTTAACATGAAAAGGGTATCTTGATGTTTGTGCTTACATTACCCATTCTAAACAATTTGTTCGTAAAAATGAATTTTTAATATAACCCTGAAAAAGTTATGTCGACCAGTACAAAAAAGAAGATTTTAAAGGGGACAGTTCTTCCTCACGTAACTAGCAAGGAAATAAAACATGGGAAACATAGTAGCTGTGAACTTAAAGAACGAAACACAAAGAATAGTGTCAGACTTCAAAAAGTGGTAAGTGGAAGGTCGACCAAAAAAAATAAGACTTAACCTAAACAGCATAAAACAAGAAACAAATTGACACAAGCGTAAAAAAAAAAACAAGTCCGAAAACTGTTGGTTTTAACAACGTTTTATTAGAAAGTGGAATCGAATGCATGCATGCAAAGCGTGACAAAAACCACTCTTGCTACTATATTATATGGAAATATTTGTTACAGACACATGGACAAAGTAAGGGTCGGTTGAAATAGATCTCGTAACGATCTACTTCAACCGACCCTGACTTTTTTGTGTGCCTAGCACCCAACCAAGGTATTGTGGCAATACGTTGGCGTTGCTCAATTTACAAATAAAAACCAGATAAAAAAAAACCAAAGAACTAAGACAGTACGTAACCGTATTATAGCTTTGTTCTGTTGAAAACTAATAGAAAAACATAAGCTTTTAGTGTCTTTTATCGAAAAAATTGTTCGATTGACATAACTGTTTATCATCCATGATCTCAAATGAATTTGCAGCCTTTCAACAACACAGGTAATACGATTGCTATATTTCTGGGCGATACATATAACAACATTTAAAACTATTTAAGAAAAATACTATTTAAGTAAAATTTTT
The DNA here is from genome assembly GCA_016163765.1 of Magallana hongkongensis. Classification (NCBI taxonomy): domain Eukaryota; kingdom Metazoa; phylum Mollusca; class Bivalvia; order Ostreida; family Ostreidae; genus Magallana; species Magallana hongkongensis. The sequence goes on from WFKH01011801.1 coordinate 32,185,339, forward strand.
TGTTGCTTTTGTCATAGTCAGTTATATTGTTTCTAAAAATGCGCAATAGCGAAACAATTCAAAAGAATATAAAATAAAAGTTTGAATTCATGACGTTCGCACTCTTTGGAGAACTTCTTAAAATATAACATCCTCTTGAGATTGTTCCCGAAATCAATTGAAACGTTTTATTATAATAATAGCTATAAACCTCTAACAGAAGGGTGACAAAATGATATGTAGAAAAGCGGAAATTGGTGATAAATGGCATCGTTGTCTCTCGCGAAAAGATCCGGTTGTACAAACGTTAGTTAAAAATTTGCTGATACGGTCAATATCTAGTTGATGTCTTTAATGGGGTTTTTTTTGGTGCTAGACCCATTAAGACCTCATTACCGATACGATATGTATAATGTTCCATTAAGCTATGGGAATTATAAAAATAGTTATGTAGCATTTTCTTGACATTTCATTTGAGGTAATGTAAAAAGTAATCCGGATACATGTATTTAATTCTAAATTAATTAAAAGATGTCAAGAAGATATCAATAAAGTTGAGAATGTAGGCATTTTGGATTTATGTACATGTCAGTCGTGAGACATGGAAAACACTCCAAGGTTTGGAGCTGATCACTCGGTTTGGAGCTGATTTTTTTTTTCATATTTAAAAAAAAAAACTTTCAAACACGATACTTGCATCAAATTTATTTAAGCTCGGATGCGCCATATTTAAGCAAGCTATTGTTATGAAGCATCATCAAAATAATCAAAATCTTTAATTTTTATAAACACCTAAGCTTCTTCAGATATACTAAGTTTTGACCTGAAATTGACGTTAATGTGACGCTAAAATGAAATTAAAACATATGACAGCCACGAATTGAAGTGAATTTTCAATGAAGGAAACAACCGTTAAATCAGTTTCATTGTGGAGAGCACCTTTGCCCTCGAGCCTCCACGCTGCAAGCAAATATTATTTAATTATATAGAAGTCATTTGTACAATGCGTGGTTTTTTTTCCGTATTCTAAGATAAACGCAGTTAAAGTACATGAACTCGTATGACAAAATCCAGTAAATACTTTTCACCGTCACTGCCCATGTACGTCAATAATCAAGTGAAATGCTCGTGTGTGCAGACGGTTTTTCTAGTGAATTATAAATTACTTATCAGGTTCCCTCTCTTGTAAAACGTAGTTAACTAGAAGACATTTCACCAGATTTTTGTCTCCCCAAATTCTCTAATACTTACATTTTTCAGTGTCTTTGCCTGTGATAACACTACGTATCGATTTTGTACTAAACAGTCCAATAACTTCAAAGACGTATAATTGGGGCGTCAGCGGGGTTTGCTTATTTATATTCAAATATTTTTCGTACAATGGCTGAAAATTATATGAATATAAGTAATAATAAATCATTCTTTGAATATTATGAGGTGATAATTTCGGTCGAGGCATGATCAAATCTATCATAAAGCCCTTCGGGCTTTATTGGATTTGATCATGCCCCAACCAAAATTATCACCTCATAATACTCAAAGAATGATTCCTTATTCCTTAATTAGTTACGTGATTAGCCATAAAGGTTTACAGCTTTCGGTGACTTAAAGTTAATTTATATGCGAACTAGCGTTTGTGCTGCTTAATCCAACATTTTATAGCTTCTATTATCAATGTGAAATTTTAAAAATTTTAAAAAAAATTGTTGATGCTCCAATTCATGATGAAAGGCTTTTATGGAAGAACCAAACAGGATATATTCTAGTATGTACTTTTCATAACGACCTTTGAAACCAACACTTACACGCATATCTGTAAAGGAAGACCCTGATTTCACTAATGTTAACAAATAGAAAAATACTGATTATACCTTTGTTAAAATGATATATCGTTGATCCAAAGTGTACAAATTTCATTGATCAATTTGAACAAAAATGTACTGTGTATGAGAGAAAAAAAACCAAGTCTGTTATTGCGCTGAGTCGATTTTCACAAGGAAGTCCTTTTTCCTTTAGGAAATATAAACTAAGCTGCTAATCCAGTCACGCAGAAAATACCAACAGATTTATTGAACACGGGGCATGTGAAATTGATTTAGTGAAACAAATACCTCTTGGGATATTACGACGTCTGTAAGACCTTGGTCGGAATGTATTGCGGATCATTACGTCACGGTGTTCATGTTATTTTTAAGATTTGTAAAATTCAAAAACAAGTATTGCAATGAATGCTTCTTGGTAAGCCTTATTTTTAGATATGCAGTGAAACATGCACTTTGAATTTTTCAGATGATATTTATGATTGACTTATTTACTAAAACATTCCAAAAAATCAACATAATAAATTATGGTGTGCACTCATTAAAAAAATCATAAGAAAGGCATGTGCACGTGATTTTTCATTGATAAGAAAGTATTGTGGAATATGTATTGTCTATACAATGACCCTCAAAGACACTGTCTCGTTACAAAAACGAGTTGGCATTCTGTCTGATTCTTGATGATGTGATTTGATTGTGATTGACATACTCGTTAAAATTCTTTCAAAGAAATTTTTGAATTATTTTACTATAATTGAAGTTTTTTTGGATTTCATTAACGGCAATATCATTATAAAGACTGTTGGGTCCATATAAAGGAAAAGCACTTGCAAGACTTACTTTACATTTATTTACAAACTGGTCAGTGAAAAACAAAATAATGAAAGACAACCAAATGATGATGTTTGTTAATATCAATTTTCGGACACAACCAAGCTTCGGTGCTTTCTGTACCAGATTTTGCGGTTGTCAAAGTTTTTTATCCCTGAAAAT
>WFKH01011801.1:32193130-32221403 GCA_016163765.1 Magallana hongkongensis
TATTCATAAAGCATTCATCCGAACAATTTAGCACTGAAAATGTAATTCATATATTTTTGACTTAATAAAGAATATATATTCTTACAAAAGGTGTGATTCTTGTATTTAGAAATATGATGTTTTGTTTATAGAGGAATGTCATTTTAATTTGTGTAAGGCATGTAATCTTGCATTTTAAGATGAGAAATCATATACATTTGTACCTTTTACATGACTGTATGGGTGAAAGAAACGTACATACATGTATTGCACAATAAATAAGAATAAAAGTTTATATAGTACTTTTGATATGTGTGGATATAATTATAAGGATATACTATAATTCACATCAACATCCGTACCCAACACCCACCTACATCAACTTTGCACAAACATACAATTACAATTATGTCCAGCATTCATTTGGTCACGTCAACAATCCTACAACTGACAATTAATGAAGTCTTCTGATTGAAATGTTGGTGATCATTATATCGAGTACGTCTGTCGTAGAATGTTCAATAAATAAAAGAGAATATCTTTGAAAGATGTAAGTTCTTAGATCATTCCATACATCTCGCCCCAACTCCCCATAAATATTCCGGCAATTAGGCATAATAATGCTTTTAAAGTGCCCGAATATCAGCATCATTATTTGAATAGCACAAAGAATTCTTTATAATTTTTTTTTGTTTGAACAAGTCGTCAATGTATGATACATGTACATCCAGTTCAGCTACGAACGATCTTTGATAAAAAATTATTTACATAACTATCACTATGTTCTAAGAATATAACATCCCCAATTTGTTCAGATACATGTATATGCTTTGGTCACATTCATGATAGTGTGGTTTTGTTAATATTTGGGACATCAATTTCGTGGATTTTGCAAACAATAATCCACTTTCAACGATACGTAAATTTGTGGTAAATGATTTTATCATGCAGTACCATATGTTATTATAATTTATAATTTTTAAAAGGAGAATTTAAATTTGTGGATCAACCATTACAACGAAATCCGCCAAAAATTCGTATTCAACTAATATTCATGAACCCACAGTACTACACTGATGCAAGACTAGTCTCTGGTTTGTTTACAAATAAGCCGGAGAGTGTGTAATTTCTTATCCCATTAATACAAGTAGATTAATGTACACGAGGATTGTATCATGTTATGGGTTATGGGGTATACCGTGAATACAATTTATATGGTTTACAAGCCCAATTATCCTCGTTAAGTAATTACACACATTACAAAGTTAATTCAATAGTATAATTACTGAAAGTTACTAGGTCACGTAAATGTAATGTGTAATCACAGTAAACGGTGGTTTATCTTGATGAATGGTCTAAATATACTGTGATATTCTTGTTTTTCTGAAAGACCATGGAATACGTATGCCTTAGTTGTTATTTCGAGGTCAACAAAGTACACAGAACTTTGAAATGCAAGTATGCAATCGACGGTTCATATGTAAGTGGCTCTTTATTGATTTCGTCAACATTTCTCTCATAGACAGCAAAAATTATACTTTGTTTATATATACAGTTAACGATGTTCTCGACATTTCTCTTGCTGCACTGAGAGTAACTGTCTATTAAATGTCGATTTCTGTCTTAAAGAGATTGTTTCCTTGGTTTGTTTGGATGCATGAATTTTAAAAAAAAGCATTGCTAATACTTGTACTAACTAAAGATAAAAAGGTAAAAACAAATCTGACGGGAATATCAAATGAATTTTACTTTAAGCACAGAAGTCTAACTTTAGTTCGTAAACAATTTTTCCTGCCAACTTGAAACCGTAAACAAGCATTAGTTAGTCATTAAATAAAATCGTAAAATCGTCTGTGTTCATGTTTCTCAAAACAACTAATAAAATTAAAAGCAAAGCTAAACTTTCGAGAAACCTGGAAAGTTTCAGTCCGATAAACGCATCCAATATAACCCGTTCGATAGATAGCATTCCTGGATGAGGGACTCGACTTTGCGGTCTAATTGAGCACAATATTGCATTACCGCTTCGAGCATAACAAAACACATTTTCGAGGTAATCAGTAATTGGTTACCGATTACTTTTCATTGTCATTTATTTACGAAAACTTAGATGCTTTGTAATTACGTGTCCGAATAACCATTTAACATCGATAAATTATCGTTCGTAAAAGTTTAACGAACGATAAGTCAGAGAATCGCCGAATTGTATGTACGGAATATACCCAGTTGGTGTAAATGTTAATTTCATATTTCAAATAGTTGTTATATTGTGTAAAATTTTAATGATATGATAAAGATAAAAACAATGTACAGTATTTTGTATGCTTGACGCGTAGATCTATGCACGAGAATTCCTAAACGTAATTTAAGATGATATTTCATTATCTTGTAAATCAATGTACGACGTGCATCAATAAATTAATGAAACACTTCAGTTCATTCATTCTTATATTGCAGTGAACAACAAATAAAAAATATGCATACAATGTTATACGAATTTAAAAAAAAAACCACCAAGTGCATATGTACAGATTATATCAAACTGAAGTTATTCATCTAATCACAATACATATATTAGAATTTAGAGATAAATTATCAATGTCGAAGATTATTAAATGTTTTAAAAGCATGCATGATCTAGAGATTGAGAGCAAACTGCAACTTCAGATTCTTATAGTCATGAGATGGAAAATGTTGTTAACGGACACTCATTCACTACAAGCTAATGGTTTGTTAAGTACACATCTGATGCAATACAGTTGTATATCACAACGTGTAAATGGTGTTTAATGGTCAATGGAATTCTCCAGAAGAGAGTTAGACACCAGGTCCAACGCCAATGAGCCTAATGGGGATCAAATTCAATTTTTGTTAATATTATTCATATTTCATAAATATCAATACAAGAATGATTATAACTTAAGAGAAAGGAGTCAGTCGTTTTATTGTGTAACCTTCACACTGTTTATGTTTCGATGATCTTTGTCTATGAATATTTAATAGCAATGAGTCTTAATACAATGTAGAAGCGGAGAAAAACAAATATATTGCATTAATTGAACAACGCACTTTCACTGATTGTAAAGGCTGTTATTAGAGAAACAAGATTTTCCATATCATTTCATATGCATGGGTTTTGCTTATCCAATTTTCTTTTATACACATGGGATTTGAAATCTGAATACTGGCTATAGGCCTAGGAATTATTGAATTACTGTAAACAGACTGAGTTTGCGTTTTAATTTTTAATCTAAATTTTCATTTGTTTTTAACTTTTATTTCTTTCTCAGGATTAATTACTTTTGTTCATAAAAGAGTTTTGATAAATATTTTCACAGATAAGGACGATCAATTCTAATAATTATATTATTATCTGGCCGACCGCAGGTTGGATTATTAAAAAGAAAACGGTAACTCACAATAGCATAATCAGACATACACGATTCAATATACTTCAATTGTTGCAAAAACCAATGATTCAATGAATTCTAGCTTCTGTTTCATAGTGTCATCAAATGCAACGCGACTGGGGATAAAATCAATTTCCTAATGTGCAACTGTTATAAACTAATTCAATTAAAGCGGGAAAATAGGGATAAATGTATCATTAGGGAGCATCAAACAAAAATATGGATGCTTTACATGGACAAAAGATTATAATCAATGCATGCAGTGGAGCATTATTCAAAGGAAATGGTGATTTATCTGATGGGTACCGTTGAATATCTGCTTAGAATTGCATGTCTCAAGGACGATGATATGAAAAATCTTATCTTTGCATCTGCGACACCCAGACTTCATTGTGCTTCCGATTAGCGTTCAGTTTCAGTTCAGTTTGTGTTCAGCGTTCTTAATTATTGCAACCAGTATGTTTTTACTTGCACTATAAAACATGTTCACATGTCCACTGCTCAAGGTTAAAAATCGCCTACACCACAAATGTTTCAACAGATATATCAGTTACTTTGATGGTTTGAGATTCAGATGGCTAAATTGGTTATAATGTGATCCTAGATATCACATTGATGTGGTTCTTGTCAAATACAGTATAAATGCAAGAGATAAATCGGCCTACGTTACTTTTCTATGTACATGCTGCTAAAATAGCTCGGGGTTACTGAATGAACGTTTGATGATTGATTTCTTTCTACGCTCGTGTTAATCTTTTTCTGTTGTTCAATTATTGGTGGCAATGTACGTATTGCTTTTGAATATTATCATTATTTGGAATCAGACCATTGGTACTGATAGAATACAGACTCATTAAAAAGTATATTCCAATAAAAAAATTAATAAATGGCGTGTTGACATTTTGTAGGCTATATGAGTCTGGGTTTAGAGATTATCTCGATTAGTCGGTGACAGCGCCCCGTTATACTTGATAAGATAATGAACATTCTAGTTTTTTTTTTAAACATACTCTCTCCAAAGGAATAGAACATAGCATATACATATAGAAATGACAGGTGGATTTGATTCCAAATTTATACATATACAAGTAGTAAAATTAATAAAAATATGCCTCCTCGGAACCGTCCTAGCAAACTTAAATATCATCCGGAAATTTTTTTCTGAATCCGCGCATGAATACTTTATGAAAAGCAAGAGATCACAAATAGCTTTCGTTTAATTAGAGTACGTGACACAAGACAAATTAAGATATATCACTTTTCAATAATTCATATCGATTCATATACATGTTTAGTAGACGTCATATAATGGATTACGTTTTATTTCAGTTTTACCTATTTACATGTACCGTTGTAATTAGTGTATATTATTATAAGAAGACATACTTGAGATGATGACCATTTAAAGGGGCGCCGCTTTTATCAAAGAACATTTATCTAATATGTAACTTAAAGGAAGTTTCAAAGGACTGATTTAAAAAAAAGATATTATTTTGTACCATCGGGCATTATATGGTTAAAGTTTGAGCACCACTTGGCCAAAAGGAAATAAAATATGCCTTGGACAAATGAAATCAGACAGACAGACGGAAAAATTGTTTGTCACCGCACACATTTTACAAAATATGATTCGACAAGTATATTACACAGAGGTTATTTGACCTTTAGTTTTAGTTTGACATTTATATGTGTTCAAGGCACTGCACACTCTCTACCATGGACATCCTATGGGTGAAGTTAAAAGAAAATGGACTAAGTTTAGGGGACTAAAGAATAAGTTTTAAACAAGGATTTTACAAGCTACATTGTAATTCGACCTTGACTCTTATCTAGAAAACTGTAATAGCATTTCATTCATAATTTTTTTGTTTGCTCGGAACATCGCTCAGTGTTTTCATTGATGGTCGGATTAACATTTTTATTCAGAGATTTCGGTTGGTAAAGTTCTCTTTCGCTTAAATATGTATTGACTTCCTCAAGGATTGAGTAATTTGTGCTGCTGTTGATCGATACGATTTGCATTAAAGAAAGGTTCAAAAAGGTTTTTGCTTTAATTACCAAGATAAGGCCACCATTTACGAATTGTGTTTGTTCTATTGTGATAAACTAAAAAAAAATAACCCAACTCAAAATATTTTTGCAGACTCGTTTTCTGTTTTATTATCGCATAACTTAGATAGAAAAAATATTTGTCCATTTAAATACTCATAGAGTTGGGAAAGGCCACAAAATTAATTGTTTGAAAGTAACCTTGATCTTATCGTAATAAGGCGTACATTTATGACAATGATATTACAACGTGAGATACGACAATATGTTTAGTCAAATTTTCTGTAGCTCATCTTAGTGAAGCTGACACGAATTCAAAAGAGTACTTGGTCGCCATATCATATTCAAATGCTTGTATGGATGTTCTCGTCATCTAGAAATACATGTATGCTGTCGATTTAGGCATTTAGACTTCTAAATTAAATTAGGAAACAGCATCCATTAGTCTTAAACAAAAACAGTTGCTTTCAATGGCATGCTCTACAATTACGTGAGCAGAATAATACAGAGAGCATAAAAGTTTTATATTATTTTTTACTCTGGCACTATATCGAACGCCTTACACCACATTAATAAATGAATACACAATAAAGTTTAAACCCCAACAATTCCAAAGAAAATCTGAAAACAGCAAAACAAAAATTGCAAATTGCAAAAAAAGAATGTCTTGGATACATCAATTAAAAACTACAGAAGTGATCTCTTTCCTTAGATTGAAATAATTTGTACAAAAAATACCAAATAATATTGGAAAATATTAAATTGCCACAATAAAACATGAAAGAACAACTGATATGGATGTAAGTGAGTAAATATTCTTTAGGAAGTCAATGCAGGGAACGTAGTGAAATACTTGATTGCCCCATTATACAGTATGAAGTTTTATCTTCCGTGACAGAACTGAAATACAACAAATAACCCTCAAGAGATCGCATTTTTTTTTAAATGTTCGCGTTACTATTTCAATTTTCATACCTCTGTATGAGAAACTGCTTATATTGGATTTCCCTAGAATAGTTTCGGAAGAATGGTTGATAAGTATTGTTAAACCAATATGAAAAAATAAAGCGGATCTAATGCAATCCAAAAACTATCGTCTGATTACCCTTTTAAGCTATCCTACTAGGGAAAATTCAAGAAATCGTTTAGAGACATATGCAGAAAGTATTAATTTTATTAACGACTTTTTTATTAAAACACTGATTATACATTTCTTGACCCAAGCACATGTAAAGCAGATTTGTTGCAAAAAGCGGTGTAAAATTGAGAACTCAAATGGCAGAGGAAAGGGAATCACAAGATTAACATGTACCATTCACTCAACAGAACATTAACTAAAAGGTTTTGAAAGGTGACTGAATGGCAGAGCTATGCCATTCAGTCACTTGGCAATTACTTCATTTGACTAAATTACAGAGTTTCGCCTCGTGAAACCAATGATGTATATTTATAACTAAGTGTTGGCTTTTATGAACTGACAAGAAAACAGAAAAACGCTTAATGGACAATCTGAATTACAGAGAAATTGATAATAGTATGAGTACTTTTCAATGTTCTAAGTATGCGTATTTCCTTCATGAACTAAACCTTATATTTAAGTTCAAGGTGCCAAAGGCTCTAGCAATAAATCTTACATGTTTCATCTCGCAAATTAAAAGCAAAATTAAAATTATATAATAGATACTATTAGCTATAGAACAGTACATGCATTTCATAAATACTATTATATAAACCCTTATACATTCAAATTACATAAAATAGCATAATGGTTGTAACTTTAATACATGATTTTGTAACAAATACAATTTACGTAATGACATGAAGGTATTTATTCGACATACAAACTTATTTATTCTTCATTCAAAATAGATACAGAATACTTTTACGAAAATATAAGATAAAAACAGCATTCAGAGGGTTTTTATATAAACTCTTTTAACGTCAAGGACACCATATATGTTCTGAATTGAACATCAAATGCATTATGAATATTCGAGGGTTGTCCAAAAAGTTCGTGGACACAAGTAATTTTATTCAGAATAACGGCGCAATTATCAAGAAAGTATTATAATATTTTAATATAGAATATAATAATGTATATGTATAAAAATCAAAGCAATGTACACTTATGTATTGGAGTTATCATTATATATTAATTGCCTACACAGGCCGCACGGCCGAGTCTGACGTTAAGTTATAACGACGTTTCTATAACGTCGTAGTCCTTGGATTACCTAAGAGTAATATGCCGCATTCACCGTTTGGTCAGAGGATACAATCGCTTACTCCATCAAAATATCGCTTGTGCCACTTGTGGATAAGTAAACTCGAACTATTTCGATGTTTTTTTCCTGTTTCCTTCATCGTTTGCTTTGTTTCTATCGGTGCTTTACCTCAGTCGACACAATTTTATGATGGCGCGCTGTTCCGTGCGGTCAGCTGACGTCGCTTTTTCAGGCGTTTTTAAAGACATGTTCTTGCCGTAATATCTTTTAAAAGTCCTCTGCTAGTTTGAAAATAGCTTCAAATGACGTATGAAAATGAAGTACACCATACAGACTACATCACAATAGAAGATAACGAAGTTTTGAAATTTTTTTATAAAAAACTGTGAATATTCATGTCTAAAAAATTAATTACAAAGTTTGGACATTTTTTTAAGCTGGACCGTGCGTCCTTTCCGTGACCCTATGATACATTAAAATTTTAGTTTATTTCTATGGAAAACACTCAAAACCACTTTAGTTTGATTTGAAATTTATGACAAAGATTTAGATATACAATATGTATATATAAACCCATTCAAAATGACAAAAACGCGATTGTTCACGAACTTTTTGGACAACCCTCGTAGTCTTAACCGAGCTACTGAAACATTGCAACACACACTTTAAATGAATAACAAAAACATCAAAGATAACATTCAAGTAATTAAACAACTGTAGCAACTTTATATGATTATTCCCTTATCATAAGATCAACGTAATGGCTAGTGTATTATCCTTTTTATGATAAACACGTGTTCTACGCACTGATTTAATTTTTCTACTTTCAACTAAGTTTGTTTATGCTTTTTTAGTTGCGGACGACTGTTAGCGAAAGAGTGTCGAGATTATAGCCATTACATCATAGTATATATTGCAAAACGTAGTAATTACGGTCGCTACACTGTACATTATCCATCGTTATCAACGCGACCCGAGAAATCATGTCAAGGTCACAGTAATTTACACTTTTTTTGAATATCAATGTCACTATCAGTAGTTTCCTATTGGAGGGGTTCAACAGCTGTGACAACTCACGTCCGGTCCGTCCCATTATCGTCCCGCTACACACACCGGCAGTGGATTTTTATTAATCCAAACTGTTGCGTCCGTCAGTCTGTGCTTGCTGAACTCTAAACTCAAACAAAGAGCAGTGCAATGAAATTCCATACAACAAAGAGGTTGCTTTTCACAATAAAAAGGGATATCAGATGTCTGGGTATGTGCACAGTATTATCAAGCTCATTAATTTGGCACACATTTGTAGAGTTTGTTCTGTACTACGCTTTAACCGTTTGCATCTTATAATTTTTCAGTATCTTACTATCATTAGGAATTCATTTCATCAAATAAGGTATGTCACTGTTTTATCGTGCTATATAATTGATATTCATATCGTCTATATGACTGTATTTTTTTAACAATTTCTAATTGACCTTTGAGTTATTATAGAGTATTTTTGCATGGAGAATATTAACATTGAATTCTAAGTTTAATAATGTTTTAGTCTTCGAGGGATAACAAAAACCATATTTATTATAGTTGATAATAGCTATACATTTTAGTTGTTCATGTAAATAAATTATAATGTTTATATTTAAATTACAAAGTGTAAACGAATTTAGGGAGGAGGGGGGATACATGTATTTTTGTTTTACGGTTAGGGTGTTAATTTAATACATATAGCGAAAAACTACTGCCCTGACTTGTAAACTAAAGTAATAAATCCGTTAATTTTAACAAAATAACCGAGTATGAAATGGGGGGTTTTTTTAAGTGTTGATTAATTTGTTTCTTAATTTTGGATGTTTAGTATAGCCGCTTGCGTCACAGATAAGACAACTGCTTTGGTTTTAAGGAGGCTGGATCATCACCAAATTACCCTAAAATGTATAATTTGCAATATATCCACTACATATTATTATTTGCAAATTAATAATTAAAAGCTCTCGTCCGCGTTTAAAACGATGTTGATATCAATTTGTTGAATACGTAATCGTATAAGTGGCACATTGACATTTTTTTTCATTTTGTGTACTTTTATGTGTACATTTTACACTTCAATGAGTCAAATTACAATTTAAACTGTAAATTTACAATTCAATCGAAATTTTACAGATAAATGTGTAAAATTCACACTTTAATGTGAAAAATTTACACTTGAATCTGTTCATTTTACACGTTAATGTGGAAAACACATTAATCTGTAAAACTTACACTTTTATATCTAAAGGATGACTGCACTTAAGGACATGCGATATTTACAAGAAAATAAACTTTCAAAAGAAGAATTTTTCTTTCAATTGCAGAAATGGTCAACATCTAAACTGCAACTTTACGTAATTGCGTTAAATAAAAGTATGTTGTTACCAAGTACGAATTTATTTTCTTAGGCGGGGGTCATCACGATTTTTTGAATCTCCATACGATAATGAGGACGCCCACTTTTTTACTGACTTCATACATAGTCAGCGCATGTTTGTCTATTGTTCTCCGTTTAGCAGTAGTTGTATATTTGCATTATCTAAGTTATGTCAAAAGGAGATTAATAGACAAACATGCGCTCATGGTTTAAATGAGAAAAACCTTCTTCTTCTTACTTTCGCTTTCCCTGTTGTAACCAAGGGTTGATACATGTTGAGTATTATAATTTTCACCTCTGGTAACTTTGTGAATACAAAACTCTATCACGTGACGTGTAAGGTAGCATGTTATGTGCTAACTAGCACAATGTTTTCGAACACGTTAAGTTGTCAAGCATTGATTTAAAGTCGTCTGTACTTACATGGGCGTGGTCTTATTGTTGAAACCATAGTAAATAGTATACTTGTACCATATAGAATAGATAGGGCTATGGTGAAAGAGTGATCACATAAATTTTTATACATGGCATTGTTATTCATGCTAGTCTAATTTTAGTACCATTCTGATAATGTCAGCTCCACCTCTCATGCATATTAATATCAATCTTATGGTCGATCAAGGGCAGATAAGCGAAAATTCTCCTTTTTTCGAAAGTTGTAGGAGAAAAAACATAGAATGAGTTTATTGTATCACAGTCTGAAATCTTAATTTATGTTGGAAATTTACTAGACTCTTTAATAAAATAAACAAAAGTGATATTAGGTTAAGAAATAAACGCAACAGAAGCGACAGAAAAAGACCCAAAAACCCGGCGCTAAATGCAGTCATCCTTTACACTTTAATCTGTAAATTGTACAATTTAATGTGTAAAATTCACACTTTATTCTCTATCATTCATCTTTAATCCCTAGGTTGCATTTGATGCAACTTGTTTCCGGACAATTTCTTTAACATAATTAAGTGATTTTAAAGGCTAAGGACCGCAATTCAACAATTAAAGAAAATATCAATCTGTGCCTAACTTGATTCTTGTGAAAGAATCAATTAGAGTGGTTTAAATTTGTTGCCATCAGAATTCCTGTAAGGTCACTGGTACCATTTATAAAAGACAACAGCTGAACACCAACTGGCGTTTTTGGTCATGGCTTATTTATTGAAATTAAACATGCATTTTAACAACCGACCTGCTACCCAATTGGTGAGCAGGTATATGGCTGCACAATTAATCAATCAATCAATCAATCAACACATCAACAATCATTTGTTCAATCAATAAATATAAATCAATCACATCAGCAATAGGATTGTTCACTCAATCAATCAATCAATCAATCAATCCATAAATCAATCAATGAAATTGTTTGATCAATCAATATAAATCAATTGCATTAGCAATAGGATTATTAAATCAATCAATCCATAATCAATCAATCTATCAATCAATATCAATCATCGTTGTCAATTGATGAATTGAGTCAATGAATAATCAATGTATCAAATAGTAGATAAATAGCGCTTTGCTTAAAGCGGGTTAATGGCTAGGCTAGGTAGACCCTGGGCACAGTTGACCACCTATTCCCAAGCTTTGAGCAGGCCCTGGGAACAGTTGCCTACATCAAAGACCTGAGAAACCTTGCCATGTTGCAAATTCCAAAAACAATCAATTTTCTAGAGTTTGAATGGAACCACAAATGGAGCACAGGAAGAAGTAGATGTGAAATAAGCCATGACGAAGATGGGTATCGTGGTAGATGTATTTACGCATTGAGCACAAAATGAAGTCCACGAAAGGATTTATTGTCCTGGTAGTTGGCGATAGTAAGTCACATGTTGACACTGTTCCAGAGTGAATTGAATCCCATGATGAGAATGGTTATCGTGATAGTTAGTAGTAGCAAGTTGTGTGATGATGCCAAACACGAAGTAAATCCCAATGTGAAACAAGAATCCTGGTAATTGATAATAGCAAGTCCCGCCTAAATTGTTGACTGGAACATAAAACAAAGAGCACAGCAGTATCTGATATACTTCGATTAATATCCAAGTAATGAACATGATTGAATAATTGATGGCAATGATTAAATTTGATTATAGCTATTTAATCATGAATCAAAAAAAAAATAATTTCAAATTGTAGCCATATGCATGATAACAACCACATGTGGTAATTTGGCTGCAAACAAATTAAACTCAATGAACTGACAAGACAATAATGAAGTAACATAAACATGGCAGTTGTTCAAATTAATGCCATCATGACACAATTCAAATAGGGTGTAATTTTGTCTGATGATCCGGCATCATGGAAAAAGTTGATGAAAAAGGATGCCGAACCCGATATCAATTGCGGACACCAAACCCGTTGGTTTAGCTAAAGCTAACCTGATCCTTATTAGGATCACGACTAAAGATAGCGTTGCTGTTGCTTGTATAAATGAATTTATCCTTAGGGATAAATTCCAATACTAGAGCATTGTTTGTGAAAGGTTACCAGGAATATTGGATACGAGTTTATGTAATTACAGCATTCATGCATCAACGGAATTACAGTGTTGATAATATCCTGTTATGATGTCATCTTAAATCTATTTGCAATTTTTGTCGAGACTAAACAAATAAAGATTATATATATATATATATATATATATATATATATATATATATATATATATATATATATATATATGAGCGGAGTGGACCGAAAACCCTTGGCCAACGAAGATATTCTTTGTTTTAAAAAATAGAGACAGTCTTAGGATGAAAACCGCATGTAGGGAAATTATTAAGCACAAATTTAATATCCTCAATTTGCATATATCTACCTGCAAGGGCGTTCTTATGCTGCAGCACATTAAAATGTAAATTTTACAAAAATTGTGTGTAAATTTTACACATAAAATTTTAAAATTTTTATATTAAAGTGTAAAATTTACAGACTTAAATGTACATTTTACACATTAAAGTGTTAAAGTGTTAAATGTACAGTTTAAAGTGTAAAGTTTAAAGAATTATGTGTATATTTAACATATTAAAGTGTAAATTTTTCAGATTAAAACGTAGTTAAAGGTTGGTCGTTTTGTAAAATAGTTACAACATTGGGTATTTGTGATCAGATAAAAACGAACGACCGCACTAGTAAATTCTCGTTTGTGGTATGAAATAAATCGGATTCACGTTGAACAATTATCTTTTATCATGTCATTTTTATTACAATTAACTGTTTTATCCTACAAAATATCTTCCTTGTGTTCTTCCATACCAAGCAACCCAACTCCAGATATGTTCATTGCTACATGTAGGTGTAGACAATGAGGTACTTATATAGCATCAACAAAAAAACAGCTTAGATTTCAGAATGAAATGCTATGTTTCTTTACTGTTATTGAATTGACAACCAATGGGAAAAAATATAACTAATGATATATTAAAGTTAAAGTCATGAGCATTTTATCAGTTGGGTTGAAAGCTTAGTCTAATTAGGTACATTACATGCACTTTTTCCCAATAAAGGCAAATTATGTTAAGGTGTGTTGCCGGAAAAACCAATTTTGTCGCATAGAAAAATGTTTCATTTTCGCTACACTGTATCTGCGTATGGGTAAAGCGACAAATTACAGTAATTAAGATTTTTTAACTATTCCCTTAGAATCACTGTACCGAGATAAGTGTGCAGAGATTCTCGACTAGGCCATTTAGACAGAATGATTCCACGCGGTAATTGTACGTTAAGAGCATCGAGAATTGGCGATTTGTTTTTCACACAGAAAGTATTTTCTTATGGGTTTATGTACATGGTCCAAGCCATAAAGACTTATCTAGTTAGACAAAACATGCATGCATAAGAAAACAGCTAACTGAATGGAATAAAATTGTGGAATAATAGATAAAAAAACAATTTGTAGCATCTAACATATTACGTTTAATTTGCCAAAAATTTATATATATATATATATATATATATAAAGAAATTTGTTCAGAACTAAATGTATATTTAAGTCTTTTTAGGTCACCTGAGAGTGACTCAGGTGGTCTTAGTCCGTCGTCGTGCATCGTCCGTTAACAATTTTACATTTTTAACTTCTTGAAAACTACAAGGCCAATCGTTACTTTTTTTGGTTTAATGCATCTCTAGGATGAGAGGAATATAAATTCTGTAATTTATGACCAAACCACACCCAGGGCCTCATGGGCGGGGCCAAATAAGCAAAAAAATGTCAATTTTATTTTCAAAATCTTTTTCTCTACTCCCACACATGATGAAAAAAGAAAACTAAATGCATGGTTATGATGTCCATGAAGCCCTCTACCAAAATTGTGAAATTTATGGCCCCTGGGTCAGGGTTCAGGCCCTAGGGCGGGGCCATTATGGCCAAATAGTGAAAATGTATTAAATCTTCTTTTCCACTCCCATATAAATTCGAAAAAAAACTAAATGCATTGCTATGATGTCTATGAAGCCCTCTACCTTAACAGTAAAATTCATGGTCCCTTGGTCAGGGGTTCAGGCCCTAGGGCGGGGCCAATTTGGCCATATAGTGAAAATGTATTTAATCTTATAAAATCTTCTCTATTCACCTTTATATCTGAGATAAACTGAATGCATGGTTATGATGATCATTAAGCCCTCTACCTAAATTGTGAAATTCATGCCCCTGGTTCAGGGCGGGGCCAATTTTGCCACATAGTGAAAATGCATCAAATCTTAGAAAATCTTCTCCTCAACTTTCACAGTAGTGGGAGATTAACTGAATGCACCAATTTGATGTTCATGAGCCCCTCCACCAAAATTGTAAAATTCATGGCTCTTGGGTGGGGCCAAAATGACCATATAGTGAAAATGTATATAATCTTAGAAAATCTTCTTCTCTACATACAGCAGGGGGAGATAAACTGAATGCATCAATCTGATGTTCATGATTCCCTCCACCAAAATTATAAAATTCATGGCTCCTGGGGCAGGGGTTGATGGATACGGCCAACATAGGCACATAGTAAAAATGTATTCCATTTAAATTTTATAATATTTTCTTATGTACTTTCACAGTCATCGCGCATTGTTATTATATACATAGTTATTGTCCTGTTTTTAACTTGTAAAAATTGCTGCCCCTGCGTCAGGGGTTGAGGGTGTTTATTTGGGGGAGGGGTGTGTGTGACAAATATGGCCGTATAGTGAACATGTTTGGGGTTTTTTTAAGGTCACTTGAATTACTGGGGTAACCTATTGCCGTTTGTCGTCTAGTAACAATTTTACATTTTTTAAATTCATCTTGAAAACCACAAGGTAAATTGTCACTTGGCCATATTAATGTATGATTGTTGTGTGCATTATTATTATAAAAGATTGACCATTAGAGGCCTAAAGGTCACTTTTGACCAAATGTTTACAATGTTTGGCCCCTGAAGCTAGGGTATAGATAATCCGAGATTTATCCGAGTCTAGCCTCCCCCCCCCCTTTTTATGAATAAAAGTCTTCAAACATCAAATAATATAAGGCAGGGGTAACAGTTCGAGGAGTTTTGGATTAGGGTTTAGACCCAAATATGAAGCTTAAAATCTCTGACATGTCAATCTAAGGGCTATGGTAGTCAGGTGACCGTCAAGGCCTGTAGGCCTCTTGTTTTCTTTTTTCTTTTGCAAAGCATTTTTTTTAAAAATAACCCGGATCGGGTAATGACATGTATTATATTCAAAATAATGAGAGGCAGTTTTGGGTATATGTAATATCTATTTCCGCGCTTAAGCGATTTAATGTAGTTCTAAAGTTTAAATCACCTTTTGCTCTATTCGCGCCAGTTTGCTGCTGGACAATATCAATAAATGTTGTGGCAAGACAAAAATAGTTAATATCATACCATTTTCACATTTTTAGAAAACATATTAAGAATCATTACCTTCCCGCAACTCGTTGCAGAGGTGACATTGCATCACTTACATCTTGTACTAAGTGTACTACACCGTGTCTTCCTTTTGCTCACATTAAGATTGATAAATTGAAAAAAAAACATATTTAAAATAACAAAAATTTGCTTTGACAAATGCTTAAACTGTTTAACTGTTTACATAAGTTTACATTTTCCGGTGTCTTTGTGATAACACTGTCTACAAATCAAATGCAACGTATAGTTATTCATTAATGACGTAAAATGCGTACTGTTGGTGGACAAGCGGGGTTTGCATAATCATACGAAATAAAAATAAATTAAAAATGTCAATTATTTCATGTTTAATCGTACAATTGCTGAAACTTGTATACATATAAGTAACAAGGAAACATTATGAATTGAATATTATGGGCTTTATATTAGATTTGATCACGCCCCGACCATAATGATCACCTCGTGATACTCAAAGAATGATTCCGCATTCCTTAATTAAAATTTGCGGTTAAAGATGCTTAAATATATGTAAACAAAATATGGCACGAGCTTTGTATACATAACATAGAATAGCGAGTTTAAAATCTCCTTAAAGGAAATGCATATCGACAAATTAATTGGTGCATAATAAATTTTAAAAGCCTCCTTAAACTTAATAATGAGGCCTGTAACCTTTTCATCAATTTAACACTGTCAGTGAAAGGTTTATAGAGGTAATCCATTTTTTCCCAAGCATGCATCTGTTCTCTGACGTAGATAGGACACATTGCTGCTAGTGACTGGATCAATGTTCATACAGAGTTGATAGAACGTATTAAGAAAAATTATGCCTGGATGTGAAGCAAAATTTTGTACTGTCATGAGAGGACAAGGATTCAATATACTTCTATTACTGACCCTTAAGTGACTATATCTGATTTGTGCAAAAAAAATGGATACTAGTAGATAATTTGAGAAATATGAGACCATCACATTTCAGATGTAGCAGTCAGTATGAATTATTCATAATAAAATGCTGTTTGTAGATTAAAAAAAAAATAACAAAAGGTAATTCATTTTCTTTGTAAGATTTCTTACCATTACTTTTTATTTCATTGCTCTAAAAATCTTTTTTTTCTCTGAGTTGATTTTATCATAAATTAAATCTAGATGATACTTATGTTTGGCTTATGCTGTCAGAAGGATAACAGAACTAAGATACAGTGTCAAAATCAGGATGCTGAGCAATGCACTTTGTGTGTTCATTTATGTACTCCTTGAATGCAAGTAAAATTAGACAACTTTGACAATATTTAAACTCCGGTCCAGGGACATTCCTTTCTAGTTAACATTAACTGTTGGTGGAAAATTATCATTCTAATGAGATCCGAAATCTTCCTCCATAAACTCTGTTTCATAATGATTACTCTGTGTTATTCACATTTTGATGATAACATTTTAACTCTGTTACAATCTAATGTTTCTCACTGACGTCAGCATCAGTGCTGCCCTCTCTTAGATGCTTAGAGAGGTAATAATTTTAACAATATGGCAGCCCATGGTGTGCAAGAATTAGTTATTCTTAATAGTATATTTTCTTACCGAGGAAAACCGTGTCTAAATGGTTTTCAGATATCATTATATACACCAAACTGACAAATTTGAACCCTTAATTAAATTTTTAATGTTCTCTTCCTGTAATGTGTAAATCGACGACACCTGGCATCTAAATTAAAGAAAGTTCATAAAATTGTGTGTATGGCTGATTCAACTTCAGGAAGTTATTTGCCAATACACTTATGGGATGAATAATATTAAACATGATATTATATTGAAATAGTATAATAGCAGTCAGCTGGAGATAAAACCCCCAAGGTACACATTTTGTACCCAATACCTACACTGTAATGAAATTAAAAAGAGTACAGACGGATGTGGATCTCCCTGGTCTGTCGTCCTGTTAATAGCGATCAAGCTGTCGTTATGACAGCTAGATATGCAGATGATAAATACAAATTAATATAAAATGACCTAAATTTCCGGAATGTTGTATATAGCAATTTTTCGGATGCGATAGTATCATAATTTTTGTATGTGCCTATTTTATGAAATGTTGATAATTTGAGGTTCGGGTGAAAAGAAATGATATGAATATAATGGGGGTTGCGGCCTGTATGTTAAAATATTTGTCTTAGTTAGGGGCATCTAGCCCGATTAGTTACCCTACAGCTTAGACAGCGTAAATTAAACAACATTTGTTATGTTAATTTATAAACAGTTGATTTTCTTTATTTTAGGCGTGCCAAATAAAAATCATTCCCTCAGTCCATTTTTGCAAGTTCCATGTAGCGCTGATAAATGCATCAATATGTATGTTTTTCTTTCCGATGTAATTTTCCCATATTGAAAATTCATGTGGGTATTTTATCGCCTTTTTTATTCCCTTACTACATATAATTGTCAGAACTAACAAAATATCATGATAACATTTTACTTTGTTCAAGAAGGTTGTTTGCACTAAGGTGAAACAGCACAAGGCTACAGTATAGAAACCCACAAAACTACATAACCTTAAAATGACTCCTATTATTTTAAAGGCGATAGATAAAGCAAACGACTAGTACTCTCTAGGCTTCTTGCTTGATTGAAACAATCCTCTGCTGCATGATTTATATATAAGCTTTTGTTATAAAAGTACATTCATGTCATTTCTTCTTATTTTATCATCCCACTGAAAACATAATTCCAAAAAACCTAGTTCACACAACTTGCCTTATAATTTCTTTATAAGATTAAAGGGGCAAACCGATCGATTGATGAATGCCTGAAAATGCTTGCAATGTGCACAAAAACTCCGACAGTTTTATGTCCGATAAGGCATTAACAACATGTGCAATGAATCAACATGACATATTTCTAGGTTTCGCTGGTGCTATTTTGTCTTTTAAGTACATTCATATAAAAGCAATTGTAGGATGAAATGTTAATTTTACTCGACAGCACTCTCCTGGTTATTTCAAGTGTTCTCTTTGTTGCACTGTTACAATATAACCTAATTATACATGTTAATAAGTCATTTATACGTATTAAGGCAATTTTAGGACAATTTTAAATCTTTGAAATGGAAATTATTTCAATCAGTTCACTTGGTATGAGAATGTCACTCAACATAACATGCAATAAAAATTGCCAAATATAAAAAGACAATTTAACATCAAAGGCTGTTGGTCTTTCTTTAGATAATAGAAATTATGTTTGTGTTTTTCAATCAGTCTATTAAAAATAGATGTATTTAGTCAGCCCGCGGGCTGACTAATTAAGTTAGGATGAAACTTCAATTGCGCTTGCGTAAATTGGAATTCTGGGAATGAATTAGACAGTTCGTGTTAGAGAAATTCGAAGAAGTTATGAAACTGGTCAATTTCTAGGTCAAACTGCGCATCGATGTTAATGGGAATCGTCTGCAGCCACAGTCCGGAGTCCGCGTATATCTTTCCGACTCTCTTAGTGAGATTGGAAAGTAAATATATTGGTACTGGTTTGCGACGAGACCAATAGGTTTGCAAAGTTACAACTTTTAAAAAGTATGAATCAAGTGTGAAGTCATACATTGTTGTACACCGGTACACGCTTATTTCCTCACCTATATACATCATCATGTACATCCATAAAAATAAAGATGCAAACTAAATGTGCCCCGCATATCTATTATTGTTCTGAAAATTATTTATCTTGTGTTTTAATAGATTGTGTATTCACTTTTGACCTAAAATTAAAATTCCGCTGGCTGACTTTCTTAGCTTTTTAAAAAGCTAAACTTGTCAAGTTTCTTAAACTATGTATAATGGCACCTTAGCATAACGTCGGTCGAGTAATATAAAATTTCAACAGTTTCTGTTTTCACATCCGTCAAATCGCGATCAGAAAAAAATAAAATCTTAATTTCTTTATTTGTGCGCGTTTATTCGTTTTATCTATGATGTCATATGACACCAAATTAGCTCTCGAGAGTATTTCTAGCATATTTAACAAATTCCATCTTCTTTACCACAAATGCCTGTGTGGCCACTGATGAATAACAGTTTAAGATTTAAAAAAAAGGATCGGGTTTTTCCTGAATGCACATTAATTGCAGAAACATGGAAAAAAAATTCCCAAAACGGGATCTTAAAAATATCCGACCACTTTTAATGCCTCCAACGAGACATTGTAATGCTTCTAATGGATTTTTAAAGGAGCGTTACAAAGAATAAAGCTATGAAACCTTAAAACTGCATGACATTGTCATCTTTATGTATACTTCTGCTATCAGCGCGCTCACTGAATAAAATAAGCTGTCTAATCTGATTGTAGACTATATATTTTGGATGCTGTAAAACAACAGTTTTATCTCTTTTGTCTATTGTGTTCAGCAATACAGTATTATTTAAATAAATCTTATATTTGCCAATAATACAACATTGCACGGGGGTCATTGAACGTTAAAGAACAACAAAAAATGTTTGTTCACGGATCTGCATGTCTATAATCACATTAAACGACCTTTCATCTTTTAGCATGAAAATCAACGGAATTCAATGAATTAGCTTTGAAAACCTTTGGGTAATAGTTGATATTTTTCAAGCAAAGAGCTCACAAGATATTGATTAGATAATGCAACATAATTTCTAACTGGCAGACTTAAAAACTTTTAAAATAAATAACTATAACAAGAAAATAAATAAAGGTTACATATATACTTGGTATTGCCAACATCTAATTTAAAATGTAATGGACGTCGAAGTTAGAGCTTTAAAATCATTTCAGTAAGCAAAGACTTTACATACGATGGCCTTTACCCTCTGACCTGAAAATCAATAGACTGCAGGAGCTGATTATGCAATTATTTTTTGCAATGATCGCTACCTACATAGCCCGAATGAAACAACATTGAAAGCATCGTACTGCCATGTCTCTCTTTCTAATTCTCTCTTCTATTATTCTATAAAGTGAGTAAAAGTACGTACAAATCCGTTTCTGTCGAATTTAAACGCTGTCGGAGAAGAAACGGTCAATTTATCTTTGTATGGAAGGTTACATGTACCATAGTTGGTACAAAACGATCCATTTGAAGCAGAGTACCAGATCAATTGAAGCGCCATGGGTCTTTACGACCAGCCAAAAAAAAAATCTCAGATTTAAAACGTAAGCGTCCATAACACTCCCCTTTTTAAAGAAAAAATCCCCTTAATATTAATGAAGAACAATTTATTATGTATTAAGATTTAAAAATGATGAGAAGCAACCCAATTTTTTGTTAATTTTTAACATCCGGGGATTTTTAAACATTTGAGGTGTTTTTCAGAGTTCTGCCGGTGAAAGGTCCAAGAAATTGCAATATAGTACCAGATTCTAGACATACATGCACATGGCCACATAGGCGTTGGCACACGGAAAAACAATAGAATTAATTTGGTCTGTTTTGGCTGAGAGTATCTTATTTGATCATATTGCCCGTTGTTCACAGTGCAGTTAGTTGATTACATTTATGTTGATGTAAGAAACAGTCTGTACGCTGAATGTTTTTTAGATCATGCAACTGCAACCATGTAGTCTCCAATTACAGGGTGGGCGTTGGTATGGTAAGCTTACACTGTCCTGCTCAATATGAGATAATTGTCAAAACATTCATCAATAATATGGTTTTTAGAAGATTGGTTTAGACTTTTTCAATCAAAGAATATTACTTTTCCTCTTGCATTTAATTAATAAAACTAACCCGTTTTTTGTTTTGTTTTGTTTTTGTTTTGTTGTTTTTTTTTGGGGGGGGGGGTTGTTTAATTAAAAAAATATAGAGGAATTTGTTATTGTTGTTGATATGAAAAAGAAATAGAGCAGTTTTTTGGGGGGGTTTTTTTATGTTAAGTTCTAGTATAAAATAAGCAGCATCGAAATACAGAAGGCATCAATATTTGTTAAGTTGCTCATGTTGGTCGATTAAATTCTTCACCATAATGATGGTGAAAATTTTGAATGTCTGAGAGAAATATAACCCTATGAAAATTTAATTTGATTTTCTATGTTGCAAAATTTCAAACAGAACAGTTTTAATTGATAGCTTAAGGGGAGATGGATTGAAATGTGTCTGTAATCATTTCACTTATCCTTGCATTCTATTTTTGAATTGCAGCTCTATTAAATTAGTTTATACCAAAAGTAAAACATTTTGAAATGTTGTAAACACTTTTCATAGACCTCTGGGCTTTGAGATTAGGGGTAAGTGGGAAAAAATCATTATTTCAAACAAAATTGGCCATTAATGTTGTGTAATATTGTCTTTACGTGCACAGTTTATATGAGTAATTATTTCCATTAAAAATGACCTAGTTTTAGTGTTCCATAACTATGTTTGATTTTTGATCCTTAAGGATCGTTCATTTAAACATAGTGAAATAGAAATATGTGTAACGACAAAACATTCATGAAATAAACGTAAACAAGAGTAATATATATAAAAAGTCTACAAGAGTGTATAGTTAAGTGTATAGTTAATTATATAGTTAACTATATAATGCAAATTCATGCAGAGCTCATATATTGCTATTTTGATATAAGTAATATTGTAAGACGACTTTCTTAATTGAGTGAAATAGAATAAGTGTGACATTCACCATTATCTGAACGGACAATGCCATTGAACCAATTTGCAACCAAAGAACGCACAGCGAACTTATTGTAAACTCATGCATCGATTTTTGGTAAAAGCAAGCTGCGAAAATAATTATCTTAAGAGATCTGGATCTTAATATGACGCAATTTGCATGTCGCATTTCGCTCACTAAAGTATGCGTGCAAAAGTCACGCAACTTATAAGGCACAATGGTTTTAATTTAATTTATTTAGTATACAAATTACGAAATAAAAACATGTTTACACAAGAGTTGAAAAAAAAGTTACATTAAGCAATTTTTTTAGTTCAGGTGGAAATTTAATTTTTGATGTCAATAAAGGATGGTAAACCTTGTTATATATTGAGTCACATTGCAACAAGATACATAACATAGCACATCATAACAATGAATGTTTGCAATCTCAAGAGTCTAGTTTAACTGCATATTTCATTTCATTTTCAGAGTGATGAACTTTTCCGACGATGCCATGACTTTACATATTAACAATCTGTACAAGATTCTTCGAAAAGACTCTATAAACAGTAGTCAAAATTCGAGTTTTAACGAATGGATTGGCGACTTCGGGACAGAAGCTTCGTTTCTAAAAAGCTCACGGATATTTTACGCTTACTTTACTCCCGTGATTCTCGTGGTGGGATTTCTGGGAAACTTGCTATCCCTGTACGTCTTCTTATCCAGAAACATGCGTGGTATCTCCGCTAGCACGTACTTAGCCTCACTGTCGACGTCAGACCTTTTGACGTTGATATTCTACGTAACGGTGGAATGGATCAGAAGAGGACTAGTTTACGTCAGACCTGACCTAAAATTAACGTTTATTGATGTGGAAGGATTATGTCAGTTTCAGCTTTACATGTCCTATGTGTCCAGATTTCTCTCAGCTTGGCTTGTGGTTGCATTCACAGGGGAGAGATACATCGGTGTGTGTCATCCATTAAGAAGGAGAGATATATGCACAAAAAGTGGCACTCGGCGAATTGTGGGATCTATCTTCGTAATCTCCATTGTGATTGCTCTTTATAAGCCAGTACTTAGTGCTATATACGTGGGTACGGACGGGAAACATTATTGTACGTCAGACAGAGATTACGACTTTGCGTCTTTTGTTCTGGATAGTATCTATGCCGTTCTCATTACGCTGGTACCATTCATAATTATCACGGTGTTGAACATTTTAATCATGCGAAGACTAATTATTCGCAACAAACGCAAACGGGAATGTAAAATCATCACCGAGGAAAGCATCATTCGACTTGAATTCACAATCATACTATTAGCAATCTCATTCTGCTTCATCGGCTTAAATATTCCGTTTTTCGCCGTATGGCTTCGACATTTCCTTCATTCGAAGTACATTTCAAAAGTGGACGTTATGGAAGTCCCTTTCTCTAACTTTGAATTCTGGCAAGGCGTTTTGTATATTACTAGAACGATTTTCTACCTAAACTACTGTATTAATTTTTTCCTATACAGCATTACAGGGGCATATTTCCGAAGAGAGGTAAAGATGTTGTTCACATACCATTCTCTGAAGAGAGACTCGTACAGCAGATGCTCTTTAAGGACATCGCGCTCCAACTCTCAAACCCCACAATCGTACCTGTGATAGAAAGTTTTATTCCTCTTAATTGAATCACTGGCAGATTTTCTTCGACATGAAACAACATGACAATTATCTACACTGGAATTTTTACCTAAAATAATTGTTTTTACATCATTATTATCGATCGTACAAACAATATATCGAAACAAGTTTTATTTTACTGTACATTTCATTAGACTAAAAATGATTATTTTTATCTTTTATTAAATGTGTGTATGTGTGCTGGATATGTATAGATTGACTGCTCAACATTCTTTTTCTGTGTTACTTTATAATTGATTGTCGTTGGTTATGCCCCAGTCACACCTTACTGGTTTACGCCAAGTATAACCGACGTCTAACGAACAAAACAGAAAAATGGCGTCAAAACGCAATTTGTTTGTTGTCAACCAATCGTTGCTGGGGGTTCTCGAGATCAGTGTATTGAAACTTATATGAAACGGATACCATTAAACGATTGCAGGGAATGTTCGATATAAGGATCGGTCAAGTAACGAATCTCGTCGTTTGAGTGACGAGCAATTAACAGTTAATATGAAAACGTAACATCTTAGAAACTGACGTTTAAACAGGGTCCGAACAATAGACTAACGGTTCTGTATCAGTTTTGTTAGAGTCAGTCCAGTTTATTCTTATCACAACCGTAGTTGTTTGCATGCAAATTACTCGGGTCCAACAGACATCAACGAACATCAACGGAAGCAGACCGCTCAATTACACTAAAAGAACTGCATCAGTTCCGTACAAAACATATGAAAAAGCATAGCTACCGTACTCATTAGCCTGGTCGTGACCTTTCCAAGAACATGCTCAAACTTTCTGCCGGAAAAAATGGACTACACCGGACCCAATCAAAATTTAGAACCATTTTAACAAGAGCTTGGACTTTGGATAGTTGTGTCAAACAGCAATGTGACGTAGGCATGTCTATTTCATTGCTAGCAACTCAGCCATGGCTCTTTGAAATCAACACGATTTGTCTGGCTTTGGAGCTAAGACTACGCAATCGGTGTATATTTCGCTTGAAACCGCGTCATTTTTAACTTGTTTTGACGCAAGAAATAGATAGCTACGCCCTACTGAAAGTCCAAGGTCTTGTTAAAATGGTTCTAATGTGTTTGCCAAACAAGAAATGACAAGAATGCAACGCATGAAAACCAGAGACGAACGGATAATGTCGCCATCCGTTTGACGTACGGTAGCGTAATTCGGTGAGGTGTAACTGTTCACGCAATCTTTGAAGCAATTACTTTCTTAGCCTTTTTTTTTTTTTTGTCAAAATTGAATTGTTTTATTTTCCATTATATTTTATTCTTATGTTTTAAAAATGTATTATAAAATAATTTATACATGTATACTAGTATTAAATATTAATACATCAAATGCTCGGAATTCTTTTCTCTTATCTTGCAACTGGTGTCATTCAACAACCACTGTAACACGCCATATCCCTATCATTTAACATCGTCTTTCTTGGAAGACAGTTTACAGAGTTGAAATATTCTATGCTCTTTGAACAGTGCACTTCCTTTCCTTTGAGATTGATAGCAGATGCTACTTTTTATTTATTTCATCAGTTGATATGCTGTTCAACGCATATTGACGGCGGAAAGAGTAAAAAAAGACGTTAATGCAAAACGAACATTTAAGTTTTAAAAACATACTGAAATACGAAACAGACCAGCTTAAAACAAAATCAACAGACTTGTTTGCAAAATCAACAGACACAGATGCAAAACAAACGATTATCGATGCAAAACCAACAGTCATTCACTGAATTGACGCTAGATGGCGCGCAAGTCTCTCTACGTCATCAATAGATGTGTTCTTTAATAGAAACTTAGGGCGAGTTCGATCACAACCTACGGTCGCCGTAGTTCGACTAAACTGAGATCGAACTCACTTTAGTCTAACGAAAATGAAACCGCGGTTCAACCAACGGAGAGACTCTGATCAAAGTAGTTTCAAGATGAAGGAAAAAAGCGAGACTTCCAAATTTTGCTATGGAAATCAGCATAGCATGCTTTCTGTTAAATTTTAGCATAGACTCATAGGATTTAATGCGTTAACATGGTAATGTCCTCCTTTTTAATGAACAAAAAAACTATGAGGAGAAATTAACATATTTCTTATTATTTAAACTAGACATAGACCAATGTGCGTTCGTACACGGACATGCGCACCGTAAGTTTTCCTTACTACCGAGGTTCAACTCTAGTTAAATAAATCCTGCGAAATCGCCAACTAGAATCATGGCGGGCTCTCAAACGCACAGGGATCAAACATATTAGAAGCAGCCAAACTTCTGCAAACAACCCGAGGGATATTTAAGTTTCCGGGGGGGGGGGGGGGGGGAACCCAGGGGGCAGTAGTAGTTCGGGAAAACAGACTAGCGTCCTTGCGGAACATCGACAGTTGTTCAGCAGCCGTAACATGCACACGAGGCCGAGGCCATACTTTAACTCGAGAAAGGTCAGTAAGCGTTGTAATCAACATTTACAATTATTGCCAATGATATTTTTAATATTTTAACGTTAGATCATATTATATGAGTTGTTCGGAAACGTGGGTACATTTAGAACCCCCATCCCCATGTCGACGCTCCTCAAATGAGAAAAAGGTTGCGACCGTAGTTTGTGATCGAACTCGCCCCAAGTTTCTATGAAAAAACACATCTATAGATGACGTAGAGAGACTTGCGCGCCATCTAGCGTCAATTCAGTGAATGACTGTTGGTTTTGCATCGGTGATCGTTTGTTTTGCATCATTGATCGTTTGTTTTGCATCGGTGTGTATTGACTTTGCAAACGAGTATGTCGATGATGTTTTAAGCTGGTCTTTTTTGTGTTTCAGTATGTTTTTAAAAATTAGTTGTTCGTTTTGCATTAACGTCTTTTTTACCCTCTCCGGCGGCCATAAACGCATCTGATAAAATTTGCTTGATTGGTGATTAATTAAGTTAGTTCTTTGTTAGAAAGAAAACGAAGGAGACTTTTCAGAAGTACAATACTGTTATTTCTTAAAGACGGCAAAGCTATAAATGTCCTATAAGAATATTTTTGATAGTCAGTAAATTGGGCCCACAAATCCAAGGAATTGATGTTTACAAGCTTGCTTTTACATGTATATGCTGCGCTCACCCCTACACTCACACTGCAAAGTCTATCATAAATATATTAAGAATAATTGTATTAAGAATATACTTACATGTGCAATCAATCCTAAACCGATTTTGTACGGATAAGAAGATTTCCTAGGTTTTGTGTGTGTGATTGTGTTTGGTTTTTTTTTTTTAATTTTACTTCGAACAGTGTTCGAAAAAAAAAATACAGTTGAGTTTCGGTAACATTTTTAATTGTACATAAATTTCATGCAAAAATTGAACATAGTTCTTCTTTAAGTATTGACATACTATTACTTATTAGGTTAGTTACTGACTCACTACGGAAATATATTGGGTTGATCAATCTCATAGATGGCGAGGCGAAGCCGAGCCGTCTATGAGATTGATCAACCCAATATATTTCCGGAGTGAGTCAGTAACTAACCTAATAAGTGTTTTGTTTTCCCGAGGACTATCAAGCGACATATTTATTCACAAATAGCGATGATCTACGCAAAGTCATGTACAAGATGCCTAACATCTTGTCCAATTTAAAATCATTTAAACTCTGTAAAATTATCAATCTCACCTTTCAAATACTCTAAAAATCTTTGCTTCACCCATGTTTACTTACAATGTTTTGTTGCTATTCAATTTTAAACGTTTTCTCCCTTTCCTCTGCAGAGATTTGTGCAAATTTCGACGCTGCCATTTTGTTCTGCTCCAGACACAACAATGTGACGTCAATATTCAAAGGGCAACTACTCTAATTTTAAAGAACTTCAAAGGGCAACTACTCCAAATACTTTAAGAACTTACAGCATCCGGTTTCTCTATTAAATACTATGAAATGTCGAAATGAGTAAGCGAAGCGTAGGACAATGACGGCCATATTGCCTAATATTACCGCATATATGAGCTATGTCTCAGATATGCGAGTTTATATCAAGTCGTCGCATACTTTTAGATTT
>WFKH01011801.1:32228865-32248273 GCA_016163765.1 Magallana hongkongensis
ATTGTCCTGCACGGGAACATCTTCAATTTATGATACAGAAAAACGCGCTAATTTTGGACTCAAATTTTACAACTGAATTTATCTTTTTGTTTGCGTCAGACTTTCTCTAAAACTCATGTACAGATTACTTTCTTTTATTTTAAATGTTATTGATGTGTTTAAAATAAGTTCAATGGCAAGTTGATTTACAATCTAAAAGCAAAAAAAAAAAGTTACATGGGAAGTCGACACGGACTGTTTCATTAATGTAGTTATTATAGTTGTTATCATTATTAACGAAACTACAAAGCGCATTAATTTAATATTCATTAATTAATTTACACACTAGCTATTAATACAAAATGATATACAGTCTTCTAAATATGTTCCTGTTGTCTTAAAAAGGTTGTTTAACCAGTCACTTTCGAAATGTGCTTTATGATAATCTGTTATATTTTAACATGTTCGAGTATTTATTGTTTTTACAAAAAAATACTGTTTATTTTATGTTTTTGTCTTTTATGTTTCTGGCAATGTTCAATCAACATTTTACAATTCGTTATTTGTTCAATTTGTGTGCACCGCACTGTTTTGTTTTGTTTTTTCATTAAGATCTTTGTTTCGAAAGTAAAGTAGAAAAAAAAATAGATGGTAAATTGAAATCTTAATAGGTATTGTCGTAAAATTAAATACTAATAATTTACCAATAAGAATTTAGTACCAAATTACATGTACCTCGTAATGTTACAGTCATGGTTTTTGCTAGGCAAAGTATATTGCAGGTGTTTTTCAATTTAAGTTGGTTAATTTAACTTAATTATCTTGACCCAAATAAACACAGCAATCATTGTCATTATGTTTATCTGGGTCAAATCTATTACAATGCACTCTTTGTCTTGAATGAGAATAAAAAAGATACTTTCCGATTTTAAATCTCAATATATTTTCCCCTAATTGTTTTTTTAAAACATTAGAAAATTAAAAAAAATGAACTTTGATTTTTAAAATGGCATTTATACATGTATGCTGATCTTATGAAAATGGCAGAAATGTTTGTAAATTTAATACGGACATAAAAAATATAGTTTTCGGTTTGTTTTTGGTGGGGTTTTTTTTTTTAAATTTTAGTTACCACATTGGAACAAGTTCTCTATCACATGTCAGCATCAGTGCAGAGGCGGGAAATGCTGGACGGAAAAGTCGTTGTTCATCGGCGAAATAATTGCGCTCGCTGAGCTTTATATCTGCCAAATCTCTGATAGGAGAGGTCAAATACATCCAAATTAATCCAGAGATAACGTATAATCCTACCAAACTAATAGAGGGATAACGCGCCATCCATTTTAATGCTACCAACTGCAATTACAGACCGCAATCGACACCATATAAAAAAAAAGAACCACTGAGTATAGCGTGGTTCATCGAACCCTCAAACATACATCAATCACAAACATGGTAGCTTTTCTTATATTATCTGAGAACATAAATAAGTTTGGTTGATCATACAGATATGATCTGATATAGGTTCAAATGGCGTTGTGGTTTTTTTTTCAAATGAATTCAACAATTTTTTAAAGTTCTGAAAGAAGAAATTAAATTAAGGTACATCACTGCACCTAGACACATCTTTTAAGCATTACGTCACAAGATGGCGATTAAGATGTTTTGTTAAATTGTTTGTATTGATCGATTTCATTGTACATCGCCATGGCTCAGTGGTTAAAGTATCGGGTTTGTGAACGGCAGATCGTGAGTTCCAATTCGACTGGGGCTTTTGTTCATATTGACTAAACTAAACTTTTGAAAAATATAATTGTTTATCCAAAATTGCAATATGTTCGCTTATTTGACTTAAATACATCTTATCCATCATACTTTCTATCATAATCAAGTAATTTTCTGCTGATTTGAGAAACTATTTCAAGGTGTAGTGAGCCACATTAATTAATATATTCTAGTGCAGTTGTACGTAGCACCTACATTCACTGCATAACAAGATTTTTCAACGGGTGCATTTTTAGCTTCGATTCCAAAAAAAGTGTCATTTAATTTTTGCAATTTTATTCTTCGCGTTGTGTGAGTAGATGACTTTTATATTTATATAACAATTTTTTGCGATTGATCTTTTTTGGTGTTGTTTAGTCGATACTACAAAATTTTGCAATAATTATACGGCGAAAGATCTAGATTTTATTTGAACATATTTAATGGTAATAAATTGTTATAAAGGGATTGGGTACAAGTTATAAAAAATTAATTCGCCCTATCCCTACATGTATAACAACAAATTCAATATTGTTGTTAATATATATATATATATATATATATATATATATATATATATATATATATATATATATATATATATATAATATTTTACAATAATTTGTATCTATAACTGAAACATAACAAATGCCATACTAGTAGAAGTTTCAATCAAATTTGCCTGTACCTTGAATATAAATTTGAACAACTGAAAAAGGTATTCATTTTCATCAACACTGAGTGAGTTATCCCCCCAGAGTAAAATGTGAGTGTCAAGGTTATGGACTTTAATAGATCTAGATGTGGAGAAGCACAGGTTCAGAACATGTAATTCTTTATTTGAAAAAAAAGACACCGCTGTTATACTAGGATTTTTATTTCCCTTGAAACTAAACAATTGAGTTCCCTATGGCTGATTTCTAAAAGTTCAACCTATAAAAATATTCTAATACAACACTGATTTATGGAAATGCAGTTTGGTGCTAATTTGTAAAATATTAAATATTCGGTCGCATTCTCTATCACTCATCTGGAGATGAAATCTCGTGTGACTTCGAAATGCCATCAGTCGTTTAAATAAACAGCATATTTTCCATTTTTTTATCTGACAACTTTATAGTGCTAAATACTTGCGGGTGATGAATTGTTTGGTACGGTTTTTACAAAGGGTAAAACGTTTGCTCTTTTTTGAGTTACAATATATTGAAGTATATTAGCTACTTGTAGGTCTCTACATATTTTGATTTTGTGATTTTATGAGTGACTGATGTTAGCTTTGTATTATCATTTAAATGTATTCTCTTAGGGTAGTTTTTTTTTACACCAGTCTTTGATAAAAAAAAAATATCCATGGACATTTCAACATGAGACAACTTTATGAAAACAAGTTTCACAATGTGTTTGTTTCTGAAGAATTGTACAGTCATATGAAACGCGCACACACTCACACACGCACACGCACACACGCGCGCGCGCGCGCGCGCGCGTGCGTGCGTGCGTGCGTGCGTGCGTGTGTGTGTGTGTGTGTGTGAAAAAATAATGATATATGGTAAAGATACCTAAGATTATGTACATTCTCCAGTGTCTTTGTATGTGATCACACTATGAATGATTATACGAAATAAAATTAAGTAAAAATGTCAATGATTTTATTATTTAATTTAACAATTAAATTTATATAATTATAAGTAATAAGAAGTCATTCTTTGAACATGAGGAGGAGATCAAATCTATCATAAAGCCTTTTGAATTTGATCACGCACGACCGTATTCGATCACCTAGATTGTTGTTACAATGACGTTATTGGAACGCTGTGATATCACATTCATTATCACATACATTCTAGTAATTAGTATCATGTATTGGCTTAAAAGTATGCTAAACAGTTGATCAAAAAGATGAACAAGTGGTTTACAACTGTAATGATAACAAACATTCTAGAGATATGTATGGTAGAGGGCATGGATGATTATACTAGTACAAAGTTTTAATCCGCCTTATACACACCTTCAAAAAAGCAGAAAAAGCCATGGGAAAGAATCTAGTGATTGCAACGTCATAATTGCGTGTTATTATGACGTCACAATTGTATAATAATCAATAGCCTTAGTGATAGATACTGTCAAGTTGTGTATATCGATATGGGGTTGTTGCAGAGTTGTTTTGCGAAGAATAACAAGGTGGGAGTAATGAAGGAGGAGGCGGAGGTGTACGAGAAGGTGCGCCGTGCAATGGTCACTGAGGACGTGACGGAGAAGAGGGGTGGGCTGGCCTTCGGTTTGACGTTTGTCTCAGAGGAGGAGCCAAAAATACCACCGCGCAGATTGACAGAGCTCAAGAAAGAGGACTTCGAAAAATGGAGGGGTAGGTTACTACAATCAAATTATATAAGACTTCCATATAATATACCAGTAAATTATTAGTTTAATAATTAGTTTATACACTGAACAAGCTATAGTATACATAAACAAGTTTTTATAGGTTACTTGTTTATAAATTCAAGTTATATGCGTCTAGTAATCCATTTGTTAACAAATTAATTAATACATTATATACAAGCTTTAAATAAGTACACGGTATTCAAATTTATAAACATCTTCTTTTTTTTTTAAACAGACGATCAGGAAAAGGTTCAGTCCCAGAAACAGAAGCTGGCTCAGCAGAGAAGGGAGGAGGCCCTCATCCAGAAGAAGATCGAAGTCGCCCATAGAGAGATGGAGAGACTGGAGAAATATGTCAATCTCAGTTTCCAATAACTGTCTTATTACAATTTATTTGTAATAAACAACCTTGATCCCATCCTGGTTTTTATCTGGGGGGTTTTTGGAAGTCTTCCATGAATACAGTATATATGATTGTATTTAATTTACTAAATGATGATTAAATATTGTGAGGAATAATCAAGATTTAAACATTGGCAAATTATAAGATATTTGCAGAACCATTCGAACGACTCATAGAAGCGTGTAAGCAATTAAGGGACTAGCAAAACCAACCGATAAAAACAAAACTTAATTTAATGAATTTCTGTCAATTCTTTTTATGTGACCATGCAAGCTACAATGAAGCAACACTTTTCTTCTATTAACATAAATGAATCAAATAAAGAAGCAATATCCTGTGGTATTCTCTATGACTATCCGATCCCTTCACCGAAGCTGATTAAGAGATGTTTCTATCAATAGAAAGTGTGAACGGACTGGCTGATTGCTTGGACTCTGAGTCGGAAATTCGCCTACATTACGACAAAAACCTCTAGACTGAAAGCTATTTGCGTACATTGTATGGTTTTAACAATAACTGGAAAGACATCCTTATAAGATATTTCTTGCATTAATGCTACTCCTTATTTGACATGTGAGCAGGAAGACAGGGGAGTTATTTTTTATAATAAATCATGAAAATCATATTTTCTGAAAAAGTGATTAAATGCTGCATTTCATATCTCCGTCTGCACCTGGCAAAATTGGTATAATAAACTATCTTGACTTTAGATTTATTGGTCGTTCATAAATCAGACGTACAAAAAAAGACGGAGTCTGTCAGATCAAGGTTGGGTGGGTTTTTTTTAAAGGGGGGGGGGGTAAATCAAACGATCTCACCGTCACCAGAGCATTCTTTCATCAGACCACAAAAGGAATGTGTTCTATATATTCGCAAGTCGCAAAGCGCATCTGCTTCGCGGCGTCGACTTTTAAAACTTCAGTAGAAGATCATCTTCGCTAGCCAAGGGTTTCTGCGGATCATAAACCCTTGACTAGCGAAGATGGTAGAAAATATGTTCTGGGGAAAATACCTGTCTGCAACATGTGCATGTCGTTAAGTCAAAATTATATTTTGTAAAATGTATTTGACACACAAGTCTAATTTTTTTCTCACCTTCTAATTTCTTTGCTAATTCTAGAAATAGTTTACAATACAAATGAAATAGAGGCACGTGTACATTATGTGTAGTACTTGAATAGTGTTAAAGCTGAAAAATGGTCTCTAAGTTGATTTTGTTTTTAAATTGAACACCGAGACAGCATTTTTTTTCAAAGATTGATCAATTTGTGTACAAAAATTATCGCCTTTTAGATCAAAGGGGTAACAGAATTTCTCAAAATATTTGTAATTTTTTTCAGTTTGCTAAATTGCGGGTTTATATGGTGAATTCTTTTATTAAGATGAGTCCGTGGGGCATAATAATTTTAAAGATAAAACTTTTAAAATAACATTTTTATAATTGAACCAGATGTGTTGTTTTCGCTTGTTGCGACGAGTCGACATCAAATTGCGTGTAAAATGTTTAGTCTATGATGCGCTTTTAGGTAATCAAGATAAATGAATATCATTATGATTTTTTTCCAATTTCTATTTTGTCTGTCGCAAGCAAAACAACTATTAATTTTTATTTTGACTTGGCCCATCAGGTATGACATGGTAACACATGTGTTATGTATGTATATTCAATCTTATATCATTCTTCAGAGATTTTGGACGATCATATTTTATAAAGGCTTCAAAAAAAAAAACAACCCAACAAAAAACAAAACCACACCAATTCACTTATTCGTGCGCATTTAAACCTTTTTATGTATAACTTCGACATACCGGTATTGAAGAGTACGTGTAATCGGATAGAGGAAGAAGAAAATAGTTTCTTTAATGTGTCTATGATGTAAAACTTATTTAGTGTATTGCGACATATTTTTACGTTGACATTTTGTATTGCATCTTTACTTCCAAGATCGAGATATGTCAAAATATTATTGGCTTTAAAAATAATCATCAAGTTCTCTCTTCAGTTATTTCTCTCAGGTAGGATAGAGACCGAAGGCTATTTGTATGGAACATGCACCAATTGGTTTTTAATGTAATATTGGTTAATTGCTATCTCCCATTCAGGAAATCAGTTCTAAGTTCAATTAATTGACACGTCCTCGACTTTAAAAAAAGTCTTGAAATTTCCCCACAGAGTGGTTGTTTGGTCTAGTATTTTACCAGAAATACTTTATGCATCTGTATAAGGAACTTGGAGTTCAATGGTCTGTATCTTACGCCTACGGCAAATTAGTTACTTTTACCGCCGGTGATAAAATGCGCTTAACCCTTTGAGAAAAGAAACTTAATCAGAAAAAAAATGCACTAGTCACTCTCCTTATCAATATTTTTTTCCTTTGGATTACTGTGTTCTTGATGCTACATAAAAACAGTGACATTGTCTGTCAATCCTCCGCACGTTCGTCCCTCTGTCCGTCCGTCAACACCACCTATCAATAATTCTAATAGCTTCATCAACCTTCTTCTTTACGCAAAAGAAGAAAATACCCACTCGGGGTATCAATGTTATAACTTCATCTATCTTTTTTATATGTATGATCATCAACACTATATCAGGATAACTCAATTAGCTCTTTCCCATCTTATTCAGAAATATTTTTCCTGGGAGGAAGACACCGAAATATCGGAAGATGCCACTTTATTTAAAATCTGTCCGCGGGATGTCCGTCAACACTTTTATTGCCGTGACGCAATAACATAATTAGGGGTTTTTTTTCAAGATTTATACATATGTATTAGTTGGATCATAAAAGGAGGATACCCAGTACTTAATCACATAATTGTTCGGTTTGGCCACTATGGTTAGATGTCATATTTTCAATAATATATACACACATTTATATACATGTATATATCTTATTTAAAATGTTGTTATAGTTCATTTTTTGTTGCCATCAACCAAAATTTAAAAAAAACAAAACAAAAGCAAAAAAAAAAAAAAAAAAAAAATTAAAAAACCAAAAGTCACGCATCTTGCCTTAAAAATTTTTTAACACTGTCGAAGATAGGAACTACTACTTTGACTTTATCACAATGCTTATTTTGATACGGAAGAATACAGGAAACAATTTTCGGGACTTTAAAAGACATATTAATAGTGATCATTATTAACTATATCAATTGCAATATAATCATTTTGTAAGTAGTCTATCAATTCCAAAATAAGTAAAATAAACATAAGCCAAATTGCATATTTTGCAAAACTGGTTAGAGGTAATGGATTTGCAAAAATATTCATGTAAATTTTACGAGAAAACGAGATAGCTAGGAATTCTTCTGTGGATTATCTTTAGTAAAGTCCTTAAGATATAGAAAATGCAATACTTGGATTTACAGAGGATTGGCTTATCTTTTATGCTTTCTGAGTCATATACATCATTTGCTAATTCTATTTGTGGACATTTGAACATGTTGTAATATGTGAATAAAAGGATACCGAGCTTTAGAATTCAGAATTCAGTGCCGCAAAAAGTAGGTCACGTCTTGTTTTTCTATCATCAATATTGAATACAATTTTTGTTGAACAAAGTAAGGTATAAAAATAACATATGCAATATTGCAGTCAAGGTTCCGTTGTTCATTGATACCAAATAAATCTCTTTCATTTTCGACAAGTTCATATAATGCATTTGGAATCCATGATTTGTTCGAGATTATCTTCGGTTCTTTGCTCTTTTTTTCAAAACCCTTTCGTCTGTCTTTTCATTTTACGCTGTATAGACAAATTCAACTGAAAAGAATCTTCAACATCTGTTCTTTATATGCTACTCCTTTTTTAGGTTTACAAGATTAATTTCTCCGAAATTAAAATGACTTCAAAAGAATATATGTGCCGGGATTTCTACGTAGGTGTTTGTGTTTGCCTGACTGGTGATTAAATTTCATTTTTAGCCTGAACCATAGTTCTTTAAAGCTGTTACAGCAAAAGGACAACGATTGAAATCCTGTCTAGACTTTTATTTGTGAGCATGCATGTCTCCTACATGCATCAACACTTTGTTCCATTCATGTACAAACCTGCTGACCAAATTAAATTGGCTTTGAAATTCTAATACGACGACCTATTATACTTTCTGTAAAGAACTAGAGTTTCAATGTACATGTACTTAAAAATATAATAAAAATTAGAATATCTGTAGATTAATAAAGTGGATGGGGATAAGATAGCGCAAATGCCTATTCGGTTTAGTCGTGAAATACAATTTTGAATTTATTTTTTTCCAATTAAATCTATTCAAATATATTATAATACAAGTTTGCAAAAGCACAATTTCTAAATATATTCAGTTTTTAATATATTTAACAACGGTAAGAAAAAAAAATATTGCCTTAAATTTTGATGGTATCGAACCCACAACATAAAACCCTAGTTATATAAGGTTAGCTTATGTCTGGTGTTCTAATCACTGATCCATTTCAGACACAACAAATTAGGCTGTTTAAATACTATGTGTGACTTTGACCACGAATTAACGGACTTGCATTATTTTATTTCAAAACGTTCAATTGTTGGGATACAAAATAATATTTTTAATGTATAGTGGGTCATCTCTCCACGTTAACGTTTTTGTTGATTGAAATCGGTTTGTTTTCCATTACCTTGTTTAGACTATGAGAAAAATATGGAGCACAGACCCACTCTATAAAAGAAAAGGCCTTGAAGTTCTAAACAATGACACTAACACTGTGCCGGATAATTATGCCAGTGCCAAAGTGGCATTTTTGCACCCGTCTAAGCTGCATGTATCGAAAAATTCAAATATGCCATATGATAGACCATTGGTTATAGAAATTATAACCACCTTTGTTTTTAATGTATCTCACCTGTCAGGTGAGATTTTTACCTTTAATAAATAAATTCCTACAGGACAATAATTTTTCCCACAGGAAAATCAATTTTCCTGTAGGATATTTGGAATTTCCTACCAGAATAAAAGAACTTCCTATAGGAATTTAAATTTCGATAGGATTTGAACAAAACTCCCATAGGGTTTGAAAATCCAATAGGAGGAAAACTACCTGTCTGAAATAAATTTCTGTAGGAAATACTTTTCTCCTATAGGAAATAAAATTCCTATGGGATTTTCAGAAAAACCTATAGGATTTTCAACATTTCATGTAGGAAAATTATTTCTTCTATGGGAATTATTATTTTCCTATGGAATATTAATTTTTAAAGGTAAATATTTCACCTGCCAGGTGAGACACACTAAAAACAAAAGTGGTTATATATGTTGCGTTCTATTCCCGGGTGGGAGTAAGCAAACTTGTAGGTTTTCCACTCCCGTAAGTCAACCTTATTTTATAATAAATAGATGAACAAGTCAGGATTAACAATATAACAATAATTTATTCAGGATGAAACAATGAAATGGTCAGATGATTTATATGATGAACAAGTCACACAAACTCCCAGTCAAAAATCCTCTCACATCCCATAAATAAAAATCCTACATATACAAATAATTAAAGTAGCTAATTGTACTTATTTAAAGCCCTACAGATGTCTAATAAATCCTTACTAAATTCTCTTGCCCATTTTTCCTATTATTATGTGATAATCCTATATGGAACCTCCCACTTTACTTCCCATAAGGTATTGGATATCCCACAGGGGTATCTCAGCTTTATAATATAATATCTTAAATAACAAAAATTACCCAACGGGCCTGGGATACATCGGCCATCCCTGAAGTGGGTGTACAGGCTTTGTGATGTTGCCCTGAGACTGGTTAGTATGCGTCTGTCTAATTAGCAGACGATGGGGGGTATATATACCCTACCGTACCACTAGGTAACCTCATTTAGCCAATAGATAAACCGAAACGACCCTACGCCACTTCCGGAATAAACAGACCGGGGAAAGTGCACGCGGTGAAGTTCTTGAAGGGAATATGAGTTATTCCTACTAAAATATGGGATTTAATCTACAAAATACGATAAGTACAAGTAGCTTTTAACACTGTGCCGGATAATTATGCCAGTGCCAAGGTGGCATTTTTGCACCCGCTTAAGATGCAGTTTCGGAAAAATCCATACATACCAAATGATAGGCCATTGTCTAGAGAGTATATAACCACTTTTGTTTTTAGTGTGTTTCACTTGACAGGTGAGATATTTACCTTTGAAAATTAATATCCTATAGGAATATGATAATTCCCATAAGAAAAATGATTCTCTACAGGAAATATTGACAATCCTTTAGGATTTTCTAAAAATCCCGTAGGAATTATATTTCCAATAGGAGAAAAGTATTTCCTGTAGGAATGTGATTCAGACAGGTAGTTTTCCTATAGGAAATTAAGATTTCCTATCGGATTTTATCAAATCCTCTCGGAATTGAAA
The DNA here is from genome assembly GCA_016163765.1 of Magallana hongkongensis. NCBI lineage: Eukaryota > Metazoa > Mollusca > Bivalvia > Ostreida > Ostreidae > Magallana > Magallana hongkongensis. The sequence goes on from WFKH01011801.1 coordinate 32,239,778, forward strand.
TTCCTATAGGAAGTTTTTGTATTCCGATAGAAAATTTCAAAGTTCCTATAGGAATATTGTTTTTCCTATGGGAAAAAATATTTTCCTGTAGGAATTTATTTTTGTAAGGTAAATATCTCACCTGACAGGTGAGATACAATGATAACAAAGGTAGTTGTAAACTCTTTAAGCAATGGTCTACCATATGTTATATTTGAATTTTTCGATATATGCAGCTTAGACGGGTGCAAAAATGGCACCTTGGCACTGGCAAAATTATCCGGCAAAGTGTTTTTTTTATACTATAACAATGATACAAGCAAGAACATACGTATGTTCAATGATAAAACGTGATAAATGATTGCAAACATACAAGGATCGAGGCCATTCGGACCCGATGTCAAAACATGCATTCAAATGACAACATCATGAAAAAGATACAAAGTATGCGTATAAACAATCGATATGGAATGAAAGAATGACAATACGGTAAAACATGATAATAAATAACAACGACTGATGAATAATGATGGGAGCTGTAAGTGATACGGTGAATTAATATATAAACATTCAACCCAATTTCGTAACATATACTCTCTATCATTTGGTATTCGCTTTTGAAAATATCAAATTCTTTATTGTATTTTGATTGCATGTTTGGTATTTGAAATTTTTTCTTTATAAACTGATTATAGAAATCTTTTGTTGAGTATTTATTGTACGAGGGGGTATATAATTGTACTTGTTTCATATATCGGCAAACTCTAAGATCAAATTTGTTTTCATAATTCTTAAAAATTGTTTTAATTATTTTATATTCGCACAGCCAGTTATTTTTGTTAATCAATACGTTTGCTATTTCCTCGGGCGATTTTAAAGTTCCCGCCTCAGAGTATAAGTCTTTAACAAACAAAATATTACTTTCCCTTTATATAAAAACATCAAGTTTGACCATATCGGTTGCTTCAAAAATGTTTCCGGGCTTAATTTGTTTTGTAAGTCATTGAATGTGTTAAAGCATGTGAAAGCTTGTTTATAGAATAGTGGCATTGTTTTAATTATTTCATAATTTTCAATTTTATTTTCAGTTGTATTATGTCTATGTTGATCGGAGAGCAATAACTATTTACGTAACTCTTAATACAATGTTTTGTTTCTTTTAATCTAGGGACCCATGAGGCTTTTAACGCTTTAATCATAGAGTCGACGTCACTTATGCCTAGCCCGCCTTCTTTTACATGGCCAATTAACGTATTTCTTTTAATCCTATCAGTTTTATTCCAAATGAAATTATATATTAATTTATTAATGCGTTTTATATAGTCTTCATCGGGAATTTCCAAAATACTTGCAACATATATGAGTTTTGATAGTGCTAAAGTGTTTATTACGGTGCATTTCCCAATACCTAAACATTTTACTGATTTGTTCGTGACTGTTATTCCCTCGATTTCTGTAAACATATTTTTAAAAGGACCAAGCATAAAGTTAGCTTTAAAACCTTGTATATTTTCATTATTCTTTATTTTTTCAGATAAAATTTCGGCAACAAAAAGATATAGAATGGCTGATATTGGACAGCCTTGTCTTATTCCCCTTTTCATTTCGCATGTTTTTGAAATCCATCTGTTATTTTTTAATCTTAAATATTGGACTTTGATATAAAATTTTTATCCAATTTAAAAAGTTTTCCCCAAAGTTGAATTTTTCTAGTGTTTTAAATAAAAAATTCCATTCTACTGAATCAAAGGCTTTTTCAAAGTCTAAAAATAATAGGATCCCCTCTTTGTTAAAATTTTCACAATATTCAAAAATATCTAAAATAAAACGGGCATTAATACCTATATATCGGCCTTTTATATAAGCTGTTTGTACATTACCAATTTGCTTTGAAATAAAGGTTTGTAATCTACGTGCAAAAATGAATGCTATGATTTTGTAATCTGTATTAGTAAGACTAATTGGTCGGTAATTTTTCAAATCGTTTTTTCTTCCTTTTTTATGCAAAAGGGAGATAACTGCAAGTCTTTGAGAAAATGTCCTTCATCATGTTATAAAATAAGGAGGATAATTGATGCCAGAAACATTGATAAAATTCATTGGGTATACCATCGAGGCCCGGGGATTTATTTGATTTTAAATTCATAACGGTTTCTTTACACTCATTCATTGACGGAAATGCATCACACATACTTTTATTAGTTTCAGATAGTGTATTTACCTTACAAGTTTTTAAATACAAGTCGATGTCTTCATTTGATATTAGTTTTGAATTATATAGGTTTTCATAGTAGTCACACATTGCACCAAGAATATCGTCATCTTTGGTGAGAAGATTATTTTCGCTTAAAACTTCGTGGATAACATTTTGTGTTTGGTGCTTCTTTTCTAAACTAAGAAAATATTTAGTATTTTTTTTAACCATCACTAACCCATTTTGCTCTCGAACGAATTTGAGCACCTTTTGCTTTTTTTATCATAAAGATTGTTTAGCTTATTTTCTAATTCACGCTTTCTGTTCATATCCATTGCTATATGGTTAGAATTTTCAATTTCGGAAATTTCTTGTTCAATTTGGAATATTAATTGTTTATATGTTTTTTTGGCGTTTAATGGAAAAAGCTATAGAAAAATCTTTAATTGATATTTTTAGAGACTCCCATTTACAAATAAAAGAACCTTCTTCTTTACTTATGTCTGTGATTATTTTGTTAACTTGACGTTTATATTCATTACATTCTAAAAGTGACGTATTTAGTTTCCAGTATCCCTTTCCCCGTTCATTGTCATATATAGATAAATGAAATTTTATTGCTCTATGGTCCGACATTCTGGTCCCGTTATTATGAGTACCGGGAATTCTAGAAATACTTATTTGTTTTATTTTTATCAACAAAGATGTGCTTATAAAGATATAATCTATTCGGCTTTTTGGAATATTGTTTGCATCACACCAGGTATAACCATTATTATTTACACATTTATCTCTCTATAAGTCATTTAAATGCAAACTAACAATAATGTCGCTCAATATTTTTGAACTTTTGTCAGTATTTTCCCCATCAAGATGACAGTTAAAATCTCCACATAAGGTAATATTCTCTGTGTTTATAGAATTCTTAATGATAAATCTTTTCATTCCTTTCAAAAAATCAATTCCACATATTTCTTTGAACGGTGCATAAATATTAACTAAACTATAGGAAATGTCACCAATATTAAAATTGACCAGTATTTTTCTGCCATCACTGGTCTTATGTATATTTTTTATCTCAATATCTAACCCCTTTTTAAACAAAATAGAAACGCCTCTACTAAAAGGTGAGTCAGAAAAGCAATGTATAGATTTTCCAAGCATAATCGTAATGAAAAACGTTTTTTTCCTACAAAATGCGTTTCTTGAATCAAAATAACATCGATATTTGTATCAATTATCCAACTGTAAAATTTATCTCTTTTTTCTTTAGAGTTCGATGATATGTTAAATGTAGATTGTTTTGAATATTTTTTTTAAATATCAGATTTATTGATATTTTAATTTTTCAGTATTTTATCCTTCCATGTATAGGCATTTTACACGCCTTATACACCCATCTTCTTTTGCTCAAAAACTGTAGATTCTCAGGGTTTGAGAGGCACTGGCAAAAAATATGTGACTTATTATAATGGCATACTAATTATATAATTAGACTTAGTAGGTAATATTATAAATACAAATCTAACTCCCTCCCCCCTCCCCTTTTTTAAAAAGAATTTCTATCTTTCATCTCTTTCTCACTGACTTTATCTTCCTTTTACAAGTAGTGTACAAGTACATGACTGTGTAAATGAGCTATATGTGTAATAAAATATATGTGACGAATTGACTTATATTCTCATATTTTAAGAGACGACTTGTTACATTGTCAGTTGTGTGCACTTGTATTCTTTTGTATTGTTTTTGTCAATAAAATATTTAAAAAACAGGAAAGAAAAAAAGAACTAGACCGTATGCATCCTTACTCCGTGACATTATAAAATTCTCTTTTTTAGTTAATGTGAAATAAATTTAGCAAATTCAGTGGTAATATACTGTTCAACGGTAATCAAGCTGTTTAGTAACATTGATACCTTGTCACTTTGAAAAAAAAAATGACAATATTTATAAACAAGAGGACCATGGGCCACATCGCTCACCTGAGCAACATAAGGCATGATAAAATCAGCTTAATGGAGTCATAATAAAAAATATCTGGACAATGTGGTATAATACATGCAGATCCTGTATTTAAAAAAATCCATTTTTCCCCTTGGAGATTCTTATGTTTATAATCAAGTCCCTTTTCTTTTATAGTCATATCACATGTTGAGCATTGCAGTTCTAAAAAAGATCCTAAAGAATTGTTTATGTATGGGATATAAACCTACATAAAAGTCTGAACCCCTTGTGAGGCCCAAGAATCGTCAAGGGCCAAAGTCTATACTATTTTTAAAAAATCAGCAATATGTCAAAATGCTTGTATATAGTTAAAACCATATATGATAACATTTCAGTTTTTGTGAATTATTGAAATGTTTTCCTTTGTAAAATTGGATCCGCAATGTGGCTCCACCCTACTTCTCAAGATTTTTATTTTAAGGAATTTGAATCTACACTATCTGAGGTTGCTTTCACTAAAGTTACAGCTTTTCTAGGCAAATGTTTTTTAGAAGAGGATTTTTAAAGATTTTTCTCTATACATTACTAGGTAAAAATTTGCCCCCCCCCCCCCGTTGTGACCCAACCCTACCCCTGGGGATCATGGTTTTAACAAACTTGAATCTACCTTACCGGAGGATGCTTCCTCACAAGTTTCAGCTTTCCTGGCTGATTGGTAACTGAGAAGAAGATTTTAAAAGATTTACTCTATATATGCCTATGTAAGAATTCGATCCTCCATTATGCCCCTCCCCTACCCCCGGCGGTCATGGTTTGAACAAACTTGAATCTACCCTACATGAAGATGCTTCCACACAAGTTTCAGCTTTCCTGGCTGATTCGGTTCAGAAAAGGAGATTTTAGAAGATTTACTCTATATATACCTATGTAAAAATTTGACCCCCCATTGTGGCCCTACCCTACCCCCGGGGGTCATGATTTGAACAACTTTGAATCTACACTACCTGAGGATGCTTACACATAAGTTCCAGCTTTCCTGGCTGATTGGTTTCTGAGAAGAAGATTTTAAAAGATTTACTCTATATATTCCTATGTAAAAATTCGACCCCCATTGTGGCCTAACCCTACCCCCAGGGGTCATGATTTTCACAACTTTGAATCTACACTAACTGAACCTGAGGATGCTTCCACATAAGTTCCACCTTTCCTGGCTGATTGGTTTCTGAGAAGAAGATTTTTAAAGATTTACTCAATATATTCCTATGTAAAAATTTGCCCCCCCTTGCGGCCCCACCCTACCCCCGGGGTCATGATTTTCACAATTTTGAATCTACACAACACGAGAATGCTTTTTCATAAGTTTCAGCTTTCCTGGCCAAATGGTTCTTGAGAAGAAGATTTTTGAAAAATTCTCAATAATTTCTAATTATCTTCCCTTGTAAAAAGGCATGGTCCTTAATTTTCACAATTCTGAATCCCTTTTGCCTAAGGGTGCTTTGTGCAAAGTTTGGTTGAAATTGACCCAGTGGTTCTGGAGAAGATGTTGAAAATGTGAAAAGTTTACGGACAGACAGACAGACGGACGACAGACAAAAATGTGATCAGAAAAGCTCATTTGATCTTTAAGCTCAGGTGAGCTAAAAATACCATCCCAAAACCTATGAAACGACATAAGAACGGTAACTCCTTTTACATTGAAAATCAGAATGGTTTAATATCGTTCTTTATGATTTAAAAACAAATGCTGTTATGATTGTTAGTGTTATTGAACATGTTACACCGATTGACATATTCCCTGTTTGATAGAGGCCGTACATTTTGGATAAACATATTTCGCTCCGCTATTGACATATTACCTAAATTTCAGTTTGAATAAATTATATTCAGGTTCCAGAAATAAAGGGTTTATTCCTTAGACATCGAGACAATGGCTTCAGATATGTAGCTCCCGCTCTGAAAATATTCGGACGGACGACCTGGGAGCTACAGTTTCGTATGTGTTAAAAAGTTGCAATTCACGGCGCACAAAAATTGCGTAAGATTTGGACTGAATAACCTTACTTACATACAAATTCAATTGAAATACCCGGTAATTAGTACCATTAAATTCTTCAGACAATGTACAACTGATGTCGTTCTTTTACTTGCCTCAGACTGTCCCTAAAACACGCTAACTGACCTCGGAAAATGGAGCTACAGACCTGCATGCAGCTACCGAGACAATTGACAAAAAAAAACACCCCAAATTTAACCAAAAATAAAATTCAGTGAATTTAAAAAAAAAAAAAAAGAAGAAAAACTAGCATTGTCTCTATTACAATATAATCAGTATAACTTTGATATTTTTACCTTGTTGACCAGTTGTCAACATTTTTAACAATATTAACAATATGCTTTAGCCTTACCAGGTGTGCAATCATGTAGCATGTTGTAGGAAAATATTCAATCGATAAACCCAACTATCAAAGGAGGTAGTTTTGTCGAACTGTTGTTTATAGAAAATTAAACGCATTACATTTTATGTCTTTTCTACTACAGTTGATTTTCTTATCTGATAATAAGGACTCAGAAGTTCAGTTTTGCTCTGAAGCAAGCATCGACATTTGTTTTCCTGTTTTCATGGGGATTCGCCAGAATTTCCTCTCGGCTATGGAGCAAGCATTGACATACATGTAACGGCTCAGGGTCCCGTTGTATATCCATCAACCTGCTCTGGTTCAGGGTCTCTCCTAACAAAGGCATCGGAAAACGTCCTCATTCCACCTGCCATCGTCGGAAACCCACGTCTTGCAATAAACGCTTTATTCCGTGGGCCAACTCATTGAACTTGTGTCGTTTTTAAGAAATTCAATATTATTCTCAACCCAACGTACCGATGAAATCAATCTGAAACTCTTATTTTTGGAAGGATGATATTAAAAAAAGTGAAAGCATACAGCCACTCACTCGTTAACTCACTCGTAAACGCAGTTGGTGTGTGAAGAAGTCAGTTGGAAAAAAATTAGGAAGCGTACGTGAAACAGTGTTGTATAGCAGTTTTTCCCCCATAGTAGCTTTTCCCCCCGGAAAACCTGCTATATAGTAGCATTTTCCCCGAGGGGGAACATGTCCTATACAATTTATATCATGATACAATATAATACAGTAATATATAAAGATACAATATGATATTGTAACATATGATATGACATTGTATCAAGATATGGTATTGTATCATATAATATGATACCATATTGTATCGTGTTATACATTTTTGTATTTGATCACATAATACAATTTCATCATATATGCTATATGATAGTATCATATCATACAAAATCAAATCACAAAATACATCACAATATTGTAACATATGATTACATATTATATGATATTGTATTGTATGATATTGTATCACATGATACAATATAATTTGATACAACATTGTTTTATATCATATGATACAATATCATGTGATACAGTAATATATTATTTAATACAATATCATGTCATACAATATTGTATCAAATAATAAAATGTTATATATTACAATATCATATGATACAATTTCATGTAATATGAAAGAATATTATATAATACAATATAATATTATACAATATTGTATTATATGATACAATTATATATATTATACAATATCGTTTCATATGATGCATTATTATATATTACAATATCATACGAAACAATATCATGTGATACAATAATCTATAATACAATAGAATATCAAACAATATTGTATCATAATATACAATACTATAGATAACATTATCATGATACAATATCATATCATAATATACAAAAAAATTGATAAAATATCATTTTGTATCATATACTTTTTACAATGTAATATATGATATAATATTGTATCATATAAAACAATAAAGTATCATATTGTACAATACTATATCATAGGAATCATGATATATCATTTAACAACAAACACATATATCAAGCAAGTTTGAGTGAGGAATGAGTTTTTTTAGCATCCTTGATAATGGAGATCAGGCTGTGCATCTGAAGCTACCTCTGTGATTCATTTACATTATAGTAAAATCAATCGTGCAAGTTTGAAATAGTACTATCATCTATTAAACATGTGACCTGTTCCTCAAAATAAACGTCATCCAGCATTCGAAACCTATGGCTCATATTCAGCATTCAAGCCTGTCTGGTGCATCATTATCATAAGACGCTCCATCCATGCAAGTTTGGTGAAGTTAGGACCAGTAATACCTAAGATATAATCATCAGAGGGCACCTGCACCAACAACTTTAACCAGCTCTAGAAACCTCAACCTCCTCCAGCATCCATAACCTTTGGCTCATATTCAGCATTCATGCCTGTCAGGTGCATCAGTATCATAAGACGCTCCATCCATGCA
>WFKH01011801.1:32321300-32339024 GCA_016163765.1 Magallana hongkongensis
CGAATCTTGTGTAGTGGATACCGCTGACCGCTAGGTAGTTAATTAATAAATCGTTCTGTTAATTAATTATACCAATCTGAAGCATAATAAGACATAGAATAAATGTGGGTTTTAAGTTAAAAAAACTTAACTTCTATTTGATACATTTTAATCATTATACTGCAAGCATTTCAAATCTTTCTGGGTTCTGAGCATAATCCATCCCTCGTCCGTGGCCGAGGAGATCGATCGCGGCTGGACTACCTAGCGGTCAGCGGTTATCTAATACACACGATTCTCGTCTTACATATATGTGTTTATTTAGCAGCAAACACAAGAACTGTTTTAAGTTTATGCTATAAAAGTTTCTTCATCTTCAAATGATTTAATTAAACGATAGAGTGTAAATAAAGAAAGCGTTCTGAAAAATAATAAAAGCGATATTATTCCAAATCAGAAGCATCGTCAGACATATATCAAGGTGGGTTTGTTAGTCTTAAATACTAGTATTGTTAAATTGTTCAAATAATGTTTAATGTTTAAGATCAACACAAAATACCCACAAAGATTTACCCTTTAAATGATGATCATCCCTCGCACATGGCCGAGGAGAAACCCTGCGAGTGGACAAGTGATCAGCGATAGTTTCTTGTGCTTCTATCTTATCACACGTGCATGTTTATTGATAATCTTTACGCACCACTATTAAATTGTTTGTCAATTACATTGATTTAAGATGAAACGATATATTTATCTTACTTGTACAGTTGATTTAGCATTGGTTTAAACGATAGTGCATACAATCATATAGAAGCTTGATCATCATTGGAATAAAAGTAAGCCATCAGTCCGAATCTAAATATGCAATTAAGGCTAATTGTTTATGTAAAAGATTAAATACAATACAACGCCGAGATTTTGACCGGTACGTGTTAAATCAACTTGTGTTTCAAAATAAGATTAATATATTTACCCATGATTATTTCCGTTTATTAATGTTGAAACTTTCTACAGACTCCAAAACTTTTGAGACAATATTATCTATATATTTACTGATGTGGAAATTAATATTCGACCAACACAAAATCGTATAAAAGTAAAAGAAGTTTTCTTAAGAGTTGTACAAAAATTTAGCAGGGTGTACAAAGTTAAAGTGAATTAAAAAAAAATCAAACATTCTACAAGTGTTCAACGTTCAAATCAAATCAAATTAAAATCAAAGTTCCGTGTTACAATATTACATGTATGCGGTACGTGCTGGCACGATAAAAGAATTGTGCGTAATTGAGGGAATCAGTGGTTATTTTTTTTTAATATGCACATGAATTTTTAAACAAGTTTTGTTTTGATTCTAACTGTCCCATGATCACTTTTGTAGTTCTGTATGATCGTTTGTTTCATTGTAAAAACAAACTCATTGCTGTGCTGCCCATACCCCCCCCCCCCCCCCCACCCCCCCACCCCCCCCCCCCCCCACCACACACACACACACACACACACACACACAGTGCTTGAGCTGAATTTGTTTTTCAAAATTGGTGAACAGAAACCGAACATTCAAATGTTGCGAAAATCAATTTTTGGTGACTCCTTATGCGTAACAGTTCCTCCTAATGTGTTTCACTTTGCAATCTGTTTGCTTATTCGGTCGGTCTGTGTTAATTCTATCACCCCGTGCAAACAACAATCTCGTGTTGCTTTTGTGCACACAGCCCGGGACATAGATAGCCCCAGGTACAGTCAGTTCAAGCATATCTTTTACAACATTCACCATAGCATAGCATAGCATTGAAATCTCATAGCAGAGCATTGGAATCACATACCATAGCATTGGAATCTCATACCATAGCATACAATCTCATAGAATCTCATTCGTCATAGCATACCATAACATACCTTAGCATAGCATACAACATGATTTTAACTCGGTTTTAAATTTTTTTATTTGAAAGAATAAATGTTTACATTGCAGATTAGTAGTAAACTTTGGCTTCTTATCATTTTACTTCGACATATATGGAACTCTTCTGTGTATGGAGGCGTTTTTGTTCAAATTTCATAGCATACCATAGCATAGCATAGCATACCATATCATTAGGCCCTTCATTCAATTTCTCATAGCATAGCATACCAATCTCATTCTCATAGTATAGCATACCAATCTCATAGCATTGCATTGAAATCTCGTAGCATATCATTAATATCGCATACCATAGCATAGCATGAAATTGAAAAAGATATGCATGAAATGACTGTAATTTATGGCTGCAGATCATCAATTGTTATGTAATTGAAAAACAATTGGAAGGGTGCTTTCACTGTAGTAGTCAATTGTTAAAATATAAGTTTAAAGTTTTTAGTCAAAGATCTTAACTTTATAATAACTATTTGTTCTCATATTAAGAAGTTATGAAATACGTTATGCAATGCAGTCGGTCGCCATAGAAATCATCAGAGTACTGCAAGTGTCGACAGTTTTCTTATTTCTTTGAAACACATTGGAACATAATTCACTTGACTTAACAGAATAGCGACATATTTGCCTCTCAAAAATATATGCACTTATTTCTCAAAGTTACACTTTATCGACTTAAAACTTAAAGCAGAATATCTTATTTTTACACCTGGCTTGTCAAAATGGGAGATTGTAAAAAGTAGTGCTCAACTCTTAAATAGTCAAGAATAGAAGAAATAATGTCTTTGTGACTTTCACTCCATCTTCTTATTTATGTGTATGAGTCCATAAATTTTTGTTTCGTTATATAAAAAGTGGGGTTTTTTTCTCTCTAACTTAGATCTGTAAAATCTCAGTATCTTTACTTGGAAATCATTTAGTGATACAAATAGACACATGTCAATGAGGAGAGTGCAAATATACAAGTACGTCATACATGTACAACAAATAAGTCAATGCATGTATCTTTTAAAGGTCAAAATATCATAACTAAAACATGTATATGTACATGTATATGTGATATGATAGAAATAATGGTTAAACATAGGTCTTTTTTCGTGCCCCACTAAAGTGGCGAAAAGGATTTTTGATCCAGTGGTAGCTCTGAACCCCCCCCCCCCCCCCCACTTTTTCTTTCAACCAAAATTTCCCTGAAATTTACATTTAGAAAATTAAATTTTGGGGCATTGACACACCCCTACCTTACATACACTTTTTAGGTGAAGGCAAAATAATTATTGGCATATTTAAAACGAAATCACATTAAAAAAAAAAGAAGTTGGAGCTGCTTCACATCTCCTACCTCCCCCTCGGATTACGATTTTGTAGATTTGAGAATTTATTCTTTTATTTGCTTGTCAAGATTTCGGATAAATATGCTCATCCTTTCAAAATTATGCTGAGTGCCTGCAAGGCCAAACATTATACGGAGAGTTATCCTTCCCACTGAGCACCTCTCGTATAGCGCGCCCTCAGGTGGGAGAAGGCGTCCTCGTTTATTAACAGTTTGTGTTCGTTTCAATCTTTTAATTTTCACACTGCACTTTACATAAATTATTCCATGTGTTAGCGGTAGAGGTGTAAGTATGAGTACAGGGAATAGAAATGTTTATGATGCGTCAGCGCATTGGATTTTGTGTTGATTACACTATGATATAGGCTTAGTTTGTATCCTGTCATCAGTTGTACATAAACGTATTTATCGTTTTGATTTTCTGGCCGAAATAATTAAATACATGTACATTTATGATGTGTGATTTTAAGTTATCATAAATTGATATGGCCTTGAAGCAAGTTAAACGGAGAATTCGTCTGGTATGAAATTAATACTATGAAAGTGAACCTCGTTTTTGATTTTCTGAAGTTACTATTTTCATATTGACAACCCAGTCTGATGAAAAACATCTCCCTTCTTCTTACACTCGTCAGGGTTTGATAGGTATCGATAAGAGGTCATCTTCACATGGCCTCTACATTTGCATGCAATCTAAATATACCCCTAACTTATCACATACATGACTTAATCAGTTTAATGAGAGGTGTAATTCTTCAATACTGTGCAGTTTGGAAGTTATATAGAAAACAGGCATGATTAATTTGTCTGTCAACTTTTGAAGAGTTCCAATTGATCTTCTAAAACCCTAATTGGTCAGAAGTTTAGGTCGTGTGAAGATGACCTTCTATCAATACCTGACAGATCCTGACAAGTGTAAGAAGAAGGGGGATGGTTTAATTAAGACTGATTGACAATCCTATATTGACTTGAAGTTGTAACGGAAGACCTCCTCGTTGCTTGCAACGAGCTCGGCTCTAGTTTTCTCCTCTTATTTTCTCCGGAAAGCTCTTATTAATGTGATCAATTTAAAAACAAAATGTTTCTTGACGTAATTGGCCATTAAAGATTATGGCATCAAGTGACCCTTTGTCTGATAATTCTTAGAACTTTCAAATTTTTTGTCCTATGTGTAGGACATGCTTGTTATCGCTACTCCTCTGAAACCAAAACAGACAGAGACCTGAAACTGTTACCAATGTCTTTAGTTCAATTAGAGGCACCTTCAATATATTCATATCAAGAGGATCTGAGGCTTTATTTAGCAATTATTGCTCCTGAAAGTATCTTAAGTTCTTGAAAAACACTTCCAACATTTTTTTATAAAACGTCGTAGAAACATAACTACTTTTTATGGAAACGTCTGCGTTAACGTCTTAATTTTAATACAAACATTATTCATACTCTCTGATTCAAGAAACAATTAGGATATTTTCACCACAACATATTAAACTAGACCTGGTTTTTTTGTAACTAATTAGAAATTCTAATCTTTCTTTGGTGGGGGGGGGGGGGGGGGTATTTAACGGCATTATTTCCATAGTTGGTCTATGAACATTTGAATAAAAAAAATGTTATGGTGTTAAAGACCAAATGTTTCTATCCCTTTAAACAAACATCTTCGTACATAATATCATGTCAAAGTGTTCTCCTGTATAACCATAAACAATTAAACTCAACTTTTTTGACTTTTCAGCTATGTAGGATCATTAGAGATTACAAAGTTAAGACCATTTTAGATTGTTGATTTAAATGGTCAGTTCATCTTGTGAAAAAAAAAATCTTGTGAAAAAAGATTCACAAAATAGATAAAACAAATTTTTTTATGACCACAGATTATTGATCATTGAAGATTACAAAGTTCAGACCATTTTAGACTATTGATTTGAATGGTCAGTTCATCTTGCATAATATCCAAAGAAACATTCTGTGGTTTTTAAACACTATGTCTTATATATATTGATATAAAAAAAACCATAAGAGAAATGCCATTGGGTAATTTCCCCCTGACTTTTCTGTTTTCAGTATTTCACGGCATAGCGAGCTTTGACGCTTTTTAACGTTAAATAAATGGAAATGTTATCTCAAATAGCTGTGCTGAACATTTTTGTTCTAATATGGACCAAATTAATTTTATGACGTTGATTTAGTCTAATCAAAAGATCTTACCATAAATAATAATATACTCAGAACAATCTTCTATCTAAAGTTAACATTTTGCCATATCCTTCATGTTTCAGAGAAAGTAAATCTTTCACTTTAAACAATATAATAAAGTCAAAAAAATTTCAGAAACTAGATACTGTACAACAAATTGTTTTATAAAAAAAAAAAATAACTGTATGACCACTTACTGTTTTCACAATTTTTTCCGACGTATCCAGGAACACAACTGCAATTGTAGTCGTTGACCATGTCTACACAAGTTCCATTGTTCTGACAAGGTTGTGATGCACACTCATTGGTATCTACAAAGTCATGTACAAATTCATTGATCAGAAATAAAATCGAAAAGCTCTCCTCAGCAACAATTTTTGTACTTCTTTCTAATTAGGTCTTTCCACCTCTCATGTGAAACACCTTTTGTATTCTTCAGGAATTTTCTTCCTATTCTTATTTTCTCCTATTATTTTCTCCAGATGGCTTTTATTTATTTGATATACTGAAAATAACAATAGTTTCTTGACGTTATTGGCCATTAAAGATTATGGCATCAAGTGACCCTTTGTCTAATAATTCTTAATTTTCAAAGTTATTGTCCTATTTGTAGGACATGCTTGTTATCGCTACTCCTCTGAAACCAAAACAGACAGAGACATAAAACTATTAACAATGTCTTTAGTTCACTTAGAGGCACCTTCAATATATTCATATCAAGAGAATCTGAGGCTTCATTAAGCAATTATTGCTCCTGAAAGTTTGTAAAGTTCTTGAAAAACACTTCAAACATTTTTTATGAAACGTCGTAGAAACATAACTACTTTTTAAGGAAACGTCTGCGTTAACGTCTTAATTTCAATACAAATATTAATAAAATTCTCTGATTTAATAAACTAGGAGGATATATTCACTACAACATATTAAACTTGACCTGGGTTTTTCTTTGTAACTAATTAGAAATTCTAAACTTCTTTTTTTTCCGGGGGGGGGGGGGTGTTTAACGGCATTATTTCCATAGTTGGTCCATGAACATTTTAATAAACAAATTTTTAATGGTGTTAAAGACCAAATGTTTCTTGCCCTTTAAACCTCTTATAACATAATATCATGTCACAGTGTTCTCCTGCATAACCTCAAACAATTAAACTCACTTTTTCTACTTTTCAGTAATGTAAAGCAAAATATTATAAAATAAGACCATTCTAGACTATTGATTTCAATGTTCAGTTCATCTTGCTTCATATCCAAAGAAATATCTTGTGGTTTTTCTTAACTATGTCTTAAATTTATTGATAGGTAAAAAAGAACCTAAAGTGAAATGCCATTGGGAATTTTCCCCCTGAATTTTCTGTTTTCATTCTTTCACGGCATAGCGAGCTTCAAGGCTTTTTAACGATAACAAAAAATGGAAATGTTCTCTTAAATTACTGTGCTGAACATTTTTGTTCTAATATGGACAAAAGCAATTTTATGACATTGCTTAGTCTAATCAAAAGATGAAACCATAAATAATATACTCAGAACAATCTTCTATGTCAAGCTAACATTTTGACATATCCATTATCCTTTATGTTTCAGAGAAAGTAAATCCTCCACTTCAAACAATATAATGGAGTGAAAAAAAGTTTCACAAAATAGATACAACAAATTTTTTTAATAAAAAAAAATTAACTATATGACCACTTACTGTTTTCACAATTTTTTCCGACGTATCCAGTAACACAACTGCAATTGTAGTCATTGACCATGTCTACACAAGTTCCATTGTTTCGACAAGGTTGTGATGCACACTCATTGGTATCTACAAGGTCATGTACAAAATTAATTGATTAGACATAAAATAGAAAACTCTCCTCAGCAACAATTTTTGTATTTCTTTCTAATTAGGTCTTTTCACCTTTCATGTGAAACACCTTTTGTATTCTTCGTAAATGTTCTTCATATTCTTATTTTCTCTTCTTGTTTTCTCCGGTTGGCTTTTATTTATTTGATATATTTAAAAAATGTTTCTTGACGTAATTGGCCATTAAAGATTATGGCATCAAGTGACCCTTTGTCTGACACTTCTCAGAACTTTCAAACTTATTGTCCTATATGTTGGACATGCTTGTTATCGCTACTCCTCTGACACCAAACCAGAGACCTGAAACTGTTACCAATGTCTTTAGTTCACTTAGAGGCACCTTCAATATATTCATATCAAGAGGATCTAAGGCTTCTTTAGCAATTATTGCTCCTGAAAAATTTCTTAAGTTCTTGAAAAACGCTTCCAACATTTTTTTATAAAAAGTCGTTGAAACATTGGACTACTTGTTATGGAATTGTCTGCGTTAACGTTTTAATTTCAATACAAACTTAAAGAATTCTTTCTGATTCAAGAAACAATGAAGATGTATTGACTACAACATATTAAACTAGACCTGGGTTTTTTGGTAACTAATTAGAAATTCAAATCTTCTCTTTTTTTACAAGGAAGGGGGGGGGCATTGTTTAACGACATTATTTTAATATATGGTCCATGAATATTTTCATAAATAAAATTGTAATTGTGTTAAATACCAATTGTTTCTTGCCCATTGAACCTCCCCTAACATAATATCAGACATAAAATCAAAAACCTCTCCTAAGCAACAATTTTTGTACTTCTTTCTAATTAGGTCTCTACCTTTCATGTGAAACACCTTTTGTATTCTTCGTAAATGTTCTTCTTATTCTTATTTTCTCCTCTTATTTTCTCGGGATGGCTTTTATTTATTTGATATATTAAAAAATTATACTTTCTTGATGTAATTGGCCATTAAAGATTAAGGCATCAAGTGACCCTTCGTCTGATACTTCTCAGAACTTTCAAACTTATTGTCCTATGTGTTAGAAATGCTTGTTATCGCTACTCCTCTGAAACCAAAACAGACAGAAACATAAAAATGTCTTAGTTCACTTAGAGTCACCTTCAATCAATACAATTATTAAGAATACTTTCTGATTCAAGAAACTATCAGAATATATTCACTATAAAAGATCAATCTAATCCTGTTTTTATTACTAACTAGAATTTTTTTTTTTTTTTTTTTGACGAGAGCATTGTTTAACGATATTATGTCCATAGTTGGCCCATTGACATTTTTATACAAAAGACTTTAATGATGTTCAAGACAAAGTGTTTCTTGCCCTTTGAACCTCTTCTAACATAATACCATGGCAAAGTGTTCTCCTGCATAACCACAAACTACATGTATTTAACTCAACTTTTGACTTTTCAGCCATGTAAAACAACATATTGATCATTAGAGATTACAAAGTTAAGACCATTTTAGATTATTGATTCGAATGGTCAGTTCATCTTGCTTTATATCCAATGAAATATCTTGTGGTTTTTCAAACCTATATCTTACATATATTAATACATAAAAAAAAATCTCAAAAGAAATGGGTAATCCCCCCCCCCCTCTGAATTTTCTATTTTCAATATTTCAAGTCATAGCGAGCTTCAAGGCTTTCTAACGTTAAATAAATGGAAATGTTCTCTTAAATTACTGTGCTTAACAATTTTGTTCTAATATGGACAAAACACAATTTTATAACGTTGCTTAAGTCTAATCAAAAGATCCAAGCATAAATAATAATATACTCAGAACATTCCTTTAAGCTAACAATTTGTCATATCCTTTATGTTTCAGAAAAAAGTAAAACCTCCACTTCGATCAATATAATAAAGTGAAAATTAGTTTTTACAAACTAGACACAACAAATTGTTACATTAAAAAAATCTAACCACATGACCACTCACTGTTTTCACAATTTTTTCCGACGTATCCAGGAACACAACTGCAATTGTAGTCATTGACCATGTCTACACAAGTTCCATTGTTCAGACAAGGTTGTGATGCACACTCATTTGTATCTACAAAGTCATGTACAAAATTTAGTGATCAGACAAATAATCAAAAAGCTCTCCTCAGCGATCATTTTTGTATTTCTTTCTAATTAGGTCTTTTCACCTTTCATGTGAAACACCATTTGTATTCTTTAGGAATTTTCTTCTTATTCTTATTTTCTCCTCTTATTTTTTCGGGATGGCTTTTATTTATTTGATATATTGAAAAATTATATTTTCTTGATGTAATTGGCCATTAAAGATTATGGCATCAAGTGACCCTTTGTCTGATACTTCTCAGGACTTTTAAAGTTATTGTCTTATGTGTAGGATATACTTATTATCGCTACTCCTCTGAAACCAAACCAGAGACCTGAAACTGTAACCAATGTCTTTAGTTCACTTAGAGACACCTTCAATATATTCATATCAAGAGGATCTGAGGCTTCTTTTAGCAATTATTGCTCCTCAAAGTTTCTTAAGTTCTTGAGAAACACTTCCAAAAATTTTTTATAAAACGTCGTAGAAACATTGGACTACTTGTTCTAGAAACGTCTGCGTTAACGTTTTAATTTCAATGCAAACATTAAGGTATTCGATGTATAACGACCACATTTTGTACCTAATAAATGAATGGTCCAATATTCTTAATCATGTTATCATTTTGAAGGTGTTATCAAATAAAGATACTCCACCAAAGGTATTTTCAAAATTTTGATTATGGTCCAACTAATTACACCTTGAATTTTGCATTGAAGTCTATGGGCAACGTATGTTTTATAAAGATATTGTAAAAAGTAACTTAAAATTTGTAAAACTCTCTTGGTTAATATATGCATAAACTTTCTCTTTATTAAAATATGAAATAAAATTAATCATTTACCGCAGATATTTTGACGAAATTAATATTTTCTTTTTTTCATCAAGAGGAGATAACTCTTTAAACAATTTTAAGGTGCAAAAGGACCGGCTTCATATATGATGCCAGTCAGGTGAATTTGGTTCACTTTACTTTCATTGTTATCTAGCAATACATATTTAACTAGTTTAAAATGATTCAAAATTGTTCAATATCCCTTCATTATACATCGAATACCTTAAGAATACTTTCTGATTCAAGAAAATATCAGAATGTTATTACTACCACATATCAATCTAAACCTGTTTTAATAACTAATTAAAAATCATTATCTTGGGGGGGATGGGGGGTGCATTGTTTAACGACATTATTTCCGTATTTGGTCCATGAACATTTTAATAAATAAAATTTTAATGGTGTTAAATACCAAACTTTTCTTCCCTTAAAACCTCTTATAACATAATATCCTTTTAAAGTTTTCTCATGCATAACCACAAACTATTAAACTCACTTTTTTTTACTTTTCAGCCATGTAATGCAAAATTTTGATCATTAGAAATTACAAAGTTAAGACCATTTTAGACTATCGATTAAATGGTCAGTTCATCTTGCTTGATATCCAACGAAACATCTTGTGTTTTTTTTTTAAAACTATGTCTTAAATATATTAATACAAAAAAAAAACCCTCAAGAGAAATGGGTTTTTCCCCCTAAATTTTCTGTTTTCAGTATTGCCGTCATAACGAACTTCGACGCTTTTTAACTTTAAATAAATAGCACTGCTTTCTTAAATGACTGTGCTGAACATTTTTGTTCAATATGTACAAAACAATTTTATAACGTTTCTTAAGTCTAATCAAAAGATTTAAGCATAAATAATAATATACTCAGAACAATCTTCTATCACAAGCTAACATTTTGTCATATCCTTTATCCTCTATGTTTCAGAAAAAGTCAAACCTCCACTTCGAATAATATAATAAAGTGGAAAAAAAGTTTACAAACTATATACAACAAATTGTTCTATCAAAAAAAAATTAACTATATGACCACATACTGTTTTCACAATTTTTTCCGACATATCCAGGAACACAACTGCAATTGTAGTCGTTGACCATGTCTACACAAGTTCCATTGTTCAGACAAGGTTGTGATGCACATTCATAAGTATCTACAAAGTCATGTACAAATTCATTGATCAGACATAAAATCAAAAAGCTCTCCTCAGCAACAATTTTTGTATTTCTTTCTTATTAGGTCTTTCCACCTTTCATGTGAAACACCTTTTGTATTCCTTATGAATTGTCTTCTTATTCTTATTTTCTCCTCTTTTTTCTCGGGATGGCTTTTATATATTTAATATATTGAAAAAAATATTTTCTTGATGTAATTGGCCATAAAACGTTATGGCATCAAATGACCATTTGCCTGATAACTCTCAGAACTTTCAAAGTTGTTGTCATTTTTGTAGGACATGCTTGTTATCGCTACATTTGTACTCCTCTGAAACAAAACAGACAAAGGCCTGCAAGTGTAACCACTGTCATTAGTTCAATTAGAGGCACCTTCGATTTATTCATATCAGATGGATCTGAGGCTTTTTTTTTTTTTAGCAATTATTGCTCATAAAAGTTTCGTAAGTTCTTGAAAACACTTCCAACATTTTTATAAAACATCGTAGAAATTGGACTACTTGTTATGGAAACGTTTTAATTTCAATACAAGCATAAAAAATACTTTCTGATTTAAGAAATTATGATGATATACTCATTACAACATTTTTAACCACACTTGTTTTTGTCTTCAACAAAAGGAAATGACTTTTCACCTTCCCTTAATTTTTATTGTTAAATATCTAAAAAAAATTACCCCTCTATTTCTTGAAGAAAATGATCAACGTCTTGGTAAAATAAGCTGCATTGCTATGAAAAACTTTTACGAACTTTCAATAACTTAAGAAAGATAGCTATAGAACTCAGTATTAAGATACATTTTTAATTCTTATTTTAAAAAAAATTAATATAGAGGAAAGTACTCATAGTATATCTAAATTTTTTATGCTGATCATTCTTTTTTTACGGCGAATTACTTTTTCACAGTGAAATTTTGAAATTTAACAAAGTTGTTATTTGTAGGCTTTTAAAACCTCGATATTGAGTCAAACAATGACTCAACGGGTCATAATTTTGAAATTGTAGTTTCTATTTTGATCTATAAACCGAAACTATTTTGGATATACATGTAGGATAAATAATAAAAAGGTTACAACTAAAAGACGGTTTTAGTCTTGACCCACTATAGATCTTATCTTTTAAAATCTTATTCTCAGAATATTTTCTGGTCAGCTATTAGGGCCTTTAGTATAAAAGCGATATATAAAAACTTTTACTTATTTACCTGAAAAGTGTTTGAGAAATCGTTACACGCGTGAATTCAATTTTATATGGAAACCCCTTACAAGTTTTCATCAGCTCATAAAATTGAAGGTACAAAATATTTTCGAATGAAACTTGGCTTAGAGGTTTATTACATGTATTCAAAAAATGTTTGTACCTTCTTTTAAAGGACTAGATATGAAATAGACCAAAAATGGCCCCCTAAAATGAACATCAGTATTTTTCTGTAGTTCTTTGTCTTTTGTACAGATATGCATATAAAGTTATTTCATTATTTTCATTTTAATCCAAATGAACACAATTTTTGAAATATGACATTACAAAGTTAACATTTTCACGCCATTTTTTCCATTTTTATCATAATATAGCTTTTTTTAAATAGTTTTTATTTCAGAGAACATTGAGCGCATGCTTGAACAAAGGATATATTTTCATCAGAGATGTAGCTATCCAAGAATGATAAGGAACAAAAAAAGTTTCCTTGTTCAAATTTCAATTTTTGAAAACTGATTTTGATTGAATTATAAAAATAGCGTCACTTCTGACGTCATAAACTGCCATTGAGTGCAAATTAATCAAATAAATAGGTAAACAATATATCTTGTATCAACTGTTCTAAAAATAACATAATGATTTAATGCACCTAAAACACTTTAAAGAAATGGCGAATAATGGGGGACAAATTTG
This sequence comes from Magallana hongkongensis, assembly GCA_016163765.1. NCBI lineage: Eukaryota > Metazoa > Mollusca > Bivalvia > Ostreida > Ostreidae > Magallana > Magallana hongkongensis. Next base: position 32,334,543 of record WFKH01011801.1, read on the forward strand.
ACTCGTATATTTAAGCATTCAGTGTAATTTTTGTACGGTCCTATAAAACACCAGGTCGTGCAGACAAATTGAATACCTCGCATTAGCGCGGTATGATAATTGTTCTGCACGTCCTGGTATGTTATAGGACCGAAGATATCCCAATATAAGAATGTAATGCTTATATTTACATTTTTTAACTTTTTGCCTTGTCCTCAAATTTTGAAATATACCTCAAAGTTACTGTATTATTCTAAGGGTAAGGCCAAATTAACAAAAGAGCCACTGCAACAGTCACAAGCGGGAACTTTGATTTTTGCTTTTTACGTTGCACTTAAACAGCGTTCAACGTTTGTGATGTCATATTAAAACTCATCATTCAATCTTTCAGAACCCTGTGCGTGTTACAGTGTTATAACTGCAGTAGCTTTCAACACACTTTACGTTTAAAAAATATGTGGAATGCATAATTCAGAATTGAAACCTGATTTTTGAAAGATATAGTCCCAAAATTGCAACAGTGTGTGCATAGAAATTGAGTAACGTGCGTTAGCGCTTTTACGAAAAGTGTTTGCACATATCGTTGCAGTTATGAGACTATATCTTAAAAAAAGGATACCATGCTTATATTTAATTTTTTAATTCCTTGTTTGTTTTCAAATGCGAATTATACCTCAAAATTACTGTATTATCCTATGGGTAAGTTCAAATTAATGAAAGAGCCACTGTAATAGCCACAAGCGTGAAAGCACTATATGTGATATGGTAAAATATCTGCCCCAATTTTAACCAATTTTAAAATAGTATTGTATCAAAATCAAATCTTCATAGAACATTGTACAGAGGTTGTATATCACATTATTCTTGATATTAGTCATCATTGTCCAATAGCTTTCTATCTATGACGTCACTAAAATTGGCTAATTCCCGTGATTTTGCAAAAAAAAAATGAAAACATTAATTTATTCGAAACATTATTTATCAGAATACGACAATCTTCATGACGTCATTTTTACATTATGACGTCACTGAGGTGATAACCTTTTACATACTTGATTTCAATATGGGTTTAACTATATTCAACATTAATTTTAAAGCTCTCTATAGAACTTTTGGGGGGGTGAGAAATGCATAATACCGCATATAGTCCTTTGATTTTCGCTTGTGATGTTGCACTTTTACAGCGTTCAACGTTTGGGACGTCATAATAAAACTTATCAATTTAATCTTTCAGTACCCTGTGTGTGTTACGGTGTTATAACTGCAGTAGCTTTCCACACACTTTACATGCAAAAAAATATGTGGAATGTAAAGAATTTATTCCTTTATACTGTTATTTAAATGTTTTACTTTTTTCATCTCCACTTTTAAGTTTGAGGTGTAAAATCTCGATTACGGTAAGCAATAAAGAAACGTCATTATTAATTATTTTTCACAACTTGACAAGATGAATCAAAATTCAAGCTATCATTGCTCTTTCTCCAGAAAGAAGATAGCTACAAATTTTCTTTAATTTTCTACTATTTTTTTTTTGTGAAAGCAGGAATTATATGAACAAGAAATCCGAAACCTTACATACGCATGTCTTAAAAAAATTGCTATTTTTTGCGTTATTGTTTAAAAAGCTTCTTTGTTTAAAAAAAAAAGAATTGTTGACGAATCTCTGTTGAGAATAATATTAAAACATTACAAAAACAATGGGTTTTTTTGGCAGAAACTCAAAATGCATTAATTATAGACACATGAACCCATTTCTTGAATATCCACGCTTTTAAACAACTGCTTGAATTCAACTATTCCCGAAGTAATTATTTCACGTTTTGTCACATGCAACTGTTTTTATCCAATCATTCAGTTTTATACCAGCCAGTCATTTTCCTTAGTTTTTACGCCAATCAGAACAGCGCACAGTCTCCGTTTATTTACATATAATTATTCTTTTCTTTAGAATGGAAACTGCAGCAGAACACTAAGAACAAAATGGCAACCTTCAACCTCCCTCTCCTCTATCACAGTTGAGTCGTTTATGGATTCTAAATATAAGTTCTGTTTAAAGTTTGGATTGCAATTTTATCATATTTTTTTCTTTTCGTTATATTTCAATTTTGTAGTGTTTAGTGAATGTAATTGTTAATTAGGAGTAGTGTATCTGGGAGACCCTTCTTATTTGATATTAGATTTCCTTGCTTTTATTCAACTGCTTGTGAATCTCAGAACCAATGTTGATATGTTAAATCAGGTCTCTAGAAATATGCTTCAATTTTAATAAATAGCAATGTTTTTAATAAGATAAGGCCCTGTCACACCAAGTTGCGTTCAATCAGAGTGATCAAAAGCGTTGTAAAATTCCTGGAATCGTTGTAGGATAGCAGGAAAAATTAAGAAAAATTGTACAATTTTATTTGAATTTATTGCAAGTGAAAATGTCAAAGCGTCCTGACAGCAACCGAGGCGTTTCTACGGAGCTCACACGGAGTGTAAATGCGTTTCTACAGAGATCTACTTGGCGATTGACTGCGTTTTCGTCGAGTATCCGCCAATTTCAAGCGCTCATGACGTGCTAAGAGGTTTTACCTCGCGTTCCGGGCGTGCTCAGTGCGCTGGCTGTGTAGCACATGTACAAGACTTTGTTTTTTACTTTTGGGTATCCGAATTTTAGTTTTTACAATTTTACGCGAAACAAACAGGAATTTCGAACTTTATACTTGTGAATAAATGATAAAAACCTTGTTTTTGTTTGTTTAAATGAAATAAGGCAATTGGAACATAACTTTCGAAATAATTTTTGACACGACAAAAATCTTAGTTGACTGGTCGACAAAATATAACCGTTATTAGCTGTTAAAAAAAGAGAAGGGCTAGTCACATCAGAGAAAAATGGCATATATTACATGTACGTCCTGGAATAGGTCCTAAAATAATGACAAATGCTACTTTTTACACGGTCATTCACATCAAGTTTGAGAATATAGCTTGCTATTGTCAAAAATCCATTCTTCGATTTTTTATGGTCTGGCTGACAACGCACTAAAAACACTATCGAGGGGCGTTAAAGATGCTAATGAACACAGTGGAAACGCCAAGAGAGCAACAGCTCTTTGGGTTTGGGGTCGCTGTCTGAACGCAGCGAAATGAAAACAACACGTTTCAACGCTGTGGATGCGCAGTGAGACCGCGATAGAGACGCAGAAACATCACAAAGACTCCGAGAGGTCTCTGTGCAAGCGCTATCGACTTTTCACTGCGTCTATACTGCGATTATGTGGGTTACTTTAGCACGCCAATGGAGCTCTAGTGGCGCTTTTGGAGAATTTACGGTGCTGTCGGCGACTCCACTTCGTTTCTACTGCGTGTTTATTAGAACGCAGAGTCACCGCGCGTACGTTGTGCATGCTCAAAGTGCGCACCGTCGCATTGCGTTCTTGAAGATGCCGCTCCGTTGTTGCGGCGCTGTAGGAGACTTTACTGCGTGCAGTGTTTTACATTTTTAGGACGCTGCAGGATCGCCTTGAGGAAGTAGCCCCGGTGTGACAGAGGTTTTACTGTGCCTTACTTTTTTGGTCTAATATGGAAAGGGACCATTTTTTAATGTTGTCTTTGATTCGTCATACGGTTTTACATAAAAAATAATAGGGTCTCAAACTTCTTTATCTGGAGCCGAAATTTTCGTATATTTCATAATATATGTTTTAAAAATAGCCAAACCTTGACTTCTAAACCTCCAATAAATTGAAAGGGAAGAATTTAACTAACTTGAAAGACCAAATTTTGCTGTTTATCCTAAACATCTAAGCATATGCAAAACGTACTGTTTTCACAGTTTATTCCGTTGTATCCAGCAACACAACTGCAAATGTAGCCGTTGAACTGATCTGTACAAGTTCCACTGTTTTGACAAAGTACTGATGTACATTCATCAATATCAACAAATTCATATACAAATTCATTGATCAGAAATAAAATCAACAGGTTCTCTGAGCAACAGTATAGCAAAAATTACAAAATATATGAGGAAATTATGAAAAAATTAATGCAGTAATAGGAAATCTGAGCTCAGAAAGGCAGGTGGAGGACCACCACCTCCAGAACTGAAGTGTTGGGAGAAAAAGGTAAATGATTAGGTGTACTGTAGTGAGGAAATTTAAATATAAGCAATAATTCTTTTTGGATTGTTGAATTTGCATGTAAGTATCTTTAAATGCATTAATTTCTTTTTGCAAAATGAAAACTAAGCTAAAGTTTTTAAGAGCAAGATATAACAAAATATTAGATATCTAATATTAAAGTTCTTTTAATCAAATGAAAAATATATATTTGACATCGATAAAGTAAATGTGCTTATTTTTTTGTTTTTTTTAAGACTGTCTATCCTCTTGAATGATATCATCACTGGTGTGGGGTTTTGAATCATTAGACTCAGCAATTTTGCCTACATGCATCAGGCACACACACACACACACACACACACACACACACACACACACACATATATATATATAAAGA
>WFKH01011801.1:32368149-32390361 GCA_016163765.1 Magallana hongkongensis
TAAAGGTGTGTATTTTTGATAAGAAATATAAAAAAGTTAATTCTAGTTAATAGAATAGAAAATATACATTTATAGCGTAATCTTTAAAAAAAAAACTCTGACAATTATATTAACCTCTTAAATTTCTGTTTGATGAAAGTTGAGGATGTGAAAATTTAAATATTCTTGAAAGAGTGCATCAAAATTTTTTGAAAATTAATTGATGTAAAAATACTTGTAGTGCGTCATCATCCATGGGCGTTTATTATATATTTGTAATTTTTAAGGTCTAGAAATTTAATCGTGTTAGTTTGAACTATTGAGCATACTTTTAAGCCAATACATGTATGATAACTACTAGAATGTACATGTATGACTGTGATATCACTTTATTAAATAGGTGATATCCGGCACAGGCACCTGACGTTATATATATATTTTTTCTCATGATAAAAAAATATATACCCTCTACCTAATAATATGTATTATTAGGTAGAGGGTATATATTTTGTTTATTATGAGAAAAATATATAACGTCAGGTGCATGTGATATAAAACATATCATCAAACGGCCCCTCATTACTCTAGCAGACGGAAACTCGGTCTCTGCAAAACACATTAAAATCTTTTGGTTCAATCGTTTAGTTACCATCTGGATAACAATTTTAAAAATAACAACAACAAAAAACTCGTTGAAATTAGGACTATCATTAATAATTTAACTGACAGCTGTCGCAAAGAAGAAGATGACTAAACATTATAACGTTAGGGCCTATCTAGTTTTACCCCATTCGAATCATTTCGAACTCTTTTGTGTTAGAAGGCAAGAATCTCTTTTCGAGTCGTGGCGAAAACCAGTCGCTGGGGTTTCGGACCGGCTAATGATCTTTCCCTTGCGGAAAAAAGCTTATTGTTTGTATGATCAATCGATACAGGCCACAAGATGATGCAAATAACTGATTTTCAAAGTACTATGATTGATTTTTCAGAAATATTCATTGAAATATTTATCATTTAGTTCGAATTTCCTTCATACAGAATCGCAACAACAACAACATATTTTTAACAAATTTAATTTTTTTTTTCTTTGTTTCAGAAATTGGAGTTGGGTTGGCAGGATTTGGAATCGCTTTCCTGTTTTTGGGTGTTTTATTTCTTTTCGACAAAGGATTATTGGCAATAGGAAATGTAAGATGACTTGCTGCCAGTTGTATTACTGTACATGTATTGAAAAAATGAATGCTTTTTGCTTACAATACAACTATTTTGTGAGATTTGTGAAGTCATAAACTACATATCAATTATTCAATAAGTAGCACTATAAATGAACTCATAAATAACGTATTGACAACACAACATCACTCTACTGTAACTCCTAAATCAAAGTTGCACTGTCTAAACTTCAGCATTTCTTTGTAAACATAATAGGAGTTATATCCTTTAGTTCTCATGTAAACTCAAGATTTATTCAAGACAACTTTGAATTTTACTTTTTGGGCATGGAACAATATTTTCAATCAGTGGGTATGAAATTTATGGTTATTAATTGATATTTTGAATTCAAACATTTCTGTGTAATTGTTCATTATGACAAACATTCTTTTTTTTTTTTGGCTGTAGCTGTTATTAAAGCTTTCTCCAAGTATATGCAACACTTCACAAGATGATTTCTAGATCTTGTAGACCTCATGTTTTCACTTTAAAATCATAAATATTTTGTACATTTTTAGTGTCTTTGTGCTAGTAAAATAGTATTCCCCCCAGTTGTATTTAAAGTTCCTTTATCTGAGAGAGTCATGACTTGATACAGGTCTTCTTCAGTGGTTCCCACAGGTCCAAATTTAACCCATGTCGCTATGACATCATCATCATCATTTAAAAAAAAATTAAATTTTCAAAAAAAGTATTCTGTTATTATAAATCATTAAATCAATACAGAAATTTATAATTAATAATATGACTCTCGGTCTTTACCCCTCCAAAATCCAGTGTTACTCCACCCCAGTTTAGCATGTTTAGCATTAGTTTTTGTATCACAAGGCATTATATGTCATGAAATATTTCACTTGAATTTTTCAGATACTCTTCATAAGTGGACTAGCGTTTGTTATAGGACTGGAAAGAACATTCAGATTCTTTTTCCAAAAGCATAAATTAAAGGCGACCAGTTTCTTTGTGGGTGGAATTCTTATTGTGTTGTTGGGGTGGCCAGTCATAGGCATGTGTGTGGAAATGTATGGATTCTTTCTCTTGTTTAGGTAAGACTGAATACATAAAGACATGTACTGTACAATATATCAAAACGCTGCAAGTATTTAATACCTGCCAATACAGTTTATCAGTATGAAGTATGGGACACCTCAATGCACAGTTAGGACATACTTTCTTTCAAAATTAAAAATAAAATTCAGCATAGTTTTGGAAAATATTATCTTTCACAATCTTGATGTCTTATAGTGTAGCGCTAAAGTATGAATGTTGCATCAGCAACTGATCTGCAAGTCATGAGTTTAAGCCCACTGAGCAGGGTTTGAAATTCACTATATACAACTCGCAAAATGGGAGTTAGAATATACAAATTGCGAATTGCAAATTTTTGTAACTCACAAAAACTTCTGAGTTGATTTTTTCATCGTAACTTTACCCGGGAAAAAAAATTCTGTTTGATGTCTGGTTTTGGTTTTTCTCTCTTTAGTTACTGTTTATATCCACCATTTTTAAATGAACCAGAAATCAGAATGTCGACAATAACCAATTTTTTCAAATGACAAAGGGAAGGCGGTGCCAATGGCAACAGGAACAGCGATGATAATCATGATGTGGTACCCTCAGCATCCACAATGAAAAGAATAAAATCATTTTTAAATTGCGAGTAGCCTGGTGAAATTGCGAGTTCATTTTATTGGTACTCACAATTATTTGCGAGTTGTATATTTAGGGAGTTTCTACCCCTGCTGAGGCTTTTACAAATAATGTCTACCTTTGTAACATTCTATTGTATATTTTATGGTCAAGTATTGTATAATTTGAAAATTTAATATGATGATTTTATTTTAAATATGTTGTTCTTTCATCAACAAATATATCTAAAAGTTGTCCTATACTTCCTTAATACATGTAGGTGCTAGATGAGACTTTCCTAGAAAAGAACTCTCCAAATGAAATGCTCTTCTAAGAAAAATAAATAATATTATATTAAAATATATTATAAATACAATGTACATCTACAGTGTATTTGTATGTAGCATACACTTGACAATGTATAGCTACCAACTGAACAGTACCATTACAAAATTAAATATCATGCTATCTGTAGTATTATAATAAGTGTATATGTCTCCATTGCATGAATTGACAATAGATATTGGAATAATTGAAATTTTGATTATTTACAGTGGTTTTTTCCCAGTGGCTGTTAACTTTTTACGAAGAGTGCCAATAATAGGAACTATATTAGATCTCCCATACATCAGATCGGTAAGTACATCAAAAACATTTTTATAAAGAAACCTAGTTATAGGTAAATCAATGATCAGCAGTTGTCTTCCTTGTTGCTGCATGCTGGTGATGGTATTTCTGGTTTTGTGTACCTTGTCGTATTGGAATTTGGTTTCTTAGACATATTACTCAAGTTGTCAGCTTTATAGGTGTATTATAAAATTTTAAATGTAAACGTAATATGAGTACACTTATATCAAAAAAATTCCTAGAATTAAAAGATACTGAATTGACATGCTATTGAGAATACGAGCATCATTATGATTGATAAGCTTGATAATTTTTTCTCAATTCATTACGGTAAACATTTATATACAGTGTATCATGGAAAATAAAATAGCCTTTTGATTTACCATGTTTCTTTTTCATGCATAATTAACTTCAAATCTGGTGTTTGTTGAGGACAGTCTTTCTATTTTTGCACAATAACGTCTTTGATCATCCAAAATTTTCAGTAATTTAATGGTCATGTTTTTTCTTAGTTCAGCCAATATGACTCCATATGTTTTGGGCATGAAATTGAAATCCAATCTCTTTTGATGATAAAATCATATTTATTGTTTTGCTTTTACATGTATTTAGTCTTCCCTCATGTTTGTTAAGCACATAATGCAGAGTTTGTTTAGATCTTGGCAAACAAAGCATTTTGAAGACTAGCACTAGAAAGAAAATAATATGAAGAGCATGCCATAATGTGCATAGCAAGGGGGGATTGGATTGGGGGGGGGGGAGCAAAATGAGTTCTTGTGAAAAAGAAATTGACTTTCAGCAAAACAGATGCTTGCCACTAGAGATTCTGTACACTTCATAAGCATTGTAATTATGGTAGCTGTGGTTATGCGTGAACGATCACATTAACAGAAAAAGCTGAGCAGAAAAAAACCTCTGTGTCAGCATTTTTTTTTATGCTGATAATAGACTTACTTATATTGAATTAACAGGATTTCTTTTCATTCTGGTTATATTTTCAATCAGTTATGTGTTCTTGATTTTTTTTTATGCTTGTGGGTACATAAAAGTTATATCTTGACATCTATTTGATCTAAGATTCCACCTTGTTTCACAAATGCTACAAGAACATTTTATCTCATACATTATCTCATTACTGGATTAGTTGTGTCTTTGACCTTTGAGAATTATAGTCCACTGAACTGCGCAGATCTATACATGTAGTTTTCTAAACTTTGTACACATTTACATGTAGCTTTGAATATACATCATAATTTCAAATAAATAAAGATTATCCATTTATAAACTGCTGGGCTGCATTTTACAAAGAACTTGCCACAGAATCTTTTCAGTACTCAATACCTTAAAAATTTTATTCAAAACCATCTGTACCAAGCATTTGTCAATCTCAATATTAATTATATTTAACTGTTTTGAAGTTGACAGATTGGGAGGCTGTCAGAAAAATAATAATCATTCTAGTAAGTTTGGTTGCAATTAGCAAATTATTTTGTGAAATACTGGTTAATTATCTGTTGGCCATGTTGATATCATTAAAACTTACTGTTGATAATGCTGAAACAGAACTCGGTCTACTTAAATATGATTTTTAACGAAGGAGCATAATTATTTACTTTTAAATTAAGAATTTTGAGTGCATGTACCATGTGTACTGACTGATATTGTAAATTGTCAGATTACTTAATATATAACAGTACACTAGCTCCATATTAGATTATACTTCAGTTTTCTGCTCCTGTAACCTACAGCTGTTTGCATGCTTGTGGTAGAGTGTCAGTGTCTCGTGAAGCAGTTAAAAATCATTGAAGCTATGAAGCTGCTCAAAGTTAATTCTACGTTTAAGGTCAAAATGTCAAAATACAAAACCTAAGTGGGATGGCGAAAAAATTAAAAGAAACAAAATTTTAAACAAGGGATTTTTTTTTTCATTTACATTATTTAATACATATACAGAGAGTATTCAAGCTACATGTGGACTACCAGGTAGCTGTTTAATGATCTTTCTTGTCAGTTTTAAAGACAATCCCACTGAGTATTTCAAAGTATAATCCATAATATGCTCTAAACATTGTCTATTTCCACAGATTGCAGTATTTTAGTTGCAAAAAGTAAAATCAAAATGAAAAATATAAAATTGAAAATTGTGTTTGTTTGTTTTTTTAAAACGACAATTTCTCTAAAGCCTACAGGCGTGGGTGATGTTAAAACATAGAATTAACTTTGGACAGCCTATAAACCATTGAAGCTGTGTTTTATGTTATATAAAAACCATTGAAGCTGTGTTTTAAGTTATATAAAACCATTCAATCTGTGTTTCAAGTTTTATAGCTTATTACACTAAGTACATGCCTGTACAGAAACAATACATAGATTGAACATCAGTCAAGACTAATTTCAAAAGCTTATGTGTCAGATTGCCTAATGTCTGGGTAACTAGGCTACTCTGTATCCCAGAAATAAGAAATATTACAGATGTTTGTACTATAGACTTCTGGCCATTTACCTAATATTGAGTTTAATTTTGTGTCTATTTTCAGGTTGCAGACAGGATAGCTGGATCAAGCTCCATGGTATAGTCACATTGAAATTTCACGTTTTTAAACCTCCTCGATGAGTGAAAAAAGAGAAATCCTGTGAATGTGTTTAGAAGAAAGTGTGTCAGAGATTCATTTATTTATTCATTATTTAACATTTATTTTATATTTTGATATATATTATCATGTTTTTTCCCCCAAAGTTTCATAATCTTGACTGTCCAAAATGTGGTGCCAACAAAATTAAATTTCTGAGTTTTGCAAAAATCAATTGAACTTGTGCAATTTTTTTTTTATAATTTTATTTTCAACATGTACTAATTTCATGAAGACAAGAATAGTTTTTTAAATGTCACTGATACATATACTGTTTACTGCTTCTGTGCAGATAGGTACAAGATAAACATGTTTTATTTGGCATGATATTAGACCATCTGTCAAAAGATTGTTTTTGCTACATCGCAAATTGTTGTCTGTCTGAACACATTTGCTATGTCATCACAGTACATCTTCAAAGTACATATTTGCAGCTACTGACTTGAGAAGAAAAAAAAAGCAACTCAAAACTGGTGCTTACTGCATGTCTGTGACACTTGTTATCCTAAGTATGTATCAGCTTTGATGCTAGACAGATAATGTACCGGTACATGAAGTGAGCATAACTGCTGCTGTGTTTTCTGTGTTTTTCGACTGAATGTGATGAGATTCAGGTGTGGCGTGACAGAGACATTAGATCACCAACAAAAACTTCTGATTAAAGCTGAGAGGTTGTTTGTTCTCTTTGGAGTGAAAATAATGGGTCAATGCACCATTTATGCATGCTCTTTGTGGTGTACAAATATATATATATATAAATGAGAGAGAGAGAAAGAGAGGAGAGAGAGATTTATTTTACCAGTATTCAGTATTCAGTTACAAGTAAAGTTTTGATAAATAAATTTGTATGGTGACATTAACTGAAAAAAAACCTGCAAGTGTCATATTCTCTGTTTGCAGGACATGGCATGAACAAAGGTATATATCTTTTTCTCTCCACAAAATAATTTGCAATTGGTGATGGTCAGTTTTACAAGATAAAGGTGTATAAGGTGCATTGAGATACAATTGCATGCTTTGGAAGCTTCAAAATATTTTGAAAAGTTTGTAATACAAATCCTGTTCGCAGTACTTTACTTTAATTTCACCATGTATATTTTGCAGAATTCATTTGCAGACAGCACAGTAATGTAAATATTTGTAAAAACTCAAAGATGTATCCAAAAATAAAATATCAAACATTTTATTTAGGGGTTTTTTTGTGCGTTTTATTGCTTAAAGTTAAAATTTTAGATTGGTGAAGAAATACAAGATCATTTTTTTTATTTGCAACTGGCTTCTTTTCAAATGAGAATTTAAACGTCTTGCACCTGAAATGACGTCGACATTGCCAGAACCCCGTGCGATATATCTATTGCGTCATCCAAAAGTTGACGATTTTTTTTTTAAGTTTTGAAATGAAACGTTTGATAGTAAAACAGGTCGCATGTTTTTAACTTTTTGAAATGTTTACCAAATGGTTCTTAATTTAAATGTATTCCAAAAAAATATACCGTAGAGTCTTACACTAATATGTGATCAAAATATCTATGTCACAGAGACGATAACTCGAGAGTCAATACGAATCAAAAGCAAGACAACTTAACGTACATTAAATTATAATTGTAAATTTTCATATTAAACTATTTTTGATATTTGTAAATTCTGTTTGTTTCTACCACAGGCACCTGACGTTATATATTTTTTCTCATAATAAAATATATTCCCTCTACCTAGTGTATTATTATGTAGAGAGTATCTAGTTTTTATTATGAGAAAAATATATATAACTCGGGTGCCTGTGGTTTCTACTGGTATTTGAGCACATATAAAACTCCATAGTTGTTAAACCCTCTTACATTGCTAGGCAACTGATGCCGACCAAATTGAGACCGTTAAATAAATGGTGAATTAATTAAATAGTTTAACATACGCAATGCAGATAAAAGTCCAAGATAATTTCTTTAGATATTATATTCAGCTTCTTAACACCGCTTTCACTGGTCAATAACCACAATAATGTTTTGAACCCCTCATCTTCCGATCAGAATGTGACAGATTTATCGATATAACGGTGATTTATTTTGGAGCGAAGCCAAAGAAATTCCACGGTGCCCAAGCAAGCTTCCGTCGGAATAGTATTTACATATGAATGTGTGTGTGTAGATGGATGAGGCGATAAATGTTGTTTTTTCGTATTTTGCATGCTGTCAGATTAGATCCATTATTAAGACCAGAAGCATGTGTACTATCTATCTTGTATCTTAGAGCCTCTGTGACGTCACGGGCACAGCAACGCAAAGTATTCTAAACTCGTACCGTTTTACCATAATTTCTTCTTTTTTTTTTATCGTGCCGTTAGGTTTTCGACAAATTTGTGAAAACTTTATTGGATTCTATCTCAACTTCCAAAGATACAATGGACATATAAAGACAAAACTCATGGAATTTTTAAACATCTTTTATTTGCATTCTTAACAATAAACAATACATTTTTGCGTGTCCAAAACATATTTCATTAGGAATCCCAGACGAGCTGTATCTTAGGAATCCTTCACTCTCACATGTATTAAGACAAACACACGCATACAATGTACTCACACGTTTTTACAAAAGTTATTTAATTGCCAGTTTCTCGATGGGAATGATTCTTTCTTTGCGGACCTCTACGCTTTTGGGGGCAGGGGCTTCAATGCATAGTACACCGTCTCCAGACAGGGAGGAAGTGACCTTCATGGGGTCAATATTTTCGGGAAGAACGTACGACTTGGTAAACTCGCGGTGTATCTTTTTTCCGGGAGATTCCTCCACGTGTTTGGCGTGAACAGTCAAGTTCCGGTCCACTGTCTTCACTGTAATCTCTTCCGGTTTAAACTGGCTGCAATCGAATTTCAAATTCAATTTCTTATTTCCAGAAAAGTCTTCAATGAAAGGTTTTTCGACTTTCAACATGCTTGAACCGAATCCTGCAAAAGGGTCCTTTCCGAAAAAGTCCTTGTCAAAGGGGTCTTTACCAAATGGGTCTTTGCCAAAAGGGTCACTTCCAAAATCGGCACCGAAGTCCATGGGAGTGAGTTGAAACATTTCTTTTCTGATTTTTTCTAACTCGCGATCAAAGTCTTCGAAACTTTCATTAAAGGTGCTTTGAAATTTAGGAAACAGTGATTTTTGTCTGTCAAAGAATCCCCAATCAAAATAATCCACAGGCACTAAGCGAGACATGTTTTCTTTTTATTATTTTTCCCCCTTCACCACAAAATACAGCTTCCTCTTTGCCTCTGTATCTAGATCTCTGCTCGTGGTAGCTACAGGTTTTATACGCACGCAGGTTAAATTTGGCACGGGGCGATAATTACTCTCCTTCTATAAATACAACGAACGTTAAACGCTCAGCAATGCTGCGCGAAATTCCAGAATCGAAGGATTAGAGCGTAGTGATACAACAGTTCAAGAATTCATTACGCAATTTGGAGGCTCGTAGAATGAGCATTTTTGAGCAGTGAATCGATATCCCTAATGTAATTAATTATTCTTTTCATTTTTGTACCGACAAAGCGGGTTATAGTTAAAAAAAAAAAGTTTTTTTTTAGGGGGGGGGGGGGGGGGGGTTGGCCCGTGTGTACCTTTTTCCCCTACACTTTAACTGAGCTTTTTTATTTTCTTTTATTTGTTTTTTTTTTTTTTCTTGTTCTTAAAACACTTGAATGCTACATGTTGAGCTATTGCTTTAGATCTCACTTTTTCCTCATAAGTTAACTATATTAGATTTATTCTTAGCCATTAAATGTTTCCATCCACTTAAGTTTTTTTTCATTCAATTGAAAAGTTTTGGATTCAAATAATCGGCTATTTATGATTTATCTATGTGATTATCACCCGGCGTATGTCGACTCTGTATTTACAACAATAAACCACAATAAATATTAATCATTTAATCCTCTGAACCACACAAAGATTTTACAAAAAAAAAACATGTTCAAAAACTTCTTGATCTGGCGCAAAATCAACAACAAAATCTTTGAAAATCAAACATTTTACCGAATACATGTACCATAGTCCAAAATCAAGGACTTGAAGGCGTCTGGGAACATTCAAGTGTCGTACTCTTTACAGCTTTGCGTGTATTTGGTCGTCTTAAATGCATATTAGTTTGCCATAGCACCCAGCGACCGGGTGTGGTGGGGGGGGGGGGGGGGGGGGGGGGGGTGGGAATTTTTTTGTGTGTTGTACAGTCGGTCAACGAAATTAAAGGTTCACTGAAGTACGATATTTGAAAACCTATTGTACGGATAGGATTTATTAAAACTGTAGACTTAACTTAACTAAATCCACGAAAATTAATACCTACTATTTTGACTCAGGTTAGAGCTGGGCGGTCTAGGTAGGGCAGACAAGATGATTTCCAATGACCATACAGACAACTTTTGCTGTTTGGAGTAAAGATTTTGAAAATATTGAGAAGCAAAATAGATTCTTGCTGTTTAAGTTACACACAGTTGTTTATAGTATTGGTATTTAGTGATGTGCATGTATTTGTTTGTTTGTTTGTTAGACTTAAGATGGGAATCTCCTCTCCCTCTACCCCCCCCCCCCCCCCCTTTTCATTTTCCGGAATTTTTGGGGTTTGGTAAAGGCTGTGTTTTTTGGGGGGAGCGGGGTTTTTTTTTTGGGGGGGGGGGGGGAGGGGGGTGTCAGTATACGTTGGAGTAGGTTTTGCTTCCCTTTTCCCCTCTCCTGTTTTAAAAAACGATGCTACGTGTACATGCATATCGTTGGAAAGCGTAAGGACGTTGAAGTTGCAACATATTACCTAACAGTTATAGGGATTACTATACAGGGACGTAAAGCGTTGTTGTATCTTAAAACAAAAAACCCTAATTTTGAACGGATTAAGGGCCGTGCACTCAATAAAGGTACCTCACTACATCAAGACTTATACATTTTACGACACTACGTCACAAGATGGAGATTTTATTATTTTTTTTTTTTTTTGTTTAATTGTTTGTATCAAATCAATCGATTTGGTTGAATATCATCATAGCTGTGTAGTTACATGTATTTAAGTATCGGGCTTTTGAACCACAGATCACGAGTTCGAATCCGCCTGGGGGCTTTTATTCATATTTGCTAAATCAAATTTCTGAACATTATATTTTTTAAATCCAAAATTTCGACATCGATATTTTGATCATATATTAGGGAAAGGGTTGTACTGTAAGTATATACGTGTACTTTTAAAAAATGCTTAAATATGAAAGTGCGTTTAGGAAATATTTTTTATTTGCAAAATTAATCAACTTGAAGCCATATAACATTATTATAGATACCATAAGGTACAGTTAATCATGTACATTGTGCAAATACTACAATAAATAGACCCATACTACATCATGATTTACAAATATTTTAGACTTCCGTCTCCTCCCTCTTATGAACATGCATTTTACATGCATTTACATGCATGTTATTTTTAACTTTTACACAAGTGTTTACATGTGCCAATTTACAAATTATCTTTAATATAGTAGTAACACAAGATATCTAGGACACTGTGGCATATACACCAATATGCACAAATATTATATGTTTCTAACATTCCTGAATAATCGTATTTAGCTTTAAAAAAAAACTGAGCATGGATGGACCCCCTAGCTGCACAAAAAATACAGATTTATTGTTCAAAATTGCAAACATATAAAAATACATGTACATGTAATTACATGTATGAAATGACCAAGAAAAAGAACTACAAAAATGGGATGACAGTTCGATAGTATAATTTTTAGCAGCTAGTTCAGAGGTGGCTGTTAGTGGAACTGAGGGGTTGTTGGGTCATGGACTCACATATCCGTTGAACGATATAACCTATATATGAATTACGCATTTTACATAACAGACATGAATCGTCCACTCTTGTGTAAAATTCAATGTGTTGAAGTATAACAATTAGGTAATAAAGCATTTGAATATAGACAAACAATAAATAATTTATGGTCGTTTTGAAGTACATGTAGTTCTGTGACTTGCTACGTGTGTTTTGGCTTCGGAATAGGTGGGCTCTCCGGCCAAGAACTAGCTTCACCGAGATCTCCGGTCGGACACTTGGGTATGGGGTAACTCCCAGTGTGTCCAGTGATGCTTAAAGTTCTGTAATCAACAGAATAAATGATATTAATAGTTAATAAAAGATTCATTATTTTCATTCGACTGTATTAAAAAATAGGGAATGATTCTGAACTTTCGTATTAACTGATGTCGTTTGTGTGACAACGTTCATTACACTTTTACCATTTGTTATTACATGTAATAACCTAAGTTAAAAATGTTAATGAAATTATTATGTATATAATAAACTAATGAATGAACTGTTAAAAATCAATAATAAGCAGGAAATTCAATAGCTGTGCACGAAGGATTTTGGCAAACTTCCTCTAAATTATATTTGAAAAAATTAAACTAACTTGGAATATTTTTTTTTCGGTTACGAATATAGAAACTTTTTATTTTTGGAATTCTCTGACCTAAACAAATTAATTATTGCCACACACTTGTTTTGTATGAATTTATTTAATATTGTGTGAACAATTTATACACACTTTGGTTTGTGGGAACTAATTTGATTTACAGCAATCTCTTGTATGGATTTTTTTTAGTTCATGGCAAAATCCTTGTAAAGAATCTGCAGTACGAGGGTTTAAATTTGAACAATTCACGTGGGAAATATACATGTACTGCATATTTACAAATACATGTATCATGATTTTTTTTATAGTGGGAGTACCTCTATATTTGAAGGTTCATACTAAAATCTAACTCCAGTGAAATATGGTGCAAAATCAATAAATATTTTATTACGTCTTTTATTTCTTTCCTAAACACGTGTAGATTAGGGCATATCACCAGTACCTTAAATGGTGATCCATATGGGCCTTTTCTATCCGCTTTTCTTTAGCTCGTCTGTTCTGGAACCAGATTTTGATCTGGTTTTCCGTAAGACAGAGCATCTCCGCCAGTTCGTAACGCCTGGAGCGGGTGATGTACTCAGTACGGCTGTACTCTATCTCTAACTTGACCGTCTGGTCGCTGGAGAAAGTAGTTCTTTGTCGCCGGGGCCTATTTTCTCGCCTCCGCCGTCTGTTCACTACAATCAACCACAGGATCGGCGTCTAATAATTGGTTTATCCCTTTTTATTTTTATTTTAATATATTAATTCTGGCCCTGGGGCCATAAAAGTTAGACGAGCTCATTTTTTATCTCAGTCTCACTTTTCCACTATCTATTCCTTTTGTAAAAGTGAGACTAAGATCAAAAGTGAGCTCGTCTAACTTTTATGGCCCCGGGGCCTGAAAAACTATGCAAAACTCACTGTGTTTTGTTTTTGTTTTTTTTTTAAACAATGTCTTTAATATTTAGCATCGACTTTTAAGTATGAGCTAGCATAAATGCATAAAATCATTTTTGAAAACTACTTTGCATGTGTAAGAATGCTTCGCATTAGCCGAAGTATACTTACCGCCTACATCAGTATTCTTTTGATAACAAATTAAAAAGTTAAAAATTACTATTTTGATACATATATATATTTTATTATAATTCTAGTTTTCGAGCCCATGCACCTAGCTTCTTATGTCAAATCATTGTGAAAACCCTTTTTTTCTAGTGATTGCAGGGACAGTTAGTTAAGAAATGTCACAGTGTTGAATGTTTCCTTGATCATTTCAATTTACGAGCATGTTAATTCGTTGGACAGATAAAACCATACAATATATAAATTTAAGCGGTTGCTGAATAAAGCCACATTTTCTAACTTACTTAATCCAGCAAATACAGGTGCAAACGCAGGTAGACATTGTCCAAGTGAAGAAGGCGAATGAAGTCCTTGCATTGATCTTTTCTCACACTTCGGTAAATTTCCTGGTAAATAATCAGTGTTCTGAGATTTGCCATGAGGAATTCTTGTGTCCCACAATTCCCCTGTTTTTAAATCTTCCAAAGCCCTGTGAAACTCCTCACTGTTTCTTTTAAAACAATCTCTCCAATTTTGGAAGGCGGAAAAATCGCTTCTGAAATTCGGAAGGTGTGAAGAGTATTTGTTTGAAAAAATATTCCCAACTTTAAGATTGAGATGTCCGTACTCTGTCTTGCTTTGGTCTTCCATGTTGATTACAGAGTTTTAGGCTAGAAACAGTTTCAATTATACCCTTTATAGCATTTCAATACTGTTGTGTCGTGACCTTCTTCAGTCGCTAATTTGTGAGAAAGCAAATCTGTCGGTTGCTGAATACCGACCCATCATATCCTTCAGAAACATCTGCTCTTTTTCTTAAACAAACGAACCAATTAACGAGAGATTTCAATTTAATGATCATTTAATTAATATAAAGAGATTTTCTACACGAAAAATGGTAATTGTCAATGTTGCTACAAAATTCTATGATCGCTGCAAGAAAACGAAGTTCATTTCCGTCCAAGGGATTCCGATTGCTCGAATTTCCGGTGCACGAGACATGTTCTGTTCTCGGAAGAACTTCATTGAAGGACTTGAGCGTTGAAAATAGAATGTTTCTTCTATTTGAGAAATAACGTCATGAATATTTAATTGCCTTCTTAATCAATCAATTACAATTAACGTTATCTTAATGACAATCAAACGTCTTCAGCAAAAATTAAACGAATGCAGGTGATATCGGCATTTTGTTGGGTTACCAAGGGGTTTTTTTTTTCGACGAAGATATAAGCAATGAAATTGTACATGTATACACTAGTTTTAATGCAACGTATATATTCCGTTAATAACACGTACAATGTATTGACAAAAAATACGAGTCAAAAATTATTAGAAATCGTTGAATGTCGGATCTTATTAATTTGATATCGATTACAGCTTCCGATAACCTTTTACATGTACATGTAGGTCACTCGGGCTGTTCATGCAGGTCGTGAAGGCTGAATATTGCTATCACTCCTCCCACCGTCGTGCTTTGCAGCCACGTAGCATCGTTTTTGAACGTGGGGGCCAGCCTCATCAAAAAAATAGAAATCTTGCCAAGGAAAAAAAAGTTATTAATTCTCAAAGTCATCAAATCCAGGAAAATTTGGGGGGGGGGGGGGGGGGCGGCGTAGTATTCCTTTAGCTTCAATTTCACTAGCTGTTGATTTCCTTATTATCACTACTTCCATTTATTACATGCTCCCACGGGGGAAGGGGAGGGGAGGACGACACCATGATAATTCAATTTTTTATATGTAAATTTAACAAAGAAGGTCTGCTGCGAGAAAAAATGGGGGAGGGGGGGCAGACCCCCCTTGCCCCCCTGATGCTACGTGCCTGACAGTTGTTCGTCGTTTGTGAACTTTATAATGTTCTCAACATTATAAAGCTACTGGATGCATTTCGACCACATTTACGTGTAGCCTCTCTATGGATAGGGAAATTTTTTTTCAGTTAATATAATTTCCTAACAGCTGCAGACATCTCTTAAAGTAGTATGTATTGAGTTTTTTTTAACTCTATTTGCGTTGCATGAGGAACGTTTCTTCTCGAGGACATCTTTCGAGAGGAGACTCGGGGCGTTCATGTAGTATTAATTATACTCAACTCAAACGAAACTTCACAGGGCGAAATAGTCGTAGCCATTTTTAGACTATATGCGAGCCAATCTTTGGACTTTTACCAATATCTTCCGAAATTGATAAACGTAAACTACAGTTCTTCGGCCGTCTCTGTTTAATGGACACAAAATGCCTCACGAAAAAGATCTTTCTTCATCGCCTTTTTTCATACCTCGATTCTCCAAGCTGCAAACACTACGGTTTTATTCCCGATGTAATTCACCTTCTGGATAAATATTATCTCTTAGAACATCTGAACTCGTTTCTACAAAATGGAACATTTCTAAATAAACTTGAATGGAAAAAGACTGTTAACTCAGCTGTGATATACCACTTTACAACTTCCAGATCAAACCGCATGCTCCAAGACAACGACTTTACCCAATTTAGACATATAACTGGAACAGTAAACCTGACTGGATATGGAATATTCCTATCAACGTTCACAAAGTTACTCTTTGTAAATTTATTGTTGAACTTTGGACTCTCCTTGACCTCCCCCCGCACATTTGCAGCTTATGTCAAAAATCGTTCACAAATGTTTTTGAACATGTTTCTACTTCCTGTGATGGAACTTATTTATTCAGAGTAGCCTGGTGGCAAACTGTTATAGAAAATTTCGACATTAATTTATCTGCTGAACAATGTGGACTTAGTAATATAACGACCTCTATTTGTTTCTTTTAGGCGCAAGGTCACTCCCAGGCCTTTCATTTACAGATTTTTCGTGTAGTTTGCACCTTCTTAATTGTCGCTTAATTGGGGATGCAGCAGCATGGTATCATAGAATGTCACGTGTAACAGCCTGTCCTGACACATAGATGTCACACGATTACAGTGTATTATAAACATCAGTATTACGATATTACCTGGTAGTGTGTACCAGCCAGCAAACTTGTTGTTAACTAAGCATTATATGCACTGGATCACTGTATCCCAGTAGACCTACATTATCTTTTCTTCTTATAATTGCCTATATGTTTGTATTCTTGTAAATATGTTGTGATAATCTCCATTGTATTAATCTGTATTAATCGTAGATAATGACAAGCAATTATATAATTTACATTTGAAAAATTGTTTCTACTCCTTGCAAAGTGACTGAACAGATCATAGTAAGCAGTGTTTAATGTCGGTAATACATTGTACGCACATACCCGGTAAACGTGTATTTTGAAACTCGTTACGCAGAAGCGCAATCCAACAAAACCACGTTATTCCCAAGCACATTCACGTATAGGTGTACTTGACGTGTAAAATTTTACCGTCTATAATCAAATATTTCAGACTGAATTTTTTCTAACGACACTGAATTAGAACTACCATTTCAGAAATATCACTCATTCCCAAAATTTACCTGTATTAATATTTTAATGGAATGTTCATGTAAGTGGTCTATTGCTAACTGCTATTCTGGTATAAAATAAAAATAAAAACTTTTTTTAATCATAATTGGAAGAACTGCTCTTTATAATATCTTAATATTTATAATTTACTTTTACAAGTACATGTATATCATATTTCCGCTAAATTGCATGTACAGAAGCTACATTACAAGACAGTAATATCGTTATTGGCATCAAATTTTCAATTAAGTTTCGCGTTTCGATTTTTGACAACCCCCCCACCCCCACCCCTCCGTCGTACCGTTAATGAAAACAATAGTGACTTTTTTTTTTAATCCATAAGTTTAATGTGTCGTTCATGATAATGTTCACTCATCATCTTTTCTCTGTTTAAAAATAACTCAACAATACGGATTTTCTCATATCTCTATTTTTTGATTTTAATCTCAATGCACTCATACTTCACACAGGTACGCAAATAAGTTACATCTATAACATCATATACAGGTATAAATGTTCGTTGCTCTAATGTAGAGTGAGCTAGAAGTCAGAATTATGACGTTGTCTGTGACGTCGATACAAGATGACAATAATGACCACAATGAAAATTGTTATATATATCCCAACAGCTAACACAATCAGTTCTTCCAAGCTGCCGAATTTGGTCTCTGAAACAAACAAAAATACATTAATTTTTTATCTTTCTTATTATTGTTACATTTTTTTTGCACATAGACGCACACAGGCGTTTTACATGTATACCATATATATTTATAAATTAATATATCCTGGACAATTTCTCTCATATTTCTTAAGAAATCAGAGAGAGAGAGAGAG
Source organism: Magallana hongkongensis (assembly GCA_016163765.1). NCBI lineage: Eukaryota > Metazoa > Mollusca > Bivalvia > Ostreida > Ostreidae > Magallana > Magallana hongkongensis. The sequence continues at coordinate 32,386,002 of WFKH01011801.1, forward strand.
AGAGAGAGAGAGAGAGAGTTTCATTTTTAAATTGTGGTTCAAATGGTCTAAATGATGATAACGACCATTGCTGAAACAAATCTGAAAATGCTCGCTCCCTTCAAATTATTAGAACACCAAAAAAGCATTTGAATGTTTAATTAAATCAGGAATATATTACTAATAGGCAGTTATCATATCAAGAAATAAGGGACGGTAGAAACTATCTATACTTTCAACTTTTTAATAAATTTAGCGATTCTCCCTCTTAGTGCAACTTAATGCAAAACTGGTATACATGTATAATGAAAGATATCTAAACCCAAAGTGAAAGCAAAATTACCCTGGATCATATTCAATATGCCATCCCAAAAACCAAATTTACGAAAATATTAAACGAAGCAAAATGTACCATATTTTGGTCGGACGAGCAAAGTAGTGGCCGAAACTTCAACACCGTCAGAAGATTTAGACGAGTTTGTTGCCAGGGCATGCGCATTCGTTGTTGTTTCCACCGTCATCTGAAAGAATGTAATTACATGTATATACTTACATGTATGGATATTCATAGAATGAGTTCATACACTACATTTTATTGCCTCCGATTAACTGACATTGGTATTTGGGCTGTTTCTTTTGAGTATTGAAGATCTATTATATATATACAGAGTCATGTTTAAAAATATATTTAGGTCTCACCTTATTTAACTGGATACATGTTACTTTAATTATCATTTAACATTTTGATATTAACATTCTTCATAAATTAAGTACATTTGTAGGCCATAAAAACATTGACACTATATTGTTGTTTCATTTCTTGAGAAGATGGGTTTTTTTTAATTTCTCTACTCGTTCCTACATTAAAATCTAACCTCCCCCAGGCTGGTGAGCTAAACTCTCTATATCACTAATCATATATTGACTTTTCTGTCGAGATGAAAGGCTTTGAAACACTGAAACTTTTTATTATATATTTTAGTTTCATGCGTTAGGGGACATGTCATATTTTCATAATTATGAGCATACTAAATAAAATCATGTAAAGTCATGTATGCATATAAAATAGATGAAACATACTCACTTTATACTATTCTACTTCGAAGATGCAGAGTCCATGATAGAGAAACAGTGTACTCCTTGCTCAAACCCACACAAAAAATGACAGCTTTAAAAATCTTTGATTATTTAAAAGGAGAGAAAATTGCGTAAGAGTTAACAATTTCATTTGATTAGCCCAATTATGCCTAATTATACATATAATTGCCAACTGAGATGTTTAATTTGGAGAGTAATTATGTATTCAACAAGTGTCACGGACGACATCAAAATTAAAGTCGGAGAGATTAGAGGGGAAAGTTCAAGGTATCAAAAGACAAAATGTTTATGGAAGGTCAAAGCTTCGCGCATATTCTTTCCGATGTTAATATCGACTGAATAAGAGATCTAATACGACAATAGATTAATTATAATAATTATGATATGAAGGAAGAATTTGGAAAATTTAAATTTAAAGATACCAATATGAATAAAATCAGATTAATTATTAATATTCTCTTCTAGATACATGTATATATTCAAATTTTAAAATGTTCATTTTTTCTTCTTCAATAAATTTTGTAAATTTTATTGTGTGAATAAAATTAGATGATTATTATATGTAGATATAGCCAGAAAAAAGATGCAATACATGCGCAGATCTATGGAGGATAAATCTTCTGGATCCTTTCCTTGATTTGTGAACACGTATGTCCTTTAGATTGTCAGTGCATAACACAAATTATTACTGATCGCCAATAAGTGGAATAATTTGGAGACGAATATTAAGTAGAAAGGTAAATGTCCAACTTGTAAGCGCGACCTATACTATACCAGGAGTTTTTTTTCACAGCAGAGAATGTAAAAAAAAAAATTTAATACTATTATATAATATTAAAAAATTCCAAAAGTCGTATTTCTGACGTCATCGCGTTCTTGACATTTGCGTAACAATCCCAAAAACACTTTATATTTTTTAAAGTTATTTTATATATAAATTCATAAAATCAGCAGTCTTTTGGAAAATAAATTAAATTAAAGCCAGCTCCATTGAATTTTAATCCGACCCCGTTATATGTGCACCCGAGGAAACAATGTATGACACCTAAAACAACACAAGCTAGCACTGATTACACTCTAATTATAGTGACTAGGGAGTGGATAACTATATCACCTAGTTTATAAACATTGTTGAATGAGTTATATTTTTTTTTTTGATTGCTTACACTCCGTTTCATTCGCGTTCCCTTTCAATTCCTCCCGATTGTATAAATCTGCTACGGTAACCGAATATTAAGGAGGATGAGTGATTAACAATTTACCCATCAGATCTACCTTATATTTTTTAAAGATAATTATGGTTATTTTAGCTATTAACTATAATTATTTAGTCAAGAAAAATCCAAATATTTTAGTTTAAAATTTGAATGTTTTTCTATATATTTATACTGAGCTCTTCAATATTGTCTAAAAATGACATCGACCACACAGATCTCTACAGTTAAAACAGTTACTGTTACAGTAGTTTGATATAAGGAGCATCGTCGCAAGCCGCGGGTTTGGTGTCCTTTATACTTAAATGCTTCCCACGAAAATAGTGTGCAAATATACGCGAAAACTCTTTCAACTTATATTCGAATTAAGAACAGATTTAAAGGCTTTTAAACAAATTCCTCACGTTCGCGGTTTAATTTGGTTTGTCATAAAATCCATACATGTATCATGATATCACAAAGGGTTTTCTGTCTTTTAAGGCAGGGTACCGATATTTTATATAATGTGTTATAACGAAATGTTATGTTGTATTATTGGCATGTGACACTTGAATAAAAAATTACTTACTTACTTACTTACTTACTTACTTACTTACTTACTGTATGTATGTATGTATGTATGTATGTATGTATGTATGTATGTATGTACATTGCATCTCCAGAGGAGAAACAAGATTTGAAATCCAAAAGTCCTTGCGTATAGTATAGAATTAGAAATTATACCAACTTTTAAAATATTGGCACACTTTATCTCCTCGGTATCGAAAGAGGGTGTTGCAGAAAAGCGGGATTATTCCCTAAGGACCTTTAAATACTCGTAACGCTTGAAGAGTCATATCTAAATATAGACACATTACGTAGACGACTATATTTACATAGCGGCTATGTTCCGTATTTAGGCAAAATACACAAACATTTTATGCGCATTTCTATCGAACACGGCAACCACCATTTGATTTTCATAAATACAGTTAGGAAGATGACCATATATTCTGTATTTTGATGTTAACATTTATATCAATTTGATTTCTACTGTCCAGCGTGTTTAAAATATCATTCTTTGGAGCTACATGAATAAATCTGATTCTGGCTCTTCAAAACTGTCAGAGTTGTAATTATAATCATCGCATGTTTCTATTGTATCTAGATAAACGCCCAACCTAGATAAAAAGGTGAAACAAATTTACCCTTACATATTTTCATCTACCTATTGCTTCATCACCGACTCATACTTTTTTAATGAATTTTTTGCTTTTAAAAACCTGTACATGTATCTTTGAAAACGGCATACCCTGTTATTTCATAAAAAGGAAAAAAAAACCAACTTTCTACATTGATGCGTACATTGTTTTGAAATCCCTTGTTCAGAAGAAAATGTTTATAATTCAAGTTTATAACGGGGACTTAACACAGCAAGTAATGTTGAAAAAAATTAAGCACGCATGCAAAATATTACATTGACAACGTTTAAATAACTTTATTCTGATATTCTTAAATTATCTATGTACATTACCTTTTCATGCGATTAAGAGAAATATGTATATAAAAATTTTCAACTGTTCCGGGATTCGAACCTAATAAAAAAGTCGGTCTGTCACAACCTATATTCTAACTGCGTAACCACTCGACTAATCTAGACATAACTTATACTGGGGAAATTTAATACAGCATTCTTGGATTTCAAAGGTATAAATGATTTTTTCCAAACGTTAAATTTTAAAAAAAATGCCTCGTTGAAATAAAAATCTGAAATGGCAGTTTTCAAGAAATTGTCTGATTCAAAACGTTAAGATTGAATTAATTTTGTTTCAAGGAGGCCGTTTTTCACAACAATGAGGATTCCCCTTTTATAAAGCGTAAAATCTGCCACATTTGTCTGTGTAACTATTTTCAAATTTACTTCATGGTCTTATAAAAGTTAGTACAAACTTTCCAGATAAAATTCTACACTGCTTTATGTACATGTATGTACATGTACATGTATCTGCATCCGACGTCATCTTAGTTTAACCAATGTATACATATCAGCTTTTCATTACATACATGTATTCATGAAAAAAAAAACCCTT
>WFKH01011801.1:32390461-32413295 GCA_016163765.1 Magallana hongkongensis
CACACACACACACACACACACACACAAAATCATTTCATGAAATAAATTCAATGAATATCAAGGTACTTTTTAAATGGTGCAATGAACCCAATTTTTATTTAAGTACATGAATGTACAAAGTAAGGTGCAAAACTTTAAACCCTCAAGGATAACACGGCTGTGTCGTGTCAACCAAGTCCTTTATAACAAGTATAAAGGCCACTCAAGTAGTCAAGTAATTGGAAAAACCAGTGCCGTAGTGCATCAAGCAGCAATTGCGGGTGAATCTTCCAAAACAAATTTTGCTGTCTGTGCATTTGGTTAAGTACTGAACCTGGAAATATTTCTTTTAATGCCTTGTTACCAAGAAAGAAGTCATGCAAACAGCGCTCTTCTAAGCATTGTCTTAGTTCTGAAATCTGGTAACCCACGGCGTCTTTCACGCCGGTTATTTTGGTGTTTTCATCGCAATTGCGCATGGTTTTCTCAAAGACAACTTTATACGCAATTGTTTTCAAATGATACGAGTTGAAAACCTTAGATAGGGGGTTTTTTTGTTTCTCTAAGTCTCTAATTGCTGCCTTTAAGATGCGATTAGCAGTCATAATATATTGTCTCTCTTTTATGTTCATGCACAAGTCAGACATGCACCGTTCGTGTGAGCTTGTGTCAAATCGCCAAATAAGGGGTTTGTCTTCTTCTTTGAAAACCATGTTCTGTTTGTTGACATGCTTTGGCAAATTATATATAGGTAACGTTACATGCCAAGGTTTATTCCCTGTAATATGTTGGGGAATTGTAACGTTTTCTTTCATCAGTTCGATCCCAGGAACTATATCCAAATTAGTTACCGTTCCTGATGGAGACGTGATCTGCACATTCATGGTTGGAGGGTAAATGCTTCGAACAATTTGACAGTCTGGATATTTCTTGTTCATCTCGAATATAGTTTGGTCAAGTGGCGAAGTCAAACATTTTTCTTGAAAATTCTTTGCATTTAGATATATATTGCCATCTTGTCTTTGAAAAACCCCAAGACGATCGAGACGAGGATTGTTAGAAATTGCATCTTTATTTATCACCCTTTGTCTATTTAAACCAGCGGCAATTTTTCCATCCACATTTCGCACTTTCGATTGTTGCAGTTCTATTTCAGGAAAACGAACTGGAACAATAACATCGTATTCATCGGGGGAATAAATTTTCAGTCCTTGTCTCGCACTCGACTGGCGAATGTAGCCATCGTCAAAAGAAATCTCGCCACCATACTTTTTAGCAGCTTTCTCTTGAAAAGTGGTTATAAAATCATCTAAAAATTTGTCAGTTTCTTGTGCCTTCCTTTCCCATTCTTTTTCATCAACTCTGTAATCTCCAGTGCGTCGTATGGCATTTTTTCTGAGTTTTCCTTCGCCTGGTCCATAAACATGGAACGGTTGTCTCCAGTGGTTTCCCAGCTTATGATCAGTTTCCATGGTTTGTCTTCAATATGAAAATCATGATATTAAATTCTGTACAACATCGGTAATATCTCCTATAATGCCCATAATAATTTGATATTGTAATTTTGATTTACTTGGTTGGTGTAAATACAAAATTTACAAATGACATGAAAGTACACTAACATACTTTACTATTTTACTGATACTTTACTATTTTACTGAAAAACTAAACAATGAATTTTCTGCAAGCATTCTGATTTACAAATATTTATTTAATATAGGCTATCTAAATTCCTAAATAAGAGGTCCATGGGCCACATCGCTCACATGAGCAACAACAGCCATAATGAAATCAGCTTTATGGGGTCATATACAAAATATCTAGACAATGTAGTAGAATAGATCCTGTATTAATAAAAAGATTTCTCCAGATATAAGTTAAAAACCATTTTGTAGCAGGATGATTTCATAGTCGTATCACATATTGAACATTGTGGTACAAGGAGATCTTGAGCAATTGCTCATATATAAAACCTAAATCAAACTTTGAATCCCTTGTGGGGCCCAAGAATTTTCCAGAAGCCACAGTCTAAACAATTTTCAATAGCAGGGCTCAACACTAAGGCACGTCCGACCGACTCAGTCTAGTACAAGTTTGGTCCGGGCTAGTAAACATTGCACCTTATAGTCAACAATATGTCAACTTGAAGATGCTTGCATATTAGTTATACCATATATTATAACATTTGTGTTTTTGAGAATAATTTATAAAATTTTTCCTGTGAAAAATTGGACCCCTATAAATTGTGGCCCCACCCTACCTCTAAAGATTCTAATTTGATAAATTTGAATCTTCACTACCTGAAGGTGCTTCCATAACACATTTTCAATAATTGCTAATGCTCTTCCCTTTGAAAGAGTCGTGGCCCTTATCTTAAAAAAACTAGCTTAAATCCCCTTTACCCAATGATGCTTTGTGCCAAGTTTGGTTGAAATTGGTCCAGAGTTCTGGAGTAAATGTTGAACATGTAAAAAGTTTACAGACAGACAGACAGACGCCGGACAAACAGTGATCAGAAAAGCTCACTTGAGCTTTCAGCCCATGAGCTAAAAATAAAAAAAATAATTAAGATCTTATATTTTTCTTTTACTTGGAAAATCATTTTCGAAGATCAAATTAAAATTTACCGATATACGGCATAAAGAAAAATATGATTTTTTTTTATCCATTATGCTTTTTAAAAAAAAAATTGTTGTTAGCCGAATAGATTTAAAAAATATTTCTGATTAACATATTATTTTGAGAAGCCAAGTTGATTTTGAGAAAAAAACGTCAAATCTGACAAACACTCGCGTAATAATGATCAGAATAGCTCATTCGAATTTAGCTGCTGCTGATGATAATGATGAAAATAAAAAGTCAATAAATATTTTTGAAACGTTTCTGTCATTGAATTCAAAGACAACAGCTACATTAAAATGTGTATTTTCACAGGAGTCGGCGATTTTATCAGTTTGTTGTAAATAAAGGAGAAACAGGCAAAATCCTACCAGTGAGCTTCGCGAGCGTAGCGAGCGAAGCGACAGGATGGCAACGAGTTTCCTAGATTTTCTTTATTTCGCTATCCAACCGATATTAAACACCAGACATCAACTCCGTGGTGTTATTTTATCAATTTCTTGCATTTATTTCCCTAAAATTATCCTTCAAAGTCATTTTAATTCCATTTCTGCACATCTCGATCTTAAACAGCGGCCATTGACAATTTCGTGTGACGTCACACTCAGAGTCGAAAATATTTCATTCATAAAATTGAAAGATGTGTTATTTAGAGAAAAATAAATAAGTGCACTGATGCTTTCGTTTTAAAATAATCAAACCAACAGTAAGATAATTCAACACTTTACCTTATACTATGTTAAATCCAACATTCTTGTTTGAAAAATAAGGGAGGTAATCCAGTGCTTGCCTTTGCGGGGAATTTAAAAACAGATATGGAAATCGTTTTGATCGGATGATTTAAGACACTTAAAATGTCACACAACTTTGGAACGTCTCTTTGGTATGTGGAATTCCTTTCTTTTCATCACATAATAACATGTCATGTTAAAAATGCATGAGAAAAGAACCAATGTTGACAAAGTCCAGCGAGTGTGACGTCACACGAAATTGTCAATGGCCGCTGTTTAAGATGAAGATGTGCAGAAATGGAATTAAAATGACTTTGAAGGATAATTTTAGGGAAATAAATGCAAGGAATTGATAAAACAACACCACGGAGTTGATGTCTTGTGTTTAATATCGGTTGGATAGCAAAATAAAGAAAATCTAGAAAACTCGTTGCCATCCTGTCGCTTCGCTCGCTACGCTTGCGAAGCTCACTGGTAGGATTTTGCCTGTTTCTCATTTATTTACAACAAATTGATAAAATCGCCGACTCCTGTGGTATTTTGATAGTAAAAGTCACGAGTTGACAAAATGTGAGACGGCGTTAACAGTACTGTATACTTACATGTATATGTATAGTTATATACATATTGTAGCTGTCAAATCCATGATAGTCTAAGAGGACACGTCAGCGCGGCTAAAAATAAAATCATTGAAATTTTACTTTCGGTTTACCTTAGAGACGAAACTACGAAAGCCTATTAGTATCATTTATGTACATTTGTAAATGAAAAATAAAATAAAAGGCATAATAACGCTAAGAAAAAGTGTTATAGTGCGAATAAATGCATTATAGAGCGAAAAAAGGAGTTATGACGCCTTTCAAAAAATGCAGGATTAAAATAAATTAAACGTAAAATTAAATAGTCATGGATGTTATAACAATTATGCACGAAGTAATTGTTGTCCCAATACATAAGACTATAAAAGATATTACCACTGCGGAAGTAGAGAAAAAGATTGTCTAAGATTTAATACAATTTCATCAATTCGATTCCAGGAACTATATATCCAAATTAGTTACCGCCCCTGATGCAGATGTGATCTGCACATTCATGGTTGGCGGGTAAATGCTTCGGACAATTTGACAGTCTGGATATTTCTTGTTCATCTCGACTATAGCTTGGTCAAGTGGCGAAGTCAAACATTTTTCTTGGAAATATTTGGCATTCAAATATGTATTGCCATTATGCCTTTGAAAAACGCCTTGTCTATCGAGGCAAGGATGGGTGGATATTGCATCTTTATTTATCACCCTTAGTTTAATTAGCCCTGCCGCAATCTTCCCCTCCGCATTTCGAATTTTTGATTGTTGTATTTCTATCCCATTGAAACGAACAGGAACGATGACATCGTATTCATCGGGGGAATAATTTGTCAATCCTTGTCTTGCACTCGACTGGCGAATGTAGCCATCGTCAAAAGAAATCTCGCCACCATACTTTTTAGCAGCTTTCTCTTGAAAAGTGGTCGTAAAATCATTCAAAAATTTGACAGTTTCTTGTGCCTTCCTATCCCATTCTATTTGATTAACTCTATAATCTCCAGTGCGTCGTATGGCATTTTTTCTGAGCTTTTCTTACATTGGACGAAAAGACTTGTAGAAACGCGTTTTGAACAAAAATAATACCGGTATGACAACCACTGCACTGGTAAGGAATATCCAATGAACGACGAAAGAAAAGACTGAAATCCAGGCACAGAAATTTCAAAAATCCTCGATAATTGCAGAACGTTTTCTTGTGTATGCTATAATATTACACATGCGCAAACAACACACTGTGGCAGATCGAGCAATGTCAATGACTGCATGGATTTTAGAAACGGAGTGTTTTTGTAGAAACCGTAAACATGGAACGGTTGTCACCAATGGTTTCCCAGCTTATGAGCAGTTGCCATGTTTGTCTTTAAGTATTGAAAAACATTATTTTAAAAAACCAATTGCAACTTTGCTCATCTCACATACAACCAATTAATAAGCTTACTTTTTTAATGCAAAATAAAACCACGAATCATCTTCCAGTATTCTAATTTACAAAAAAAACCTAATATCATAGCCTAAATGTATCTCAAAAACTAAAGGCACCCCACTGAAAAAAAATTATTGACTTCATATACATATATAATATATGTAAAGGAATTGCTTTCTATAAATTTTGGCCTTCATATTTGTATCTCCTTTATGGATTTTAAATTCATGTTTATGTGTTTATATATTTTATTTGTATATTTTTATTTTTTTTTATAACAACATGGTGGATTTAGGGAAAAAGACGTCGACGTCAATAAGGGCAAACGCCAGACATTTGCAAATGCATATTATAACAGTGACTTGATCCAAAGGGTCTGATCACGTCAAGTTGCCAGGCGCGTATCATCAGATCAAACGAGACGCGGAGCGTCGAGTTTGATCTGATGATCTGCGCCTGGCAACGTCTAGCAACGTCATCAGTTTCAGAGAGCTAGTCTTGATACGGAATCAGAAACCCACAGTGTTGTATTCCGGAAAATTTAATTGGATCACACTCTGTAAAATTGACAGTATCAAGAAAGGAAAATTAATGGGTATATAATAAATGTAACGATCAGTAAGGCTCGATAGTGCCTTTAACACAGGTGGGATGCTGCTGCTGCTGCTGCTGATGATGATGAAAAATCAAAAAAGATTTTTGAAGAAAAAAAATTGAATTTTACAAGTTAAAAATTTTCTACATTGCAGTAAATCTTTTTAATCAAACAGACACGTTGAAAAAATATGAGAATGCATTTCACGGTATACTTACGAGTATGCGTTAGAATTGATATGGCTGTCGTGAGTCTAACAGGACACGTCAGCACGGCTAAAAATAAAGAAATCAATCACGAAAATTTACTTTCGGTTTATTCAGAGACGAAAAATGCATGGGCCTACACTGCAATTGTAAAGTTTTCGTAGATTTATGAATCGAATATTTAAAATAGAGCGCATCTATAAATTTAAAATTTTCCAAAATCATTTTATTTTATTTAAAATCTATTTTCTCAGATAAGAAAAGATTTTTTTAAAACAAAAACGATTAATTTCAGAAGAACTGACTCGCATACAAATGAATCAAGCTTAAAAAAAACATACTTTAGACATAACAGAATTATGCTACAGTCTAATATATTAAACAAAAAGTTGTTTCATTGTTTATGCATGAAGTTACATGTATAACTTCATTTTTGCCAACCGTCGAATTTTCACGATAGAATTTTCTGAGGAAAGTAAAGTGATCAATACAGAGAGAGAGAGAGAGAGAGAGAGAGAGAGAGAGAGAGAAAGAGAGAGAGAGAACATCCCCCACCTACTGTATTCCCCTGACTTAGAGATCTCCCCCACCTATTTCTCTGCACAGAGTTGACAACCAATACTATACCATATATGACAAAGAGCGAGATGAAATGTCTAATTTTAATTACATGTACTATGTTGTTATTATCCCTGCACAACTTTTTCATTTTATTTTTCCTTTAACATAATAATCATTAAAATCATTCTACATGTACATATCGCTGTCAATCCATACATCCTTCACGAACTGGAACGGCTCCCTCAGTGCCACTGTGGCGAGCTGTCTTGCAACTGCCTGTTCCCAGTGGAAGGTCATCTCCTCATATGGCTGAAAAATATGTTCATGATATGAGTGTCGTATAGAAGCATTTATATTATTTAATTATATTTATAATATATAATTATAATGACCAGTTTGCCTCGTTCAGAGTCCATAACGAGTCCCTAAACATTTACACCAGGCAAAAGATTCCTTATCTTCTGGAACACCTATATCAGAAATAATTTGTCGTTACCATCGAATGCAATTTTATGTATTTTGTGTTCACTTGTAAACATTGACAAAAAAAGACAAGAGGCCCAAAGGCCATACCGGTCACATGGGTGCCATAGCCCATACATAGACCTGTCGGGGATTCTCATATATTATAATGCATTTAATTAAGCTTTATTCTGGAGTCAAAAAATCTATAAAAAATATAATTATGGTCATCCACCTCCTCCACTACATGAAATCTTGCAACACGGACTATGAAATCTATAGTTATTATGAAAATGAATCGTGTATATGAGAAAGTGAGAAAGACAAAGAGGGGGAAATGATTATAATTACCAAATTTTAAAAAAATACTTCCAGTATGAAAATGTGTAAACCCGATACTTCATTCTTTTATTCACAAATTAATTCATAATTAGCGCAACAACATGCTTAGAGTTTATTGCAACAAACCTACAAAGCACAGCAAATTAAAGAATTAAAGTAGATTTCCTGAAATAGAACACATATTTACTATAATAAGCCCAAGGCACTCACCCCCCCCCCCCTCCACCACCACCAAGTCTCAACTGACCTGACCATTAAGACCATGGCTATTGTCATAATCATTATGCACGAAGAAATTGTTCCACTAGATAAGACTATGAGGAGATTTCCGCTGCGGAGGTAGAGAAAACGATTTTCTAAGATTTGATACATATAAAAAAAATAATTAAAAAAAATTCAGTAAAAGATTGCATTGTTATTTATATTACTTAGCTTGTCAAGCTGTATTTAGCTTTTATAGTTGACAAAACAATAAGAGAAATATTATATTTGCGATGTGGGGTTTGTTTTCGACAACTATAGTTCCTCACTTAAATCACGATGATCCGTCCTGGTCAGATACTACGTTGGAAAACACCACATCAACAACGTCGACGAATGCCCCATCCCAAACATTCATAATTTAAGAGATGAGATAACCCTATACTCTATACGTCAAGATGTGTCATTGGTGAGCTGCATCATTATTAGAATACCTGGGTGAATTAATTTTTTATTAATTTTTTTAATCAGAATTCCCAAAATGCAGTTTGAAAGACTGCAAACTGATTATTAAATAATCAGATATTATACATTTTTTTTTAATAAGGTGGAATGGGACCTTGCATTTTTGTCTTATAAGGTTATAGGAATTTTTTATGATATGTCATATTTTTTATATGGAGCAGTCCCCAAACCAGTGAACCACGTACGGATTACACAGAAAGTGTTACACGCATGAGTTTAAATTTTTGAATATTTTTTTTTTATATCTAAATCAGTGTAATAAATTAACATTTTATTCACATTAAATCATATATATTACATTGATCACTACTGATATGAGACGGATGACTACCTGCGTAAAACCGTAACAAGATCACATCTTCTACTCTATAACTTTTCAAGTTATGAACTTGAATGTGTCTGCTTAATGTATATTTATTCGTTTTATATTTTCATCATTATTTTTTTCATTCTGTTTATCAATTTTTGCAGTTTTAGTGGATACATGTTCCTCAGAGTTGCCTTTCTTAGTTAATATGGGTCTTCATAACGTTAACAGCCTGTTAAATTATCATTCTCCAACAATTTAATTTTTTTAGTTAAAGAACGATTGTTTTAATGTGGTTTTTTTTACACATACAATATTCTAATCATAACTTATTTGCCTTCATTTCTTGTGGGACTCATGTTGGAATTATTATCTCTGCTGGTCTTGTTCTAGTATGATCCCTCCTGCTTTTACCGGAAGTCAAATCCTGGCACACTTAATGGACACAATTACTTTTCCATGTTATTCCTTTATACAAACAAAAAATCATATAAAACACTTCACTGGATCAAATCAATTCACATTTTGCACAATCATAGGAGAACATTTTTCCAACAACATATCCAAACTACAAGAAAATCAATTGAGAGGGGACTGGACTGAGATATGGCCCCTTCATGAACAAAACCCCTACCCTGCAAATCCACTTTCACTCCAAAATATTTACATCCTTATAAATTATAAAGACCGCTCCGAAGGAGAGGGGGTTATACTGTTTTACCCTTGTGTGTCTGTCTGTTGGTCTGTGTGTCTGTCCGTAACAAATTTCTGTCGGATTTTCTCAGCAACTATTCATCCCAGATGCTTGAAATTTTAACAATGACGACTTTGTTTATTTTTATCTTAAATTTCGAACAAATTTTCGGCAAAGATTTCTCAGCAACTATTAATCGCAGATGCTTGAAATTTTAACACACTCTTTGTTTAGGTTTGCCATTTGATGGGATCCATTTCTTAATTTCACTTGATGTCAACTTCTTGTTTAATGCCGACTTTGCTTATTTTGTATATTCACATCAAAGCGGGGGTATAACTAGTGAGAATTGGCTCACAGATATCTTGTTTTTACTTTTTTCAAGCAAGTAATTTTTTTTCAAACCCTCTTTCCATCCATCCCTTAATATTAACCCATGTGCCCATTTAGCATCACTGGGAATTTTTGAAAAAAAATAATACATTTTTAGAATGGAACTACTTGCAATTGTTAATTAGTAGTTAGAATATTTTAACTGTGTCGCTGGACAAGCCTTCATCACAGTTATAATACGTCCCATATAGTTGCAATGTAGCAAATCGGAGCGGATTCACTCCGACACAAATATTGAAAATATCATCGGAAAAATGAGCAAAGATCATGTTAAAAATACTCATCTATCCAGAGACAAAACTTCAGAACTCTGAAGACTCACTTTTTCATAGATAATTCCCACAACAATGGCAACATACTAGTACATAGCGAATTTCAAATAAGCAAAATGGTGTTCTGAGTTTAGGTCTAATATTATTGACAATGGTTTTGGGCGTTAGTCTGAGCTGTGAAAAATCGGTTTTATGTATTTCAATATTAGTTGTTTCATACATTATTTCTTTCCTGAGTATACATCTAGGTTGAGACAAACTTGTTTTGCTCCATTGCAAATACATGGAATGAATTTTATCGTTAATTAAACTACCATTAAAATGATATTGTCATACAGATGTAGGACAATATCATTTTAATGGTATAGTTTGAACTTTCTATAAACCAGTGGTAAAAATAGTGGTATGTGACCAAATCAGAGAATATGTGTTCTGACGAGGAGAACATACATCTGACATTAGACAAACTGCACTGAACATTCGTTGGGTCTCGATCGATCTGTGTTGCCTAATACCAAAATATATATCAGATAGTTCAAATTAGATTTGGGTAAAGCAATGTTTACCTCAGAGCAAGAAAACAAACTACATGAACTATCTTGTATGTATACAAAAAGTTAACGTTTTTTTGTGTTTTTTTTTTCGAAAAATGATGAAGAGCAAGTTGATATAAAGTTGACATTGAAGGACGAGTATCTGGGCTTTTTTAAAATCCTGGATGAATATCCACTAAGGAATAATCAATTTAAAAATCATTAATGTACGAGAGTATCCGTGTAAATATGGATTAAAATTGCGTCGCTGCTGTTGTTACAAATTTCTATAACTTAAAATCTTAATCTACTAATATATATCTTTGAGTTGATCCCTGTTATCATTTTCAATGACTACCTGTAAGAAGAGAACAAAGCCTTTCGGGACGCTTGTACTCGGGAGTTTGAATCTGATCAAGAATTTTTCAAAGGGCTTTTATTCCAACGCATTTAGCTCATTAAAATCATCGGAGGAAAGTCGTCTATATAGTGGCGGACACGAAATTGAATGAGAGGATCAATTCCATAGTGTTTTCAGAGTTATTTTTCAAAGTTTAAAAGAGAAAGCATTGAGCTCCGATCGATTCATTAATATCCCGTGCAAAGAAAACGTATATTCATGATGATGTTAGAGAAAACATCTCCTCTTCTATTGACCACGGAGAGAACAATGGGTTCACTTTTCTTATACCACCTTGTCATCAAAGAAGTTAAGGATGCTTCATATCTTTAAAAATAAACACAGAGATTACAAATTGGGTATCGATTCGCTGTTCCTAATTAAACATTGGTTGGGTATTTCATTACGGTTCCAAGGTCCAAAATCAATGAATGGAACGAATTGATCTCGATGATAATATTTGTTTAAAGAATTTTTATAATCACGGGGACTAACGCAACAAGCAAAATTGTGACGGAGTTCGTTATATGAGCCAAATTTGTCTTCAAAGCTTTGTGAAGTCGAAACATTTAATCCGAGAATATATGAAGAAAAAAATCAATCAGAGTCTACAAGAATTAAATATAATTATGCAACCATAAAGATACATGTACATTGTAACTAAGAACTTGTATTTCTTTGAATACTCTTTGAACTGGATATATTGAAAATTGATATGAATTTTACGAAAGAAAAAAGAGTGGCCTTAGATCACTCTCCTCTCAATTAACTAAAGTTTTATATTGAATATTTTTGAGTATTTAGTTCAGAGTATGGCAAAATGCTTTATTTAAGTTTGAACTTTCCTTAAAAAAATCAAAACAAAAAACATTCAATAAATAATATAATTCACATCACTGTATACAAATTTCATTTGTCCTTAACAAATTATATAATATTACATAGATACATACCAAAGAGTCGTACTATTAACAGTGCATGAAGAGAGCATACAAATACGCAACAAAATACACTGATGTTGATACTGTCTCGGTTTCTACCATCGTATGACATGTAAAGTTAAACCCGGTGATCGCCATCCCCTACTAGTTAGTGTATTCCATCGTGTACTCGGACCCTCTCCCCAGTCATGATATAAGAGGAAGTTATTGGACTGGAATTAATCATTCTATTTGTTTTTAGCTCTTCTTAATTACGAAAATGTCTCAAAACAAAGGGAAGGTGAGTTAATTTTCGTTTCATCGTTATCAATTATGTAAATGCATTTATTAATATTACATGCTTAACGTTGACATCAATGTAAACTTAAATTCACTGTTCTAATATGAATTTATGTTTTTCTTAGGGAGAAATAATCACTGTATAACCATAATATTCGAGCTTAATGATGTCATTTAATAAGTGTTCAAATATAATTAAGTGAAAGATAGAAACGTGATTTAGTTCTCCTATTTCTGTAAGAAATGGATTGCTTTTAAACGTAAAAACATGTACGTATTTTTTAAATATGCATAATAGCTGATCGTCAATAAATCTTATTTTTGCGATTCTTTGCTGTTTTAGCCACCCATAATATTGACATATTTAGAAGAATTAATCAAATTGAGTACTATATATATATATATATATATATATATATATATATATATATATATATATATATATATATACAACAGTATCTATTCGTATCGAGTAAATTCGTGGTTTCAGCAATATCTATCATAAGCAATTCATTATTCATAATTTCATTACTAAATTGGAATCCACCATTACAGTTAAAGAACTCCATCTACATTGCTGTATGTTTTTTCTATCCGAGTATTTTAATTTTAACTGATCGTTTGTGGCTTAAGGATTTTACTTCATAATTGTCTAGTTTTACTTTTGACCCGAATAAGCGTTACATTTTTATTAATCCCGCATACTTCCTTAACTTTGCTTGAGAGTCCTATACAAGATTAAATATAAGGTAAACAGAATTTCGGTGTTTATACAAAGTATCAAACAGAACTAAACCGAAATTACGCATCGAATTGACATAGATTGTGTGACCTTTAAAATTATATCTAATGATAAATACATTAACAATTGACAAGCCATATACAAATTCTGGAAAAAAGCAGAGTGATTTAAAAACATCCCCTGTGGTCCTTTGTCCTACATATCTCTATATGCCGTATCAGCTGAGAATAAAAGAAGACCATGCACTCTTTTGAGCAACTGTCGTTTGTCTCTTGATTCAAATTGACATGCTTAATGAAGCAACTGCTTGATCTTTGTACAGCGCCAATACAATGAAACATGCACAGTACCGTAAAATGAACGTCCTGTCAACTTATCTATAGATTTTTTCAGAGTTGTTTACTGCATGGACTTTTTTTATATACGCAAATGAACATTTATTTTGTAAGCCTGAGGGAGGAAAAGAGGTTTTGGTCGAACTATATGAGTCGCAGAATTCTTAGAAGTTTCTTGCGAACCTGTCTAAATCTCTCCATTGTTATCGTATATACTTGAATTGAAATATGAAAACATCTTTGGAATAGTGTGGCCTCAAAAATGGCCTCAAAAACCCTGTTGGTATAAGAATAAAAGTCACAGAATTAATCATGCCAGGAATGAAATTTGGAATATCTTTTACAGACAAGAAAAATTTCATTTTTATATCAGATCGAACTATTTAAAATATTGATAGAAAGACTTATTTTGATACCAATTATGATTTAATACCTAAATCTTAAGAACAACACGTTTTGAAATGTAAATGTATTACAAACGGCCATCTTTGATACCATTTTCTGACCTGAATTACAGGCGTACATTCGCTTTTATCCTATGTAGAATATAAGTACATGTATGATGTAAGAGAAAACTTTTCCCCCGAGGTAAATGAACATGTAAATAATAGCATAATACTTTACAGGCAAAATAAAAACTTCTTGTAATAGGAAATATCAAAAATAAACTAAAAGGGTGAAAAAGTACTTACTGATGATTAATTAAAAATCAATGCCTGAATTTTTAATGGGAACTGTCCAGAGGAAATCAATGCAATAGATGGCTCATAGAACTTCGGTAGGGGAGGGGGGTGGGGGTGAAGTTACAAACATTTTGATTTATTTAAAAGCATCAATTTATGTTATATTGTTGATGGCGCTAATTTTACATTCTCAACCCTTTATTTTTGAAAGACAATGTATGACTTTTGGGATGGGTATATTAAGAAAAACTAAATTTTTGACAAGTGAACAAACATGATCTTTATGTAATACCACGGTAAAAGTAAAACTGACGGGGTCTGGTATGCAACACGTACGTGTCCTTACTGTAGGCTTTGTTTGACTATTATACGGGCAACTGTGTTCTTGTAATGACCTTTAATGCTATTATAATACAATCTGTTGAAATTCACATACACTGTAATACAATATTTTCTTTAAAATTCAATGAAAAGAGGAAACCAATAAGAATAACAGGGAAACCAAATCGGGGTGAACTCTGTACTATATACTCTCTACAAGAATGCTGTACAACAAAGTCAAGAGATTTGAAAGGATCGCCGTGTAATCAATGATTTGTACCTGCGGTGGTTTTATCGTTAAACTTGTATACTATAAAACTATAAAGACGCTCGGTTTCACCCACGTGTGGCAATAAACTCCTTGATAAAGACTTAACACTCGCAAACTTGAAGCTTTTCAAAATTCGTTCCATTATAGGCACCAATGTATACATGTATTTAGGACAGGAGAATAAAGCTTATTTATATTTTAAAGCGTGCACGAATTTTAAGATTTAGAGATATGCATATATGTATATGTGCAAAGAATACAATAGTTCAATAGCTATAGATTTGGCGTTTGCAGATAGTTAGTGCATTGCATACTTTAGTACGAATCAGTAGCAATTTAATTGAACTAAATTAACACGCTCGTTCCGAGAAGTGTAATTGCAATGCATTGTTATACTCTGAATTTATTTAAATATAGTTAAAGTCGGTGCCTTTCATGTCTCTATTTGATAAATGTTTTTTAAAAAAATCGGCTTATTGCGTAGATTTAGGAAATTCGAGCAGAGTCATTTTTAAATGGATACTTATATGTACATTGTACTTGGTTTTACACTAAAGATGAATAAACGTTTCGCGGTTAGATTTAATTATTTGACCAAGGATTTTCGGGTTTATCGGTGTGGTATTCTAAATGCACGGCCTTCAGTCGAGGTTAATGATCTAAATAAGGAGAATGAGGTTCAAGAGCTTCGAAAATCGCTTTTCAGTTAAAAAAAAACCATACATACATACACTAGCATTCATTGTCAACATTCAATTTCATTGGAAAACTGGTATATATAAATAATACTAGATATCTATCCTAATTCTCCACCTCAACTTTTATTAACCCCCCCCCCCCAATTTCTCGCTTCAAAAAGCGCCAAAGTATTCATTTGATCCAATAATTTCATAACAGCATGTCGTTAACTTATCATGTATACCTAGTGATGATTACAACATGTACTTGATTGAAAAACCACCTTCTTCGGTCCTTTGCAACAAAAAATGTCGCCGAACAGTATATTCAATTTTGTGAACATTAAGGTTTTCCATTTAGGATCCATTAAATCTTTTGTTCAGATTGACGGGAATCGATCAGTGGATAAAAAGGGGTAACGGGGCTATTGAGTTCTAGTGGGTCGACATGTCCCTTTAAAACCCGTCGCTGCGGACGCCAATTGTCCACGTTAGTACAGAAGAGCTCGAGTTGGAAACCGAGTCATACATTGGCTGCTTGGTGATTCGTTTGGACAAAATGTAATATTGTGTTGCAGTCTGTGAAAACATTTCGGTTAACGTGTTTTTTTTAAAAGTATATGTGAAGTGAAAAACGTGATATTCTTGTGTATTTGGATATCGGCTAGATTTGTTTGAAAATGACGTCAAAGGTATACCATTAGTTTTCTTTTTTTAGTACGAATCATAAGTGATGCGAATTGGTATATATGACAAAATAATGACATTTTGAATTGATAAGACATGCAAAATTCGATGATGAATATAAAAAATTATTTACAAAAAATTCGGGGTTTTTTTCACGAAAAATCTTGATTGCATTTGCTAGACCACCTTTCACTTTTCCGACATCTTAATTAAATTTTTATTTAAAGTTTCGGTTAATTCTTTGAATCCAGGTGGATATTGCCTGAACCCTGCACGAATAGCATGTATGCTTTGATTTGTTATAAATTGCTGGTTAAATATTGACACTACATCTTAATAGACAGTCCCGGAGATTTTGCTAACATTCAATAAATCGTCCACAAATACACACACGCAATTCAGAAAATAGTCTTGCGCAGTCCAGGCGTGTTTTTAAAATTGACATAGATAAATGTTCAGTGAATCTTTAAAAAATGAGAAAACCAATTATGTGTCATGTGTAAACATTTAAAAAATATTAATTGGCAAATGTGTACTTTTAAAATAAGGGTACTAGTTTCACAGAAAAAAATCTGACATTGAATTCGAAATTGGGTTGCAAATCAATTTTACAATACTTTACTGAAATAATCTTTAGAAATTTTAATTTAATATGTATATTATATGTAACACAGATTTTTATTTATTGTTTACAGAAAAAAGCAGACCGAAACTTAGAAGCAGGTAACAACTCTCTCTCTCTCTCTCTCTCTCTCTCTCTCTCTCTCTCTCTCTCTCTCTCTCTCTCTCAGAAGATGATTATAGGAAATACTTTTCATGTAAATTAAAAGGGGTATAGGGTGGATTCTCACTGTGTAAAATGGTATTAGATTACAGCACATTAAGAACAACCCCTAGAGAAAGGTATCAGAATATTACCAATGGTCAAGTAACTTTTTAAAAATCTGTTTATTAGTTTACAAGAAGCAGGTGTTGTCCATTTGAGCTTTGTTTAATGGAGTGTTTACAGGTTATTGTGCTACTAAGTATTACACAAATATACCGTTAATTCTTTTCTTTTAAAAAGCTAAATCCAGCCAATGTAAAGTCTTGCGTAAAAGGGTTTGTTTTGAAAACAATGCAATTGTGTCAACAGTTTAAAAACACAGGTAAAAACGTGTCATATCCCGCGATTAAAAGCAGACCAGGATTAAGCCCAAAGAGACCAATGGCATAATTATTACACGTCAAACCTATTGAAGAATGTAGAAGGACTTTAAAAAATAAATCTTTCAAATGGCATCAAGAATACCCTAAGTTTTTGTTATTTGAGAACATCGCTTCGTGTTCTTTTTGTTCTTTAAAAAAAAAAGGTGAAACTTCAAAATCTATCAGTTTAAGAATATTGACACGGAGGCATTTTTCATGCCTAATTACAATAATTTTTCATCGGAGGGATTTCTTTTATAAATATTTAGTGCATTTTTATATCTATATAATTATGAAAAATCACAACAATAATTTTTAGACAATATAGCAGGCTTGCTTTATAACCTTGAAAACTTCAGTAATCTAGACCGTTGGTACGAAATCAAACTAAAGTTAAAATCATAATAAAACATTTTAAAGAAACTACTTAGTAAATTTTCTTTCCATTTTTCTGTGTCGACGCAAAGGGTCGATGACATTTTTACTAACGAGAAATAATGGAGAGTTTAAAAATATGCATGGCCTCTTTGTTTCCTTATATTTAGACAAGTAAGCTTGTAATTGACCAGGGGGTGTGGATTTAAGTTTAATCCAGTTAATAGGTGTTGAGTCAATTATAGCAATAGACGGATTATATAGCCAAGGACTTTGATCGGTTCTCAAAAATGTCGAAATAATCTTGATGAGAGATTTACCAAAAGCAATATTTTTGCATTTATTAGATCTGAGTTTCATATTACTTTCAATTGCCTGCCTAAAATGAAATTGATCTCAATAAGTATACATGTTTGTATATTTTTAGCTATATCTATGAAACAAAATCCTTGCGGTGTTTACATCTGCGAATTTAACTGAAATAATTTTCGTGTACAAATACATTGATTACCTGCCTATAAATTTAAACCCATGTAATGCTCAAAACCTTACTACACATATGGAGCATACCACTTTTTTACATGGTGGTACTGTAAATGGGTGAAACATTTTAATGCTTTTGCTCGTGGAAAGTGAGTATGTACTGTCAAAAATGTACCCATGTAGAATCTTTACACGGAACACTCTTACATGTTAGAGAGATAAAATTCAATTCCATAATGGTGCGTGGCCACGTATTTTTGGCCCTTACAAAGAATTGATGTAAAAATGTTTTAAACTATTTTAGGAAATTAAGCTACTTGTGATCCTTTTTTATACGTACTAAATAGTATACTTATCGATTCGGACAGCCTCTAATTTTAAGCTATCTATTATTTATAAAATCAAAATATTCTATGGTAAATAACTTTTTCAGCGTCTTCGGTTTGAGTGCATGAGCATATAACGTAACAAGACGCAATGAATACCGCTCATTTTGAGGTTTCGAACATACATGTACTACTATAAGCAAATGTACTAGTAAATTGAAAAAAAACTGTACAATAATATGTCGTTTGTTTAATGGTAATTGCATAGGTTTCAACAAATCCCTTTTTGAACTCTCAAATACGTACAAAATCCTTTCGTCCTAAAGTTAGGTATATTGTGAACGCAATAGATTTAACATCGGGGTTATTTTTCTTTTCTTTTTTTCTTTCTCTAGAGATACAAAGTCTTTTTAAGACATTCGACAAGAACAATGATAAATATATATCTTCTGATGAACTGGGTAAAGCCATGAGGTTCCTGGGACTCAACGTTACCAAAAAAGACGTCGATGAAGCCATGAAAGTGCTGGACAAAAATGGTATGAACTACATCTTCATTCAAATAAATGGCATATTTTTTATGACCCTAAAACAATGCAATGCACCTGGCTAGGTTTTGGTAATTAATATATACATGGTTATAGTTAACTAATGTAATGTGAACTTTAAAATGAAAAAAAAACCCACTTTGTTTGGAATAGAAACTTTAAAATCAATGATGGGTATAAAATGTGTTTGTTCAAAAAATGTCCCCAACAATGACCAATGCCACCGGAATATTGATATCTCTATCAATGACCTTCAACTGATGTCCACCTCTGACCTTGACCTTTCACGTCGCCAAATATCGTGTAGTTCAGGATTTGTCCCCCGACCTTTGACCTAAGGGACCTTCATAACTATCAAATGTTTTTAAATTAAATGAAATCATTCAAAATTTCTTTTAGGTAATAAAAGGATAGAATACAAGGAGTTTTCATCGTTCATGAAGAAGGAATTAGAGAAGAACCCGCCGGGATCAGACCAGGAGTCCAGCATACGTGCAGCGTTTAAAATCTTTGATAGGGACGGTAATGGTTCTATAGACGCCAAAGAGTTAAAATATGCAATGCAAAATCTGGGTGAGAAACTGACAGACAAAGAGCTACAGGACATGATGCGTGAAGCGGATGTAGATGGCGACGGCAAGATAAATTATGAAGGTGAGTGGCAATTAAGCTTGTTTTAAAACTGGGGCTGCAGGTCTGTAGCTCCCGGTCTGAAAAAAAAATTCGGATGGACGACTGATTTTTTTTTTCATACCGGAAGATACAGATCTGCAGATAGTTAAACTGTTATGATGAAAGGGTGAAGGGACTGCATGGCTAAATTAATTACTGTAATATGAAGGGTTTGTAAACTTAACTATATGCTGAGATAACTGACTATATAAACTACGATGGGGATATAGTTAACTGACTATTTATATACATGTGTATAATAAATTTTAAGTTTATACATAATTATGAAGAGTCAGCAAGCAGATATGATAAATCAGGTAACGTAAGTTAACCGACTCAAGAACTTTTATTGCAACATGTTTTTAACTATACTCGGTATAAATATGGATTGAATGCAAAAGTAAGAAAGCAAAAATGCAAAAATAAGAATGACATTAGGGGGAACACGTGGTAATAATAAAGACCAGACCAAACTGTTTTTAGACTATGCATCAAAAGTCCTTAGATACACTGTAAAATTTTGTCATATTAAATAACTGTCCAGTAACTGGTAAATGTAACGTTCAGAAAGCCAAATTGTATAAACTATTAGAATAAAGTTGAATTTGGGGGAAAGAAACAGATATTAGCGAAATACTTGGAGAGGGAGTAATGACGTAACATTTTGTCAAGTGGTATTTAGAAAGTTCTATATACGCGCTATGAGGTCCACGCTTCATGAACGGACGTATCCAATGCAAATATATACATCACCCCCCACTCGTAGACGTAAAAACAATCTTTAAATATTTGATAGAGAATAAACATGGTTTCCGTTTCAATCCATAGAACTATGACAAATTTTACTATTTGCGATTCATGTCATTATCGACTCGTGCAATCGACTTATATGTATAAAATTGTATTCTTTTATTCTTTATAGACAAACCGCCAACTATACATTTCTCTTTTTTGCAGAATTTGTGAAGATATGGTCAGAATCGATGTAAACACTACGTACATATTCAATCTAGCAGAATCTCCCAGATGAAAGGATGTTTTTGTGCCTTTTCATGTCATTTCGATTTCTCTTAATACCATTCGATACCTCAGCCTGCCAGAGCGAACTATCGACCCACAATGCTAACGTATTGACAATAATATCCCTAAGCAAACTCTGTGTTTTCTATGTCAATAGTATCCATGTAATATTTTTCAATATCATGGGAATCATTCCAGTTTCCACTGCATGTTTATCTTCCTAGTAGAGACACCACGTGATTTCACAACTACTGAATAAATCACGTGACTTGAGTGAGCAACTTAATGTCAAATACAGCTGAACTTGATTAAATATTAAAAACGCAATATTTTATGATGCCAGTTAGTTTTGTTTTGTTTTTTCTTTTTGGTCATTGCAAGCACAGAAATAAGTTTCATGTTCTTAATAATAATGCTGGAAACACTGAACCATTACATTTTACACATTGTGTGATGAAAAAAATGGATCTGAATCCAACATCAGTTTCCTTGCAGGAAACACACGTTGTGTTGCAATGTTTGTATTTTGTATTATATTCTGTTTGTAAACTTGTAGTTATGATAAATCTAATAAAATTCGTTAAAATAATATAGAACGTTAATAATTAATATTTACATGTCTGTGATAACACTACGAATCGATTTTTTACTGTATAGGTCCAATACATTTTATCAATGACTATTTTAATATTTAATAGTATAATATTTACATTTTCCAATCGTCCGATATTCCACTGCAGACGCTAACCATTAGATGGCAATAACTACCTTTTCTTAACATGCAACGGCTCTTCTACAGTCTTTGGGGCTGGGGTATTACAACGCACTTTGAAAAATTACGCACTTTGAAAATTTTTTTCAAAGTGCTTTAATTTTGGGACCTGTTCAACCCACTTTGAAAAAAATATTTGTTTTTCAAAGTGTGTTGGATATCGTCGATATTAACGCACTTTGAAAAAAAAAATGTTCAGGGTTTGGTCGAAATATTTGATACTTTTATATACAATAAATGATTGTCTTAACCTTGTTTAGCTCAGTTGGGTATATTTAAAAAAGAACCCAATACATTCTCAGCTAACTTGATAAACAGTTTCTCGATTACCTTTTTGTTCTTTTCTCATAAGCTTACGTAGTTTGACAATTTACACATAAAGAACAACTCGGGAGATTTGAATTATCCAAATATGACATAAACTGCATCGCTTAGCAACTGCCTTTTCCTTTTTTGTATATGCAGCAAATTTACTTCTTATCTGGTACATTGGGCTATGCAAGAAACGAAAACGATTGATATATATTGATTTCTAAGATCAATGCAGAACATATTTCAACTGGCTTCAATTGCATGTGCTTATAAACAAACATGCCATTGGTGTGGAAAAAAAGGATACGTTAGTTATGTTTATCAAAAACAATAATTATGATCTTTTAGAACATCAGTGCGAGAAAAAAAAACCCACACCGCATTTTTTAAAATTTATAATTATCTAATTTTTTTCAATGTAACTTTTTTTTTATAATGCAGTGATTTATTTGATTAGAATTTGAAAAGAGAGTTCATGTTCAAACACTTGCAGATTATATATTAACATACCATTTAAGAAAGAACTGGGTACGGTAAACAGCAAAATCGGCCCTGTTTCCAAAGTTAATGAAATTTTAAATGAAATATTTGGAGAATTAGCCAGTTTCAACACAGTTTGATTTTTTAAAATATCTTCTAAGGTTTTCATATAATAGTTATCTAAACATAGCGTTGTTTATAGCTATCCAGTTAAACAATAACGTCATGACGTCATGAAATGTATTGACAACGTGATTGAAATAATAATTATAGAAAGAAGGCGGCGATATATAATTTAAATGAGCACATCTTTTATTTTTTATTTATTTGTCTATTGTATTTAAGGAATTAAATATGTTTCATGTTTGATAAATTTATATATATCATCATCATACTATTTTGCATTTTCTTGAATTGAAAAAAAAATAATAAATTGGAATGAACCCACAAGAATAATCTAAGATGATGAACAATGAATCTTCTAAGTTCAGATAAAATCTGATAGTAATCTTTGCAGTGCTTTTTTTTTTATATCTTGTGAGAGCCCGGTATATCGGTGCTTGATAAGACATCGTGATCATTTATAAATAACATTTTTTACATCTTCCTGAATATAGACAGGCAAATGGTTGAGAATATTGAATATATATATAACAAAGAATATTGAAATTATTATTTTAATACTGCTGAAGAATGTTATTTATAAGAAAAAAATAAATTTATTAAAGAAGCTGGTTGTATATGTACAAGTAAATTTGGATTGCGTAATCTAATATGTTGCCTGTTAGCACATATTTTAACCTCTTAGAGATAAAGAGAGAGAGGGGGTGATACACACACAGAGAAATAGAGAGAGAGAGAGAGAGAGAGAGAGAGAGAGAGAGAGAGAGAGAGA
>WFKH01011801.1:32413305-32427558 GCA_016163765.1 Magallana hongkongensis
AGAGAGAGAGAGAGAGAGAGAGAGAGAGAGAGAGAGAGAGAGAGAGATTAAAGGGCCCTAGATTATTCTTAAAGCATATGTATTGGGTAAAAGTAGCAGTATCCACTCTAAGTTGTCATTTAAAACGCTAAACACTGCCTCTATCATTACTTTAGAATTCCTATATTCTTAAACAAAAACTTGTATTTGTTTGATGGTACTGTAGAATTGAATTTAACCTAGGTAATGAACGAAAATGTTCATTAATAAAGATTTTCTCACTTATTTAAATATGCAATATTAACTCGAATAGCATTGTAAGATACATGTACACAAACTTTAGATAAAAATTCAAAGAAGTTGGGCAAAATCGCTAACCCGTACATTGAAAGATTTTGTTTTGAAAATTGGAATTGTAATTAATTCACTGTGTAATACCTGTATTCGTCAGCCAATGACTAATGACATCCATGTACTAGAAGATAGACTGAGCGCTTAAAATACATGCACATAGGAATATGATCACTATTATTTTTTCTTGCGACAATAGTTTTTAAGTTTGATTTAATTACTTCAACATGATCGGTAAACACTCAGTGTCTAATTTATATAAAAATTTCTAATAACTTGGTACCAAATATATAGATCTAATATCGAATATAATCGTGTCTGGAACCTGACTTTTGAATTGAAAATAAAACTGTTTTGAAATTAATGTATCTGTTAAAATGTTGAGGTTCTTAAAATATTTCTTCTTATATTCATTATAAAATCAATACATGTATTGTATATTTTTTCACTACACAACAATATTGACCTTTTTATCTGCAATATACGGTATGTAATTGTGAGTAATTCAAATACGCCGTGTCTAAGGACTAATAAACTGATAAGAAAAACTCCAATTTCTCCATGGAACCGTTTTATTTTTCTTTAATTTAAGTCAATTGTCGACATTAAAGTCGATTTTTACTTTCACATATTTTTTAAGGCATTGTCATATTAAAGAAACTCTTCTTACGCTTTAGCTGACCAATCAAAAAATCCATTTCTTGTTCATCTTGAAAATTGAAAATAATGAAAAACGAAAGTGGCCGCAATCTTGTACACAATTTTTTCCGTTTTTAAATTAATAAGCAGACTAAAATTGTGCTATTCTGAAATTTTGGTGCATGTACTCGAGTGCGGCCTTATAGAAATATCAGATCAAACATGACAAAAACCCATATATTTCACAAAATCCGTATACAAGGTCCGGTTTCGGAGTTTACAATTATCAATCGCACGTAAATTTTAGCAAACGAAAGTTATTTTCATAAATGCGGTGTCCTACATGAATTATTCCGGCAAACAGATTAAAGATAGCATTTGTTTGATTTTTCACATGTCAACAGGGCCGATATGTAATACTTAGCGTACCCAGATGTACCTTCTTAACGCACTTTGAAAAAAATTTTCAAAGTGAGTTAAATTGGTCCCAAATTTAACGCTCTTTGAAACGTGTTTTTAAAGTGCGTTGATTTGGTCCCAAATTTAACGCACTTTGAACATTTTTTTCAAAGTGCGTAATTTTTTCAAAGTGCGTTGCCACACTGGGGTCAAAGCATCTGACACAATTTTAAGAAATTTTCCTTCTTTATGCAAAAATTTTCATACCAATCTCCGTCCTTAAAGTCATTAAGTACGGTTCTGTCATACCAATCAGTGGATCGGACTTTTCTTCTAGTTTCCTTGATTCGGGATCATCCAAAAGCTAGTCCTTTACCCAAATAGTACAATGTAAATACATTGTATGTACCCTTTTTTCTGTAGCAGTGAAAATTCACTAGTCTCCTTCATCTCCTTATTTTAAATGACAATTTGAGGATTTACTTACGGTACATAAATCTCGCCTATACGCATAGCAAAATTAACTTTTACTTATCATGCTTATGTGTGTAAATTTACTCATGTGTAAATTTGCACACATAAGCAAATTTTTGTGGTATGAATTGGGTATTAGAAACTAACAAACCAAAGAAAAATTGTCGTTTTTTAAAATACTTTTTCACTTTATTTTCACCACAAGATTATTCACATTGTGTTGTATAACAACAAAATTATAGAACATTGTACAGGTATATAACAAGTTCTCTTAGAATAAAAAATGGATTGATAAAAATAATACTCCTTGTGCATCAAAAAAAAATATATATTGAAAAAGAAAAGAAAATAAAAACAGGAATTCCATAATTTCTCCACAAATATTAATAATTCCTTTTTCTCACACGAGAAATCCATTCACAGAAATACATGTATAGCATGTCCACTTGCCCATTCTTCCACACAGTCTTACTTCACATCAAATAACAACGGTTGTATTGAGAACTACTTGTTCTTGTGACACAGAGAAATGATATTTTCATACACAACAAATGTTATACAACAGGCAGGCGTGACTCGTAACAGGTTAGGGGTAAGTCCTTTGTAAAAAGCCCACAATCCTTCGTACCTGAAAATAATCAACCATGGCGGTTAAAACTTGTTGGCATTTTTATAAATTAATATCAATATAAACAGACAAAAAACTGGCTTCCTCTCATGCATAAATTCCTCCCTTGCATACAAAATTTGAACATGAAAATATACCGGTAGTCGAAATACATGTATCTCACACAATTTAATATTTATTTAATAGCATACATACATTCACACAACATACATGTTCAAATACCAATCTGATTTGAAAAACACCCATCAAAATACTCAAAATCAAATTCAATAAAAATGTGCTTCATTGAAAATACAATAAAGACATGTATAATAAATAAATAAAAAAAAAACAACAAATCACTGATTGGACATTTGGCAGGCAATTGCAAATATCATTTGATAATTCCTTTCAATATGTAAATTAATATCATCAGAGAGAGAGAGAGAGAGAGAGAGAGAGAGAGAGAGAATGCATGTACAGTACAGAGTAATTAGAACAGATTAGGTCATAAGAAGGAATTTATTGTTACATGTGTTACAAGGATTATTGTACTTTGATTCATAGTCTCCAATATCATCAAGTAAAACTAACAGGCATTTTTTGTTAAGAAAGACAACTTCACTACTGAGTTTCCTATTTTCATTAATTTTTGCCAGTCAGTTGTTGTGTTGTAAAGAAACAATAAATAAAACGATTTTGTTATGGGTACCTTAAACCCTCACATCAATACTGACAAAGCATACAAATGCAACTTTGCAAAGAGAGAAAACTTCTACAATCATTGGTTGTTTCATACCAATCAACTTTCTAATTGTTTTCCTTTGAGTTTTCAATGATACAATTCAGTCTTATATGCATTTAAGAACATTTCTGTTTAATATGTTTCATTTCTACAAATAAAACCATGGCCTAAACACATAATAAAAGCTTTCCAAAGTTTCAACATTAGCATTTAAAAATTGGACTGCTTAATATGAATGAATGAGGAAAAATAAACACATACCTTTTGGCACTATCCCCCCCCCCCCCCCCCTTTGAAAAAACCCTGAAACAACGATTAACAGAACAATAACCCACTCTACACTTGACTGCTCTCCCCACAAATTGCCCTGTTCTTCATAATATGAAAGACACTGGTACATAAGAGACTCAGACCTTTTTCTTATTGAGTAACATGTTGTTTCTATGGGAGATTGTGAATTGTGAGGTTACATGTTTAATTCTGACCAAGTCAAATACACATAAATGCAATATGCACTACTTTTTAAAGTATTTTAAATAAAATATTCAGAACAGATCCATGTTAACAACATGTACATGTATTAATGAATAATTATGGCTACATAATAACTTTTGTAAAGAGAAAAAATTTGTTTATTAACATGATTGAAGAAAAACGAAATGGTACCATATATCAGTATTAAAAAAATAGAATTATTAAATGGAATAAAGGTTCAAGAACTGCAAAAATACACAGATATCAAAACTCCCATGATCAATTTAAAAAATACACAACGTATATAAAAAAAAGTGCTCTAGTCTTTTAACCTGAATTGTGGTACATTGATAAGAATAATATATAGGAAAATAACCACTTATAAAATCTATACCGTACATGTAAATTGATCCAAGTTCGTCCCAAGCACAATCTAATAAAAATTATATCTTTCATGCTCCTGTATTTGATAATTCGCTGTGAGAGTGCCATAAATTAATTTTGACCTTCTTGCCTTTTTTGTACACAGATACAATATTTTTCCAGACAAACCCCTGTAAAACTGACATTTGTTTTCCACTGCTGCAATCTTTAGAATGATCAATTCTAAGTGTAGGAAAGTCCAACTAGATTCTTTGATCCATTCAGTATACCTCTGTCATTGTTTGGGGTAGGTTGCCAGTGTCACGAGTCCTTGTTATAACTGACCACTTGCTCCCACACAAGGAATACAATGCAGATATTAGGAGTCACATGAAACAAATACACCATCATTCCTTTAAAATATCCTCGCATTCCTTCAAACCTAGAGAAGGATCAAATGTCATTCACAGAGGTGACGCACAAACACACAGAGTAAAATCAATACATTGTTAGCATGCTATATCATTGGCAAAACAAGAAATTCTCACACACTAAAAAATTCTCATTTAAAAAGCTCAGATTTTTTGTTAATTTTTAAAACAGGTTTTAACAATATCATCTGAAAACTATCTGCATTATATCATCACTATCTTTGAAAATAAAATGTTTTTTTTTTCTTTTTTTTAAAACATGAAAAAACAATACAATAACAAAGGTAAAAAAACATACGAATCATGATTAAAATTTTCAATTGCCAGAGTAACACTAAAATGAATGATCAATAGTATTCCTCAGAAAAAAATTACCGTACATATTTCACTTCTTAAAAATAGTTAAACCTTTTAACGAAAAAAAATACTCAATCAGAAAAAAATATTAGATATAAATATCATTACATTAGATCAACAATAACCTTTTATTGGTGGGAATATCTTACCTATAAATTTTCTGTAAGACGTCTACGATGCCATTGTAACTCCTATGCTGGTCTTGTAGTCGAGAACGCACAACTTGGTATGGATAAGTCACGGTGGCAGCCAGAATCTTGGACAGGGCCGCAAAGGTGATGTACTCCGCCGAATTCTACAGAAAAAAAAGACACAAGACTGAAATCCTGTAAAGCTGCGATGATAAAATCTGTGACACCATTCTCTTTTGTATTTAAACAACACAATCATGGCCTCAGATGGTGAGGAAGAAAAAAAGAAAGAGATGGAAAAGAAATAGATAGTATCATAGATATCTCTGAATACATTGACAAAGTCAATATAAACATCCTCATTTCAAAGTTTTAACATTAAAGGAGAATAAAAAGTTAGTTTATAATGACAGAATTTTTGCCATCATTAAGATTAATTCATTACATTATCATACATGTGATAAGTTGAAGACCACAAAACTGTACACAAAACTGGAATTTGGGTGAAAAAACTGTACACTGCCCATCAAAAAACGGTACAAAAAACGGTACAAAATATCGCTTAAATTCTTTTGATAAAACACCTTATTTCTAAACCAACAAATGTATATTGTCGGAAATGCCTTATTTTAAATGTTTTAATAAAGTTTTCTATGCTTTAAAATTTCATATTGTGTTTTATAATCACAATTTTTTCACGAATCATATGAATTGAGCAAGTATAGATCTATGATAGTTTGTTCACCAACTTTATATAGTACAACGTGAGAGTCGATGTCTCCAATTTACATCTTGTTCATAAATGTATTACTGATATATACACCAGCAATGTAAATAACAGCAACAAATGCAACCTCACATAAATTTCTGCACATAAAAAATTCTTTATTTCAGCGTAAGCATGATAATAAACACGTTTATTCATCGTATACATTACGCACGGAGAGCTGGTTCAGATTCATGTATATTTCTAAAGTTGGCTAAAAGTTTTTCGATCAAGTACGTTACGAAATATTTTAAAACAGTTACTGTAT
Organism: Magallana hongkongensis; assembly: GCA_016163765.1. Lineage (NCBI taxonomy): Eukaryota > Metazoa > Mollusca > Bivalvia > Ostreida > Ostreidae > Magallana > Magallana hongkongensis. The sequence goes on from WFKH01011801.1 coordinate 32,419,290, forward strand.
AATTAAATACCCCTTTAAAAACAAAGCTACCTAAAAAGAGCATTTTGATACGGATGATTATCCCAATTGGCACTTCACACCTTCACATGCGACGGTTTGTGTACACTACACAAGTATCGGTAGGTCACGTGTCAAACACAGGTGATGCTTTCCAGTGTCTCGCGAGCGAGAATGAGAGGAAAATGGCGGCATTTAGCGAGAAATTCAAAAAACTGTACAAATGTTCATATTCCGTGAATTTTGGTGTCCCGCCGGTACACTGTGAACGGGGTCGATAAAACGGTACATTTGGCGTACCGCCGGTACATATCACATGTATGACATTATTCATAATTCATTATACATGTACTGACTGGGATTAGGATGATACCTCATAAAACAAGTTTCCTTTTAAATTTGCCAATCTGATTAAAGTTGATGCTTTATGTGTAGAAACATCAAACATATTAGGAAATCAAATAGCTGCTTAATCTGATTGCTTTTCTGCCATATATGAGTGCCTGCATATATATCTCAATGTGTTATCAAATATTATGGGATTTTAAAAATATAAATATGAAATGAAAAAATCCCGAAGTATTCCTACCAGTCTATAATCTATTGGTCGCTCCTTAAAATTGTTGTATTTGGTTTTCAATTCTTCATAACACACAAACTGTATAGCACCATGGGAAATTCCAAACATTCCTGGCAAGAATCCCTGAAACACAAAAAATATGAAAAAACCTAATTATCATGTATGTGCTGAAGTCATAATACCTTGGCATCAAATATGGTATTTAGTTGAACAAAAGCATAACATATTTATCTTATATCAAATATACATGTTTATTGTACCTCTGTGTATATTTTCTATGTAAAATTTCAACAAATAAACATGCTTTTTTATTTAACCGTGAAATAGTTTCTGTGCTACCTGCCCATGGTGAATAGTCTTTGAAACTATTCACCAGGGGCATTCGATTTCCCTTGTTTTTAATTTCGGAACACCTCTGGTGTAATCCGAGTCGCTACGTTAAATGCAAAATCCGACAACTCTAATTTGTTACCAGCAAAAAAAAACCTGCATCGCTGACAAATAAAGTTTTCATCAGTATAATAAAATACCTATTTACTGACTATTCGGACGATAGCAAGTCTATTGTCCCCCTCGACATCAACTATTTCCCTCGGTTTCGCCTAGTGAAATAGTTGCTGTCTCGGACAATGAACTTGCTATCGTCCTCATAGCCAGTAAATAGGTATATAATATCACCAGTGGAGTAGCTTCCTCTAAATAATAATGCAAAGGAATGCACCAATAATCACCATATCCAAAAGTTCAATAGTAGAAGAAAATTGAATCAAAAACAATTGAATACAGTAAATTTTCAGCTAGCTACATCACTGCCCAACTACTGATAACATAATATTTTAGTACTGTAGAGGGAATAAAATAAATGTGCCCCCCCCCCAACCCACTAAAAAATAAGACTTTAATCGAATCTTTTATGAAAATTCCCATAGATGATCTATGCTTACCTTGTAATACCCTCTGAAACCTTCTTGTTTGTAAATTTTGTACAAGGCATCAGCCATTCCGGAGTAGTATTTCTCTGATTTGATGGAGGTAGCACTGGCTTCATATTGGAGACATAATCGAGTTTTCACGACCCATATTGGATTGGTCAGCACTAAAGTCAATAGACCTGAAAAAGAAACATGTGCTATGTTCTAATACAGGTGAAAGAAATAGAGAGGGAAAAAGAAAGTTTGATGGGGTGTATGGTTTGTATTTTCTGTCCTAAATCAAATCCACCCTATCTATCTACTAGGTATATTACCTTTATCACACATGTATATTCCATATCCATATCTTTTTGGCAGACCAAAACTTTTTAAGTTGACATTAATCATATTCAATCACATGTTTACCAGTATAACAAGGCTGAAAAGTATTGATGGCCTGGGAACAGTTAATTTTGGATGTGAATGACTTTTTTCAGTTCAATGAGACTAAAAATTCTAAACTGACAAGTTAAAAATTCTAGTTGAAACAGAAAGCTTCTAAACATGACCAGTGAAAAAAATATATTTCTGGCCTTGCCTCTGTTTTAGTATTTTATTTTACCTGCACAAGAGGCTGCTAGTGTATGTTTACCAGCTCCCAAATCCACCTTAGTGTCTCCATCTTGCATGGTAGTCTTTATTGTGTTGTAACTGTAAGAATGAACAGTGAACTTTTTATTTGTTTTAATATTTTTGTATGTCCTATAAGGTACATAAAACTGTTTTGTACTGTTATGTATCTGTGGTGTTTTATTTTAAATGGAAGAAAAGAATAAAACAAAACAGCTTTTTATGGGCATAAGTTGTAACACTTAATGTGATGTACATCAGACATGTTGCAATAATACATGCCTACAATATTCCCTCTGAGACTGCGCAAAACAACTATTCAAAAGACATACATATACAATTTGCAATATTCATAAATTTAATTTCAGTTCATATTTGATTAAGAAATCTTACAACATAATTTGACAAAATGCTTTCAAATTGATAGAGAAAAAATTTATATTTGTCATAAATCCACCCAAAAATCAAGGGGTATTTGCATATAATTACATTTACAGATCTTGATTTATTTCTTTATGCCACCAAGGAGCAGAAACATTTTTTCTGTGTGAATGTTCTTAATGTGTCAAGAAGTGATACAATGATCATTGCACCAGCTTTAAAAAGAGTTGTAACAATATGGCGATACATCGATCGTATTGATCGTGAGGGCCGATATGCGTACTGTATCGTCACAGGTGTATCGTGATACACAGTATGAGTTAATTTTCATTGACTTTCAAGAATAATTACATGGTATACATAATATGAAGACATTAAGAAATTTAATATAAAGTTGGTAATAATTTGTAGGTTTTGTTCTAATCAATTGAACTTTATTTCTCTACAGCTTGTTGATTGATTTTGTAAATAGCTGACATATTTGCTTTATGCCATCTTATTACTTATAGACGTAGGCAACATCAGATATCAGTGTATCTAATAGTTGACAACTATAACGTGATTCATAATGTATCACATTAACATATTGTGATATGTATCGTATCATGACGTAGCCGGCGATACTCAAGCCTAGCTTTAATATATATATATAGTTTGACTATTGCATTACAGAACAAAAACAGGATCTTACAACATAAAGTAGAAGCCCCAGGAGGAGGCTGATCCCAGGACATTGGGTTTGACTCCCTGGTACAATCCGGAGAAACCACTGCTCTTCTGGATGCTCCGGAAGGCATGGATGATGCCTCGATACTCTGGTCTGTCCACATGTCCCACAGTATGGGCCCCTTCATTTACTGGAATGTAGAATAATTAAAGCATGGGTAAAAATCAAACCCCTCATAAAACAATCATTAACAGGCTTTGTTATATTTAGGGTTGTCCAGTTGACTTATAATGCAGCAACACTGATAATTTAAAACTTGGACAGTCTTAGAGAACATGTATAAAAATCGTTTGTACGCAGTTAAAAAAACAAAAAAAAACATGCACATCCATTCTCATAATAAATGTCACAAGTGTTTGTCTCTGACATACTCTGTTTCTGTGTATAACGTTACGGTTAGGAGATACTTTTATTTTATACTTTATCTACACATGTGCTGATAAAGATTATATACGGTATCATACATATGCAAAGATAAAAACTCAAGCAACTGTGACAACTAATAATAAAATGATCATGGTCTTCTGTTGAACCATGCATGCTGAAAATAAGAGAGCACCATGCATGCTTGACTTTGACGAGTAGACATTTATCAGAGCTCTGGGCAGCATTTTCATACCTTGGAATCGAATTTTTACTAGGTCTAGAGGATGTAGAAGTAGAGTGGATGCAGCCCCTCCACTGACGCCAGCAACAAGGTGCTCCCATCTTAAATGACGCAATATTCCCTTGACTGGAGGGGTCACATTGGCTTCCTTCATCTGTGATTTACTCATGGCGCGCCTGTCTGGGGTATGGTTATCTCTTCACATGAATATACTGCACAGCGCGTGAAATGTTTCTAAAATCTGTAAAACATATACTACTATGAAGGTTAAAGAACAAAGAATACTTCTCCATTTCCCACGCGTCTCTCATATGTTTACTCCATGACCACACGAAGCCATTTTGATGTTACGTCACAAGCCAAACGAGTTACCTTTCTTTGTGTAATGAATTATAGGTAGCCGTTCTTGAGTAACTCAATCATTAATGGTTTTATACACACACACACACACACACACACACACACACACACACACACAAACGGGTAATTATATATAAAAATATGTAAAAATTGTAACTATAAAACATTAATGAAATATAAGGCATTATAAATAGCATAAACCTAGCTTATATTGTAACTTAATTAATAAAAAGGTTTGGCACAATAACGTTACTGGTATAGATCTGAAGTTTTTAAATTATGGCATAAATTATAATTTATGCAAAACAAGTTATACTGTCATTTATAAATTTAAAAAAAATACAAAATAACAACTGTTAATTTTCTTTATCTACAACCATTCACCCACCAAATATCCAAAAAGTGACAGTATGAAAAAATCGTAAGATTTGGCAATTCTGTTTTTTTTTAATGTTATTTTTCGGGGTAGGGGTGGGATTATGCATGTAACAATATTTTTTTTCTCTCGATTATCTAAAATAGTGCATGGTACACAGGTACATGATGAACAAATTGAAATATTTCTCAAAGTTGCAAAATGGTAACTTGCTAGGCATATGATATCATAACTAATTTGCAGGTAAATTAATTTCTAATTTACACGCCATTATGATTTTCTAGAAAAGTAGATGATACATCGTTTATTCTTTTCTTCCAATTTGTAAGGTACAATGAAACACTTTAATTAAAGTTTATATAAGATTCCTGGAAAATTCTTAGATTAATATAAGCTTATGCCTTATAAAAGATCTCATATGGTTCTTTAATGATGCGTATTTTTTTCTTAATTACAATGTATATGGTTATTGAATTCTCAAATACAACTTTGGGCAGTTTATCCCATCAGTATACAAATACAATGACATCAAATAAGGAAACATTTTTAAAGATTTAGACTCTAGGGAGTTCAAAATAGAACTTCTGATGAAGTGTTCCGCAATTCCTCGTATACAACCGGCAGATATGTTGTTTTTTTTAATAGCATATAGCACATTGAATGTATCTTTTTAATATGCATTGTTTGTACCTGTACATTTGTTTTGTAGTACAAATGAAATACATGTACGAATTTCATGAGCAGACCATTCAAAACAGGCACGTACCATAAAAGAGGCCGGGGGGGGGGGGGGGGGGGGACTCGGGGGACTGCCCCCTCCTTTTTCTCGCAAGAAACCAAGAAACATTTTTCTTAAATTTACGTGTAGAAAATTATTTTTTTAAAGGAGTTTGCCCTCCCCCATCCACTTTTATGGGATCATGCAAAACTGAAGAAAACTCGTAATCACCGACCAATCCTTGATTAACTAAAGTATGCCATGGTAGTTCATTTCAAAGGCTTACTGATGTTTTTATAATCATGATGTTTTTATAATTTTTATACTGATGTTTTACTGAGATTTTTATAAAGTTTAAACGATGCAAGACATATTTAAAAGCAAACTATAATACTATAATTAAGTCAATAGAGTACATGGGCTGAAACCCCACCCCAATTCCTCCCCAAAAAACCTGTTACGATTGTCTATCTTGCTGTGAGAGTCTCTGATAGCTAAGTGCAATTTTAAACGGACATGACACCATATGTAACTAATTCACTTTTATGTTCCATAACGCAATTACAACAACCATTTTAACAATTCCCAATATTAAGAATCTTAAGTAAATAACTATTCATGCAGCAACCACTAAAAGACCTAGTTCAAATACAATACACCAAGGCCATCAGTTATACACCCAGAAGTGTTTACAATAAATACATTTAAAAAAAAATTAATGTAAATCAAATTGAAATCCAGACAACCACACCTGAATAATATTCTTTGAGTTTACAGAAGATGATAACATTATTTAAACACGAATTGTGTTAATATCACATATGTGATTTATGTAGCCATCATGATTATAAAGCACCATAAGGATACATTGTCATCGCTTTCATCATTCGACCTACTGGGGCAAAAAAAACAACTCAGCAGTTTCAAATTTCATTTTTTCAGACTATGGAGTTCAGATTGTGATTGCCTACAATGTTATCGCTGAAAATGGATCTTAATGCATCCAGTGACATATAAAGTATCATGACTGGGCCAAAAAGACCTTTCTGCCGCGCCCTAAATCCCTTACAAATAGCATACACCGTGACACGCTCGAACACTAAGGCCTGCCTGCGCTCATTTGTGTCAAGGAATTTTAAGGTGGAAAGCTTAAGGAGGTGAATGTACACAGCAAATATAAACCGATTTAGTTTTTCTTTGCTCATTGTACTGAGGAATTGAGACGCATTTTTTCAAGTGGTTAGCCGTATTATGAAATAATAAGAATTACAATTTTTGAATTCCTCCTGGACTTTTTAACAGTTCGTGAGATTGCAAAAAGTCACGTGATAGACCCCCAATGGGTAGTCTATTTTTAAAGGGGTATATAAGGAACGGAGAAAAACTTAATTCTCACCATTCGATCTTTAAAACACCGACCAGAACCACACACTTCAAAACCCGGCATGAATTATGTGTTTAGTCTAGCGACGAACAAATGCACGGTTGAAATATTTCATATAGATTTAATGTATTAAGAGGTTTTTGGCTTTAGTGTTGATCTAGTCGGTCCAGTACCCACTGTTTAATTTGATAGGCCCAGGGATTTAGGGAAAGTAAACCAAACATACAAGTGCTAAACGGCCGATTAAGGCTTTCGCTATTATTGTATGGGATCTGGTCTACATTGGCCATTTATTTTTGGGAACCAGCAGGTGGGCCACGCCCAGATTAAATATTAAGACCTGTAGAATGTTTTCCTTCTGAAGAGATTAAACTATAATACAGGCAACTTATGTAAAACCGGTAACATTGGCACATGGAATGTCAAATCCATATCATTTTTCTGGTACTATATAGTTTACTTAGTATATAGTATCAAGTTCTTTCTCTATTCCCGTCTTTATAAACATATTATGAAGATAGAAGTCTTGATTAATAAAAGTAATTGTGATACAAGAAATTCGATATGCCATTCATTGGCTTAATTTGTCACATTCACACATACTGGATTTTTTCATCGTCAATTTTTACCTATGTGTGGTATGCTGTTGCACATTCAGTAAAATCTAAATTTCGTAAATTAATCAAATTTGAAACATCTCATAAACTTAAGCTTTTCTTTCTTGCAAGAAATATGTCAATCATATCAACATTTTATAAACATGTACAATCATTATTAGTTTATTACTATTCTATAATCAAATTCGATGGGTTTTTTTTTTTGTTTTTTTGTTTTTTGGGGTTTTTTTTTTTTTTGGTAATTACATTTAGTGCAATGTATAATTGAAATTTTATCAATGTAAACTACCTGTAAATCACGGGGTTTTTTTTCTCCGTCTTAGTTTCTTTTTTATAATTATACATAAATGTTTTGACACAAATAAACGTCAGCTGATGATTGGTAGAATGAATGTTACATATCATGCTTCGCTTATTTTTTATATCATCACACCCATGATTTTATCGCCCATGCACAAGAATTTAAAAAGTTAAACATAGATTTTTTCGTCACAGTATATGATCTCAAATTATGAGGACACATTACTTCTGAATCATTTAAAAAAGAAATATCTTTGAACATTGGCGCATACAATTTGTGAAACATTTGTGTGAATTACGGTATGCAAATATGATTACTGCACCATTCATTCTATGTTTTGACTGAAAAAGGGCAAAGAAAAGGGAAATATAAAAATAAAATAAACCAATAAATTATGTCCGCGTGCAAAGGGATATGACGAATATCAACTAATCCATTCCAAGTTATAGGGGAATAATTGGCGAACAGGTTCCCAGAGTTCAAAGAAATAAAATGTTTTTGTTGGTTCATGCGGGTATGAAGGCAGTGAGCATTGCATATAAAAATACAGATAACTCGCAGCAGCCGCTCGAGTAAATTGATTCTGCAATGATCGCTACTATCCATACCCAGTACCCTTTTATTCATTTATATTCTCTCTCTCTCTCTCTCTCTCTCTCTCTCTCTCTCTCTCTCTCTCT
>WFKH01011801.1:32436300-32461812 GCA_016163765.1 Magallana hongkongensis
CCACAGAAGCAGTCACAACAACACAAGCTGCAACAACCACAACAGAGGCTATCACTACTACTGAGGCTGCCACAACAACCGTACCAATAACAACCACAGAAGCAGTCACATCCACGGAAGCTGCAACAACCACAACAGAGGCTATCACTACTACTGAGGCTGCCACAACAACAGTACCAATAACAACCACAGAAGCAGTCACAACAACAGAATCTGTAACAACCACAACAGAGGCTATCACTACCACTGAGGCTACAACAACAACTGTACCAATAACAACCACAGAAGCAGTCACAACCACAGAAGCTGTAACAACCACAACAGAGGCTACCACTAATACGGAGGCTGCCACAACAACCGTACCAATAACAACCACAGAGGCAGTCACAAGCACAGTAGCTGTAACTACAACAGAAACTATCCCTTCTACTGAAGCTGCTACAACAACCTTACCAAGTACTACAACAGAAGCAGTCACAAATACAGAAGCTGCAACAACCACAACAGAAGCTATCACTACAACAGAAGCTGGCACGACCACAGAAGCTGTAACAACTACAAAAGAAGTTATAAATACTACAGAAGATGCCTCAACAACAACAGAAACTATAACTACTACTAAAGCTGCCACAACTACAGAAGCTGCAACAACCACAACTGAGGCTATCACTACTACAGATGCTGCCACAACTACAACAGAAGCTATCACTACTACAGATGCTGCCACAACAACAGGGGCTGTAACAACTACAACCGAACCTATCACTACTACTGAAGCTGCAACAACAACCGTACCAATTACAACAACCGAATCAGCAACGACAACACATGCAGCAACCACAACAGGAGCTATTACTACTACTGCAGCTGCCACAACAACAGAAGTTGTAACAACTACAACAGAGGCTATCACTACTACTGAAGCAGCCACAACAACCATACCAATCACAACAACAGAAGCAGTCACGACAACGGAAGAAGCTTCTACCTCACGGATTGCAACTTCCACAGAAGCTGCCACTACAACACAGGCAGCTACTACCACTGAAGCTGTTACCACAACACAAGCTGCTACTACCACAGAAACTTTAACAACAGCAACACAGGCAGCTACTACCACAGAAGCGGTGTTCACTACAACACAGGCAGCTACTACCACAGAAGCTGTTACTACAACACAGGCAACTACTACCACAGAAGCTGTAACTTCAACACAGGCTGCTACTTCCACAGAAGCAGTAACTACAACACAGGCAGCTACTGCCACAGAAGCTGTAACTACAACACAGGCAGCTACTACCACAGAAGCTGTAACTACAACACAGGCAGCTACTACAACAGAAGCTGCCACTACAACACATGCAGCTACAACCACTGAAGCTGTTACCACAACACAAGCTGCTACTACTACAGAAACTTTAACAACAGTAACACAGGCAGCTACTGCCACAGAAGCGGCATTCACTACAACACAGGCAGCTACTTCCACAGAAGCTGTAACTACAACACAGGCAGCTACTATCACAGAAGCTGTAACTACAACACAGGCAGCTACTACAACAGAAGCTGTAACTACAACACAGGCAGCTACTACAACAGAAGCTGTAACAACAACAACAACACAGGCAGCTACTACCACAGAAGCTGTAACTACAACACAGGCAGCTACCACCACAGAAACAGTAACTACGACACAAGTTCCTTCTACAACTACAGAAGCTGTAGTTAGCGCGGCTATAAATGGTAAGTGTTTGTTAACTTTTTTAACTTTACATAATCATTTTTCTTCTTTTCATGTTATAAACCATTAGGCTATATATTTTGTTAAACCGGAGAGTTTTAAAAAACGAATGAAAATCAGTCCCTAAACTTATTATATATTATTTTTTTAGATAATGTTTTATTGTAACAATCTATAATTATGATAATTTATGTATTAAAAAACTCATAAGTGCTTTTTCTCAACCATTTCTCCCTTACAGAGCCCATTCCCTTTGGATCGAGCGAGTCCGATTTGGTTCTTACTGGCGATGACAGGACCGGGGAACGCCTGTCCGCTCCCACGGGAGTTTTTGTCGGAGATGGAAGTTCCGGAATATTTTCGGATGTGACGGTAATTGGTACTTTTTTTCCAGTGAAGAGGGGGTTGGTGGGTGGGGCAATCAATTTTTTGTGGGTAGATAAACAAATGCTTGATATGGTGGCGTATTTCCGAGGATAACTAATCTGGTGGGTAAATTAAATAATTTCTGTGTACATAAATGGTGATACCAAATTCGCAGGAATGTAATTAAATTTGTGGTTAATTAAGAGGTGACTTAAAAAATCCACAAATGGTTTATCTACCATACTAATTAACTTTCAAAAGATGCATGCAATTGCATTCCTGGAAATCAATCTTTTTTTTTTTCAACTAAAACAGAAAAGTTTAATAATACAATTCTTCTAAACTCAGAAGCCTAAAACATAACAATAATTGTTTTACAGAGTATTCATATATAAGAGAAATAATGGAAAGAAGACGAGTGATGCAATGTCAAACATATGAATAACAATAGAGCTCTTTTGTCTCATTTACCATATAAATACAGAAATTGACAACAACAAAAAAGTAATTCTAACAACTGTTTGTTGTTATCCATTTCAGATCGGTACAAACGGTATAATTGGAATAGGCGAGCGGTACAACAGTTTTACAATAAGAGAACTCTCTTCCTCGGTAACCGCAAGACGTAAAATCCTCTGTCCTTTCTGGGCCGATCTGGTGGGAAACACGGACATGACGGAACAAGACGGCAAAGTGTACTATAGGTCTTATACCAAGTAAGAAACGTGATTAAGTTCAATAGTTTCTTCAACAGTCAATGTATCACGGCTTAGTTTTATAAACAAATACCCTTGAAATAATGTATATTTCAAGGGAGAGAGAGAGTTGTTCAGTTGTGCCTTTTTTAACAAATGGGCTCATTTAAAATACCAGTGAAATGTAGGTTTACAAATTCAACGTTTATGCAGCAATACATGTTAAATAAATTATTACTATTATACGATGTCATTATAATGAATATATAAATGCAGTTAGATTTATTTAAATTAAAAAGTTATCAAAAGGAGTTGTTTAGATAACAATGAGAGAATCAACGATCGGTTTTTTTTTAGAGCCAATATAAACGACCAGGCCATTCTAAACAAGGTCAATGGCATAGTGAAGAAGTACTACACAGATTACCCTAAATTTGATGCAATATGGCTTGTGAAGGCCACATGGTTTAACATGAGCTTTTTCGGCTACTCGGCCAGTGAAAATGTAAGTAGTGCGCAAAACGATAATTAAGGAGGTAGAGCTGATCATTTAGGAATAGAGTTGTGTGAGACTCTAAATACATAACACCCTGCCAAAAACACAATTCTATACATGATCTTTTTTTATTATTTCCTTTGACAAAAAATGTTCAGAAGCATACAGTTTAAATTTCAGATAAAATCAAAATTTTAAAAAAAGTTACATGTACTATTAATGATAGTATTTGAATTTTTTTCTCTTTATAGAGAGTGTCCTTTCAGTCTCTACTGGTTACGGACGGCGAGAACACTTTCGCTATATTTAACTACATGAACGTAAACATTCCCCCAATCAACGACCTTAAAATATCCATGGGATACAGATTCCGTAATTTCTACACCAGCAACTCTTACACCAATCAGAGGGCAGCATTCCGAATGAGTTCTATTCCAGGCAACACTGGTTAGTGACGTCATAATATTTGCTTTGAAATGTTCTTTTTAATTAGTATAGCACCGGCTATGCAAAAACATATTTCTTACTACATTCCCGTTTTCACCTGAAAAAAGTCTTTGAGGAATAAAAAGAAATAATATCAAAATATTATGATAAATTTTTTATTTATTCATTTATTTATTTACAATGTATTCAGAGTATAACGGATTTTGGGTGTACAAGATGACGTCAACGGTCTCTCTTAGTGTGGAGGAGAAAGAATGTTTCAACTGGTATGTGGACAACAAGTTACGGGGGGTGGACGTACAGCTGAATCGCCTCCGGTCCTGGAGAAGGTATCAATGTCCCTGCAGCAGTCGGCAGCTCCGGTTCGCCCCGGGATTCAGAATGAACCGAGTAGATCAAAGAAACAACGTCATCTGTTTTGCGTCCATGACTGGCCCGGAAAGTGCGGTAAGTCAAAATCTAATTAGTTTCTTCATAAAACATAACAATTACTAAGTAAATAAATTTAATTCAGTAATTCAAATATATTTAATATGAATAATCATAAGTTGCCCCTTTATAATTAGCGACTAGGCTTAAACACTATGAAAGCCGATCCTGCTTTCACAATATCTAGTTTTTATATTTTTTTCATGTTTTATCACATGTTTGAGATTATTCTTATGCATTAAGATGTGATGTTTAGAAATGCAGTGTGTTCTGCTTATGGTGTCTTTATCCAGAACATCATCTTCACAAGTCATATATTACTATGATGTTTTACTCTGAAACTAATTCTAACTGGGGAGAATATTTACTCCTTCCTCTTTTAGGAATGCTGTTACCCAATGAGCTTGAGTGGCAGAGCCGGTGGTTCAAGAACTAACGCTATTCCTATGGCAGGAACGCTCCTAGAGTCCAGTCCTTTCTTTAGGACAAGGCAGTATTTCCAGAACGACTTCAATCCCAAGGAGGCCTGCTGTAACACCGGCCATTGTGACTGGTACTATGATGTCCGACCGACGACAAGATGTTACCGTAGAGCCCGGTTCAGGCCCGGTATGTATGCTAACGCCAGCTTCTCTAGCTTTGCTAGTTTATACATCGTGTACTGGTGTTTCATTAATATGCCCGTTGTATACCAGTTTTCGTCGTTATTGTTTTTGAGTCGATAAAAACAATCGAACGTTGAAGAAAAGCATGTTTTATTTCACGAACCATTGTCAAAACTGTGAATTGTACTAAATTCTTAAACATTGATCCCCACAAATATTAATTAAACCACAGTACAATGTATATATTATATTTCTGAAGTATTCATCATGAATGATGCTTCAGCATTATATATTTTATACCGTATAATACAGCATTCGCCTATTTTTGAAAGATAGATTATTATTTTCATGGACATAAAATGTTTTCTTTCACAGCTCGATTTTTCGGAGACCCTCATATTGGGACACTTGATGGTGGACAGTACACGTTTAATGGTTACGGCGAGTACACAATGATGAAGTTGGATGCAGGAAGTGTTAACTTTGAACTCCAAGCCAGAACTGACCTGACATCCAATGCTAATGGCACCACTATCAATGCTACCATTTTCAGCGCTTTCGTTGCCAAAGACCAAACTGGCGCGACAATGCAGGTTGAATTGTCCAGGAATAAAGACAGTGAGTTATTTTAGTTAAACAAATTATAACAAGATCTTCAAAAATCAAAAAGTGTACATAAATATCATGAGCAAAGAGTTGTGAAACTCCAAATTCTAGACGCTTTTATGAATTGAAGTAGCAGAATGCATGATTTGATTGATTTCTATCTTTGTCTTCATTTAGAAATGTATATTCGCGGCAATGGCCGGGATCTGACAACCAACTTTGACAATGATCCAGACTTCTCTTTTATCACGGAGAATTTATCCATGACCAAAGAAAATGACACGGTTTCGGCAACGTTTTTGCAAAGCTGTAAGTATCAGAAAAAAACCCCATTATGATAGACTATTGGCTTCTTTTCATTAATTATAGACTTGGACTTTTCTTGTCTTTTTTTAAGCATACGCTTGGATGCTTTTCATCAGTTTAAAAATTGGCTTTCCATAACCTTTTGTTCTCTTTAATCAGCCATAACCATACGAATCAGCATGGGGGTCCGGTTTTTGAGTTGTGAGTCTGTGGTTAGTGACGAATACAAAGGAAACGTAACTGGTTTGATGGGAAACTTTGACGGAAACAACACTAATGACTTCATCCTTCCGGACGGTTCTACACTCCCCGAGAGTGCTGTAAGCTCGGAGAGGAACATCTACAATAATTTCGGGCAGAAATGTAAGCAATAAACTTGAAAGATACCGGTATATAGTTATGCATTATACAGGTACATGTACCTTGGATAGAAAACCCGATACAAACTGTTCACAAATATTGATATAAAGCTATTATAGTTAAACATTTTAGATAAAAAAAAGAATACACAATGTCACTGAAAATTTTCTTATTTTATAATGTAAGAACGACAAGGATATCAAACAATAATTTTTCTTGCAGGGTCAGTAAACGAAAGCACCTCGCTGTTTCACTATGATATCGGTTATTCTCATCGGGACTTTTCGCATCCTGACTTTCTCCCATTCTTCATTGACGAGTTTTCTGAAGAAAAACGCAACGCCTCCATAGATGCTTGTGGAGGAGCATCAGCTACTCAGGCGTGCATATTCGACTTCCTCGCGACTGGAGACAAGGCACTTGCACAGTCCTCCGGAAGTGAACAGGCAACTTCCGAGTCTGAAAATGCAGCTGCAGGTGAAATATTATTAGTGTTCCTCGTGTTTTATACAATCATATAGAACTGTCGAAATTAAAAAAAACAGACGTTTAGTCTTATTCTATCTTTTTCAATATGGTCTTTATAACAATTTGCAGATAACGAAACGCCCAACATAGAACTACAGGGTGATGGTCCTATCGTGGCTACGGTGAACCAGTCCGTACAGCTGACGTTCAATGCTTCCGATGATGGAACTTTCGTTTATCAAGTTCTAAACCAGCCTGGGTCTGGATTCACCTTTGATGGCAACTCAGGTGTCGCCACTTGGACCCCAACAGACACCAATGTTGTGAATATAAGGTTATGATATGCACTGTATTCATTGAAGTATTATTTCTCAAACTTAACTCCGTCGTCATTACTTTCCTTACACGAAGGGTTTTTTCATGACTAATTTTCTGACATTGCATTACCTTTTAAATTTTTTTTTTCAGCGTGACGGCTGTTGATAACCAAAACGTTTCCGCTTCGCCGGTGGATGTCGCTATCATTTTATGCAGTGGTTGTAACAGTCATGGGGCTTGCAATTACAATAGTACAAGAAGCACAACAAGTAGCATGTTTAACTTGGCCAGTTGTGTGTGCTACACTGGATACGATGGTAATTTGAACAATAAAATCTGTTATCATGGTAATAAAGAACATACTCAGTGAAATAGAAAGTCGGAGAATGACATGTAATATTTTTCAGGTGATGATTGTGAGAATGACTCAGACGCTTGTACTCAAAGCCCGTGCCCCCTGGGTAGAAACTGTACCGACCTGACCCCACAAGAAGAGGTCGCCCTGGGTCGGGGATACAATTGCTCAGACTGTCCGGCAGGGTTCGCAGACATCGATAACAAGTGCGAAGGTACGTGTGTAAACCATGTTAACAAAACAACCGTGTTCATCTTAGCAGTTCTGAACAGACATAAGGAGAAGGAGGAAACATTGGCAAAAGGAACCTTTCAGAACTTTTGTACAACACTTTTATCAACAAGAAATTGAAGAGACAAGATGAAGAATGAGAGAAAGAAAAAAGAAAGATAGAGAGATTGTGAAATAGGACCCCGCATGCTCTTTTGAAATACCCTTTAAAGTGGTTATTCAATTAAAAACCAGACAGTAAACACACAGTAATCTTAATTTAAAGGTTCAAACACTCGATTAGAGTGACTCTGACATTCAGGTTATATAGAGTTTCCTTCCTGTATTTTATCTCTATATCACCTTTCTTTGGCTATATGTGGTCCAGGGTACCTTTATACGCGTCAAGGAATAATGACAAGGAGTCAAATTTACTTGTAGTATATATAAATAAGAACGAAACGTGATGGAAAAGGTGAAACAAACATACAACCGCCATCCGTCTTATCATATTTCATGAAAAAACATTAGAAGAGTGACACACGGTCTTTTCGCCATGACATACACTGAGAATAGACTCACGTTGATTTTTAATTTTGAAATAGTTCAAAGATTCGTTGTGGTTTTGTATGACTAGCGTTCGAGTTTATAACTCGAGTAGGTAAAAAAGGGAAAGATATCGTTTTACTGGAGAGTTTAAAGTTTATTGTCATTAGCTCTGCCTATATGACGCAAATCTCCTCGTACATTTATTGAAGGGTGACGTAAAAACTGCGTTTATTGTAAAAAAAGGAAAATGGATATATTCACTATCCACTGAATTTAGATATTAGTATATCGTATATTTGACCAAGATATGCGTTTATTTTGTAACATATTACATTTTACTCTTGTATCACTTGTTGAGAAAATTGATAAAACTACTCGTTTATTTTTTTTCTACATCATTGAATAACAATGTTCTCCTGTATCACCTGCTGAGGAAAAAATAAACCTGTTTGTTTATTTTACTGACTGAACACTAAACCTTATCTCTGTCCATTGATGATTTGAATTAAGAAAAAAGGAATAATTTATGAGTATTATGAGATATGATCAAACACGGTCGGGCGTGATCCAATCCAATAAAGCCTGAAGGTCTTTATGATAGATTTGATCACGATCAACTGTGTATGATCACCTCATAATATTCAAAGAATACATTTATGTATTTTTCAGCAGTTGTATGATTAAATATAAAAATAGTCATTGATGAAATGTATTGGACTATACATTACAAAATCGATCCATAGTGTTATCACAGACAAATACAATGGAAAATGTAAATATTGTTGTTTTTTCTCTCCAGATATCAATGAATGCAACAGCACATCCACCAGTACCTGCGACTCTCTTACTCAGGAATGCGAGAACACAGAAGGGAGCTTTTTGTGTAATTGTAAAAATGGCTACCGGAAAGTCGGCCAGGCGTGTGAAGGTGAACTTTGAAAATCAATGGACCCCTTAAACTCATTAAATATAATCCTATGTACTCTTTTTACCGATAAGACATTTCAATGTACCCTGAAATGAGAAGAAGAAATTAACATGATACTTTTTACAGTGTAAAAACTGATTCTTGTGAGCTATAGACAGGGGTTTTAAGAAAATGTTTCTTAAAAAAAAAGAATCTTAGATCTAATGTGTGACATTACTTGTAAGTTTATGACCAAATAATACATGATTCGAAAATTATGAAACAGTTTATTAATGATTTAAAGAAAAAAAACAACAAATTCTTTTCGGTTGTTAGAGGTTTTTTGAGTTTCACCATCTTTTTTTTCAAAATTTTACGTAAAGTTTATCACGTAAGATACATGAATTAAAAGTTATAAAACATTTCAAAAATAAGAAAAACACTATTCGTGCATCAGAGGTTATTGAGTTTTACTTTTTTCAAATGCAGTAGTAATAAAATATATGTAGGCTGGTTGAGGTAATTACAACTGATCATGAATGTAATTCAATAGCAAGCATAGATCCATGAAATTAAAAGACTCAGTCATTTCCCAGGGGGTATCGCAATGACCTAAAATTGATATGAAAGTAATACCTGTCAAAATAAACCTCGACAAAAAAAACAGAAAAGAATTATGTCATTGTGTCAAATAGAGATTGAAGAGCGATATGGTTGATTGACACGATCTTATTAACAATTTCACTTTTAGAAATCTCTTTATTTATCAAAATATTCATTTTTTTGACTTATTGTTTTATAATTTTTAAATATTCTTATCAAAAGATATTGACGAATGTGCTGAAGCTACGTCGGGCTGTCAGCAGATCTGTACAAACTCCCCCGGATCTTACAGCTGTTCCTGTGTGGTGGGACACACCCTCAAAATAGACCAGAAAACGTGTGAAGCGCCAGGTATTTAAAAAATTACCATTCAAAACCAGTCATTTGAAAAGATCTGAATGAACTGGAGAAAAAAGAATCCACAAACATTTAAAAACGTATTTAAAAATTCGAATTATTTTCAACAATACATTAATATTTTTCTGATTTAACAAATGCGCGCTTTATACAACTGAACAATCAATTATCGATAATAGAAATGTTTACATATTTGACTTTTGTAGACACTTTACTAATTTGAGTTGTTCGTTTCCTTTAGTGACTGATCTATGCGCGGCAGCCGGTTTGAGCTGCGAGTACACATGTGATAATTCCACGGGAACCTTCGTCTGTGTGTGTCCCAGTGGATTCGAACTAGAGTCCAATAGGCAAAACTGTACAGGTATACACAACAGAAATACCATTGCAATTAGACACCACAGATCATTTTGCAACTTTGTCGCAAAGTCACCGAAAGGCTTACCGACATTGTACATTGACCAAGGGTGATACGGAATTACGTAATTTATTCATATAAAACCCATGTTAAATCAGATGAAGATTCCAACACAATGAAAAGCTTACTTCATTTATTCTATCAAGAAATTCATAGTTTATAAATATCACTTTACATGGATGCAGTACAAGAACAAAATTATTTTCAATATCAATCTGGAACGGGCGTTCTATTTTTGAATCTAGAGAAAGAGAGTTTAACTTGAAGATAAAAAGAAAAAGATTGGAGCGGGTAATTGATATTCGTTGCGTGAATGGATGTTGTTGTTTTTTGATATTGTATGCTTTCGATGTGTTGTTTGGTAAATGATCAATTAATGTAGATATGCTTAGGGTAATAGTTACATTCTTATAAAAAGCATGTCAAATCACATCCAAATTGATTATGAAAAGCAATACAAGCAACATATCATATTTTTTAGTTTATGTTATACGTTTTCTTCCCTCCAGATATCGACGAGTGCAAGAGAGGGGTCTGCTCACAAGGATGTGTGAACTCCATCGGGTCCTACAACTGCTCCTGCTTCAGTGGGTATAGTCTGAGCTCCGACCAGACCACTTGTACAGGTATGACCTTTAACATAATTTTTTACCCATTCGTATCTTCTGAATTTTTTTTTTTACCTTCTTTTTTAAAGAGACAAAGCTTAATTAAAAGACAGTTTATTTGTTAGTAAAATGACGATCACATTTTTCATATGCACAACATATGTACAATATGGGAAAATTATGTAAGACATAAGCTAAAGATTTAAACATAGTTTAAGGCTTTTTTTAACGATTTTGATATTTGCCAGGGAGTAAAATATCAAAATCGTTAAAAAAAGCCAGGAGAACGTCAGATATTTCGTACTAGTTGTTTCCCTGAAAATGAATATAAAGGCGAGGAATCAAACAAAACGAGCTTTTGAGTCGTTCAGCATATATCCTTTATTGCAAATTATAATGACAAAGACATTGATAAAATAGAAACTAGATTTTGATCCGCTCCGATCATACGTCAACATAATAAAAAAAAATTTAAATTTCATATTTATTTTTTTCTCAGCGTGCGTACCACCAAATTATGGAGACAATTGTGAAAGTTTATGTCAGTGTGGGTCAGGTGTAGACAGATGTGACCCGGTCAGTGGGTGTGTCTGTATGTCAGGGTGGGCGGGGTCCAGGTGTGACCAGGATGTAGACGAATGCACGGTCAATCCGGCCATCTGTGGGACAGACAAGATCTGCTACAATTTACAGGGATCCTATAGATGTGACTGTCGCCCGGGGTATACAAAGAATGGAACAAACTGTATTGGTACGCATATTGCTCTTAGTAAAATGATTCTACGGTGTAACCTGAATAATATGAAACAATATATGAAATAATATGAAAATCAGATTTTTACTGTTTTTGTTATTTGTTTCCAATGTAAAAGTTAGCCAGTCATGTTCAGTTTACATATGTTTTCAATAAAAATTGCTTATATTTCGGTTTACCATATTACTTTGAATTTTTTCCCCGCTTTATAGTAAGCTCATTTAATGGTATTTAACTCCCTGTTTCAAAAATTTTAACCCAGAACTAAATATCAAAGCGTTTACCATTTCATCATAAATGTATCTATTACATGTTATAAAAAGACACAACATTCATATGCATGTGTTGAAAAACTTTCTAGGAAAGAAAGTGATTTTATTTACCGAATATTGCTAGTACTTGCATCTACGAAATAAATTTGTTAGATTAATTTCGACAAGACTGCGAAGATCTGTTACTACAATGGAAATAACTTTTACCTGCATTTTATGGATACCACCTGTTCTTATTCGATGAACGTTCTTACTTGATACGAATTGTATTTACTGGAAACTGCTTGATTTATTGAATGATTGTTCTTACTTGATACTTCAACGTGGAAGAATTTACAGGATAATGTTTGTACTTACTGAATAATACTTTTATTCACTGAATACTACTTTTTACTGGATAATACTTTTATTTACTGAGTAATACTTTATTTTAGTGGTTAATACTTGTATATACTGATACTACTTGTAGATGTCAATGAGTGTTCCAACGCCGCAACACATAACTGCACGGAGTCCTCCTCCACCTGTCTGAACACTGATGGCGGATATACCTGCCAGTGTAAGGCCGGCTACGTCCAGCAAACGTCGTATGTCTGCCAAGGTAATATCAACCAGTTCCTTATACAATTCACACGCAGTTTGTCTGTTTAATCTTTGAAAGGATAGAAAAGATGAAAACACTCAATGATATTTTTAAGGCACCTTTAAGTTAGGGAACATGACTGTATATGTATACTATTTGGAAGCCCACCTTTGACGAACATGCTGTGAAGATACAGATTGTATTGTGGAGACCGAATAGTTTTTTTACATGAATGCCTACCTTTGATGAATATACTGTGAGATATTATTAAAATTGAATCGTATGACCCCCTTTTTAACATGAATAATGCTAAAAATATACCTTATTTCATGTGGCAGATTTTGATGAGTGTGCTGCTGGTTCAGATGGCTGCTCTCAAACGTGCACAAACGTTGACGGAGGTTTTAACTGTGGTTGTGAATTTGGGTTTTCCCTTGGCGATGACAGAAAATCGTGTGAAAAAGGTACTTAGTCTCTTCTTTTTCTTCTTCTACTTCTTCTTCTTGAATGAATGTGTATGCTAAAAATTTTCTCCAAGATTTTCAATGAAATTATTTCATAAACGGGTTTTATTTCCAGTTGCTGACATTTGCTCCCTGTTCCCTGCATTGAACTGTAGTTACGGTTGCAAACAGGATCCTAACAACGCAACAATTGGGTACTGTTTCTGCGAAGCAGGCTATAGTCTCAATGCTCAAGATAAACAGTCTTGTATCGGTAAGCTCGCTCAAGTTCAGTAATCACAGACTTTGGTTGTTTTTTTACACTGATGCCAATGCATTAATTAAATAGGCTTTATTTGAAGAAAAAATCGCGTTATTTTGAATCTTCATTTGTAGATGTAAATGAATGTTTGAATTCCACAACGAACAAATGTTCCTTCCCCAATAACTGTG
Organism: Magallana hongkongensis; assembly: GCA_016163765.1. NCBI lineage: Eukaryota > Metazoa > Mollusca > Bivalvia > Ostreida > Ostreidae > Magallana > Magallana hongkongensis. The sequence continues at coordinate 32,449,650 of WFKH01011801.1, forward strand.
TGAATACTCCTGGCTCCTATAACTGTACCTGTCCTATTGGATATTCTCTGGAAAACGATGGAAGAACATGCACAGGTAAAAACGATGAATCCGACAGTTTTTTATCCGTGTATATATAAGGGTACGAAAACCCAATGAAATGCATCTTAAAGAGTCTTAATCTTAATTTTGAGATCTTGTAGTGTTCCATATTTTTATGTCTTATCAGAATGCGATGGGTTTTACTATGGAGAGGGCTGTAGAACGCCCTGTAACTGCGGGGCCGGGGCCTCCGGCTGTGACAAGGTTCTGGGGTGTCAGTGTAAGACCGGATGGGCAGGGGCCAAGTGTGACGCAGACATTGACGAGTGTGTCAGCGGTACCCCGTGTAGTGGGGCCAACCAGGTGTGTCAGAACACCCCCGGATCATACAGGTGCATCTGTGAAACAGGATACAATGAAACTTCACCTGGCAATTGCACAGGTATATAGGTTTTATAGAGATTTTTTAATGAAAATAAAACATGTTTGATTAAATAAATAACAACACTTTTTATGAACCTGTAGTAACAACTTGCTTTTCACTTGTTTTTATTTAGTATTTATATTGTTTGCTTATTCAGACATTGATGAATGTGTTACAAACCCGTGTAGCCAGGTATGTTCGAACTCTCCTGGAAGCTACTCCTGTAGCTGTCACGCAGGATTTCGATTGGTTGGAACCTCCCAGTGTGAGGATTATGACGAGTGCTCTGCCCCTGTTAGTCCTTGCGACCAGATTTGTACCAACGCTATAGGGAGCTACAAATGCTCCTGTAATCAAGGATTCCTCCTAAATACCACAACAAGGACAACATGTTATAGTGAGTAAACATGCTCATCTAATATGATATTACATGCTTACAATCTTACAATCACATTGCAGTCGTCTGTCTATGATTTACAAGCATTATCGTCATCATCATCATCATCCTCAACATCATCGTCATCAATAAAACAACCAGTCACTTAATCTTTCATGATCAGCAACAGCAGCTGCAATGTGAAAAAATCAATAAAAAAAGTGGTTAATATATACTTAGTTTATAAATATTGTATACAACATGCTTTCGTTGTGCAACCTAATCAAAAACCTTTTTCAATAATAATGTTTTCCTTTTGTCTCCTTAGCTAAGACCGAGTGTACAAATACTACCTTTAACTGTTCACAACAATGCGGAGTCAGAGCTGATGGGTCGGAATACTGTTTTTGTAACACTGGGTACAAATTGAATGCAGATGGATTCTCTTGTGATGGTAAATATTAACAGCTATCGTACTTACATACATGTACATCGAGTACTGAAATATCTTAATTAAATTAATTACCAACGAAGATCATGATTGTTTTTTAAAATTTTTAAACGTATAGAACATGATATAAGTGCAGTTCGGATCGGAAAAAACTGAAACGAAAAAGAGCTTATAGCCCAGTTTCATAAATCGGTATTGTTAATTGAACATTTATATTATTCTATTGTTATATACATGTAAATGTTTTGAAATCAGACCAAAACTCTGTCATATTTGGCAATTTCAGACATCGACGAATGTTCCCCGAATCCATGCAGCGAGAACTGCACCCAGAATGGAGCAGGTCTGGGATATACCTGTAGCTGTGTGGCAGGAAAGAAACTGGATGTGGATCAGAGGACTTGTATTAGTGAGCATATAAAAAGTTCAAAAGATGCGATTTATCAGAAACTTTAGAAATTCCTATTTATGAATAAACCTATAAAGAATGATGTTTAAAAAATTTTTTCTACGAAATCCAGAAAATTCGATTAATAATATATAGATAAATATATAAACCTTTTCAACGCAATATGTTTTTATTTCTTTTCTAGACTGTGAGTCGGGTAATTACGGCCTCAATTGCGAATCCAATTGTAGCTGTAACGCTCAGAATACTCTATCTTGTGATAAGGTGGATGGAAGTTGTACTTGTAAGACGGGATGGGAAGGAACAACTTGCACAACCAACATAGACGAGTGTCTTAACTCCTCCATTTGTCCTGTCAACTCTAACTGTTCCGACTCGCCAGGGTCCTACTCGTGTAATTGCACTGCTGGATATTCTCTTGCCGGAGGACAGTGTGTCGGTAAGTTTGCATGCCTTGCTTTTCTTTGAATGCTGGAAAACTCGAAAAAAAAAACCCCATTGCAGATTCATTTTTGTGGCCCAAAGCAGCAGGGTACCAGTACATTTTTGAAAAAATTCTTGCAAAAAATGTTATAAATCCTAAATTAATGTACATTATTAAAAATAATAATGGTCATAAGTGGCAAATATCTAAAAAATAGTTTAAAGATTAAGATGTAGAAGAACATGTTAGCTAAATTTGTTTAAGTGCAATGCTTGAATTGACAGATACTGTGGAATCATTTTAATTCGTGGGGGTCAATGTTCGTGGGTAGCAAAAATTTCCCTGGTTCTTGGGGACGTAATTTCGTTGGTAGTGTAATCAGAATATCTTAATAGATATTAAACAAATGATTGTGTACAGGTTCGCGGGGATGTAAATTCGTTAACAAGGGTTACACACGAAAGCCACGAACATAGGGTCCACCACGAACAATCATGGTGATTCTACAGTATATTGACTTCTAGAAATAGATATTTTGAAAATAATTTGTTTGTAATAAAATCTTTTAGAGTGCTCCAGTACAACTTATGGCCTGAACTGTGCCAAGCAGTGTAAATGTGACTTCAGCAACACTCAGTCATGTGACAAAAGTAATGGCACATGTAATTGTAACGCCGGATGGCAGGGAGTCAGCTGCACGGAGGACATATTGGAGTGCACCATTGACCCGAACGTCTGTGGAGCCAACGCAATCTGCACAGAACAGAGTGGATCCTATCTCTGTACATGTAACACTGGATACGAAAAAAGTTCCACTGGTGAATGTATAGGTAAGCTTATATTTCAAAGAGTAACACATTACAGCACAATGTAGAGATTTATGGGTCGTTTTTACTTGACGGTTTTCGTTACATGTTGGAGTGAGGAATGGAAACACAGAACATTGTATAACGACATGTTACAGATATTGCTGGCCTTTTAAAGAAAATAATTAGATTATTATAATACCTAAAGTTCTCGTGTTTCACACCGGTTGCGCAAAGAAGAAAAATAGTGTTACAATGCATATGTTTGCAAAGATTACTTTTATATCCATATGAAACCTCGTCAAAAGAATGAAAGTCAAATTTTTAATTACTAAATTTTAAATATTTAATATTTACTAATTAAAGACCCATAAAGAATAATATAATAGTACATTTTTTTTATCTTTTACTCTTTAACAAAATAATAAATGATAAGGCGAATGATTTCAACCATTATCCATCTATATGTTATATGTTGGAAGAGCTGGTTTGTATTAATTTTGTTTACCATATTTAAACATGTCATGTACATGTAGCTAGCTTGGTGATTTTCTCACAGTTTCCACCAGTTATAACAGGATTTATTCAATAAGACATGCCAATTAATACAAGTGCTCTTTAAAAACACTAAAAATATTTGCAAAAATTATATCGATGAATGCCAGTTTATGTTGATAAGGTTTCATAAGATAGGATTGTCTCAGTTGATACACTAGGCATTGCCCCCGCCTTAAAAATAGATTTAAAACACCTCGTCTTTTTCAGAAAACGTATCATTTAAAAAGAACAACTACTAGGTCACAATATATTCGTTTCTTTATGGTTTACAAGGCTTTAAATTTCATTCTTTAGGAAATTTTTGAACATTCTTTTTCGTCAGAAAGCGTTTAGTTACCCCCGTGAATGATTAGTCCATGGTAAAGAACGTTACGCATTAGCTTGTGACATTGTTAAGAAAATTAAGTTTCAGTTTGCTTCCAATATTGTAAGAGTAGAAATAAAGTCCGGGTGGGAAGACGTGTATTTGTATTCATGACATTCCTGGGGAATAATGACCATAAACAGGGTTTTTTTTCTTCTAAACGTGACGCTCCTTTGGCTTTAGGAGTTTATAGCCTATTTCTGTTGGTGTTAAAATTTTAGCGGTATATCTGTTATGTAAAGTGGATTATTTTTATGATCGTACAGTTCTCAAAGAAAGAGGCGTTTTGAGAACATAGAAATGTTCAATACAAATTGAATATAATAGAAATTTACAAATACAAGGTAGTCGATATAAAAGGAGAAGATCTAGATGTTAAGTGGAGTCTTTTACAATTGTAGAATTCTCAAAGATTGGGCGTTTTGAGAATGTGTAAATATTCAATAAAAGTTAAGTATGATAGAAGCATATGATACAAGGTACTTGATACAAAAGGAGAGGAATTATGAATTCAATGAACCCAAATACATTACGGGTGTAGACTTTTCCAAATGTGCTGTATAATTGTTTACATTATCAGACGTTTCAATGGAATATGATCATCAAGATTTTGAAGTCTTTTTTAACATGCTTGAAATAGCAAGATTGTTTTTATTGCGGCTCGTGGCGCTGCAGAGTAACACTTTAAAAAAAAAAGATATTGAAGCGACAATATTGATATAATATTAACGTGTAATTTGGTGCTTTTGTGAAAAATTATGTGATAAAAGTCACATTATATCAGGATACTATATTAATATCTGGATGAAAATTCTGCAAATTAGATATGAATCACAACGTGTCAAAACCAGTTTCACAAACATAAAACACATGCTACCAAAATTTAAAGATATTGTCACATCTACAATGACCTAACATATGATACATGTGTAACTTTATCATTAAAAGATATCAACGAATGTGTGCGAGGGACCGACGATTGCAATACGAATGCCGCCTGCAGAAACACTGATGGGAGTTTCACTTGTACATGTAATACTGGCTTCTCTGGCGATGGTCGGACTTGCACAGGTATATACCTATCTAAAAAAAACTCCAAAATTAAACAGCATGTATTAGTCAAACTATCGAATTTTAGAGCTCCTTTGATCATTCCTGTAAAACAGGGACCATTGATAATTTTAATTATGTTGCAATTTCCAGCATGCAGCAGCACTACGTTTGGTTCACAATGCTCACAAGCGTGCACATGCAATGTCACCAATACTGTTGATTGCGACGATGTGACTGGTGCCTGCACTTGCAAATCTGGATGGAATGGGACAAACTGTGACGTTGATATCGACGAGTGTTCGAATGGAATGCGCTTATGTAATTCTACAACAGAGCAGTGTGTAAACTCGGATGGATCATCAGAATGTGTCTGTTTATATGAGTCTAATGGAAGTGAATGTCTTTGTAAGTATACATCACAACATGTTCGTTGTTTGTTTTTGCTAATTTGCTTAATTGCTTAATTTTGCTTAATTGAACATATGCTTCAGCGAAAATGCTTCTAGGAACTTTAAAATCAATACGAGCTGCTTATACTTTTTGGTGTATACTTACTAACATTTTCATGAAATGGCTTAAAATGTTGTTCAAAAGTATCTACAACAACGGGAGAAGGAACAACAACAACAATGACAGGTTCCACTGCATCAACTGTATCAGGGACGTCTTCTCAACCCGTAACTACAGACTTATCCACGTCTGCTCAACCCGTAACAACAGACTTATCAACATCTGCTCAACCTGTAACTACAGTCTCATCAACATCCCCTCAATCTGTAAACACAGATTCAACAACTTCTGCTCAGCCTGCAACTACCGTATCAGGAACATCTGCTCAACTCCTAACTACTGACTCGGCAACTTCCGCCCAACCTGTAACTACAGACTCCTCAACATCTTCTCAATCTGTAACCACAGGATCGGCAACGACTGGTCAATCTGTAACTACTGACTCGGTTACGACAACACAATCTGTAACCACAGGATCGGCTACGACTGCTCAATCTGTTACTACTGACTCGGTTACAACACAATTTGTAACCACCGGTTTGGCTACAACTGCTCAAGTTCTTACATCTACTCAGACTGTGTCAGACCCGCCAACAACAACTATGTCCCAGGGTACCACCCCACAGCCAACAAATGCCCCTGTCACTACAAAAGAGGCTACAACTGAAGGTACCTTTCCCAGTATGCATGCACTACCCAGCACTGGTTACACCATATACGCTTTTTTCCGTCCCTAAAGCACTATATTTGATGTGGTCTGAATTAAACAGGTGCACTCCGAGTTTCATCCTTACAGAAGGAGGATTGTTTGATGTTTAACCCGATTGCACAACCTTATATGTTCCCGAGACTATGCTCATTTTTATTTTTTAATATGTACCTTATGTGTAGACAGTTTACCACTTACATCTTTCCTTTAGAAATTCGTCTTACATTTAACCATTTTTAAAAACTTTTTTAGACAATTGACTTTTGACTATATAACAATATGCTTTATTCATGCAAACAAACTATTTCTCATTCTAAATTATTTGAAATGTGAATTGTGCACAGTACATTATCTTATAATAATTTTGCAGTACAATCTACAACGTCTCAAACAACTGAAGCTTCCACGCCCACTGCAACGGACGTGACGTCAGAAGCTGTAACTTCAACCGCCCCTGTAACAACCACAACAGCTGAAGATTCAACATCTACAGCCCCTGTAACAACTATAACATCTGAAGCTGTTACTTCTACCGCCCCTGTAACAGCACCATCAACCACACAAGGTAATTATATATTTATATAAATGAAAACTGGTTGTGTTTATTTTTGATAAGCATTTTTGTAAGCCTTTAAAAACCATAGACAGGATGAAGATGCATGTTTCATTTTCATAATGTAAGATATAGTACATGGATAAGCATTTTAATAAATTTAACATTTCCCCCAAATTTCAATACTTAAGTGTTGAATTTATTTCTTCGAAACAAGTTTTTCCTTTGTGATTATTTGAAGATTTTAAAAATCATATTGCTTCTTAAAAGTGAAAACCTTTCTTAATTTGATTTTCTGATAATATAATTTAAAAACCCCCAATGATATATAGTGCATACTATTTTTAATTTGAGAAGCGATAAGTTCATCATGTAGGTCTGTGTGCCTTTACTTTTAAAAATTTCAATCTGTTCTTAATTTGAATTTGATAATAGAATTTCTGAATAATGCTTGTAATGTTTGGTAAATCCTTTTTTCAACTCATTTCAGCTCCAACAACATATCAACCAGGTAAAGTGAAGTGAATTACTTTTCAAAAGTCAAAAAGTTCTATCTATTGACATATTTATTTTTACTGTCACTAACATTGATTATATACTGACTTATGTCTTTGATTTTGTAGCTTCTGGGGAGAGCGTTTTTTCGGCGGTGTTTACTTTTAACATTAATGGTAGTCCTTCGGAAAAAGAGGCCATAAAGGCAGAAATGGAAACTGCTGTAAGTCATATTTATTTTTAATTTTAAAGATCTTGAAACACATTTTGTTTTCCTTAAATTTGTTACATTGAATAAGTGTTAATTTATTAGCATCTAAATCATTTATTTATTTTACAAAAATAATTGAAGAAAAGGGATTCCTGCTTATAAAATCATACACATCAATGAAAAAGCATAAGATATTTATTTATGGAATACGATATATTCTTTAAGGTAAATCATTGTAAGTAAAAAAAAAAATGACACTGTTTTGACTATTTATCAACAGCTGACTAATCTATATCAAGCAAGAATAACGGGCTTCCGCCGAGTGGTCATCATAGATATAAGGTAAACACTAATTGAAATGTTAAACATAGGTAAAATCTGCGTTAACACCTTGCTAATATAAAATTCATTAATGTAATAAAATATCAAGAAACATTTCCATAATGATAAGACATTTGGCAATTAAACTGTATGTATATATACCACGTTATTCTAGGAGTATTAGTTTACCAATACTTATCTACCAATTAATTAGTAATACAGACATTTGTTAAATATTAGGTTGGAACTTGTAAGTTATTAAAACCTGTTTTACAAACCTACATTGATTGTTTGTCAATATATAAAACATGTTCAAAACAAAGCAATAATTGTTCCTGATACACTTTATAATATAGATTTGGGAGTGTGATTGGGGATCATAGTGTTGTGACGTCAAGCGGCTCAGCGACCCAAGCTAAAAGTGACTTCGCCAAGACCCTGACTAACTTGGCCACAGGGGCCCTAAAGGTCACCTACAACAGTACCGAGGTCCCCGTACAGTCCATGACGGTCAACTCACAGAGTATGTACTAACAGAACCAAACCATTGAAAACCTTTTCATTTATTAACACTTGTTTTTACTTATAATGATGTTGTAGGAGAAAGAATGTAAAAGTAACTTATTAAAACTTGAAGCTTTGAATGAATACGCGTCTACAGTCAGGAACTGTAGGGTGCTACGACCTCCTCAATGTATACTTTACTCTCAGGTTTAACACTATGTCCATTAATTGTGTTTTAGTTGTATCTTGATAACTCCATTAAAAAGTAGCTTGGCTTAATTTTGCATCATTTATTTCAGCTGTACCAGTTTCCTCGGGTGCAACAGCATGTCAGGTGTTTAACACCTTTAATTCGTGTCCAAGTGGACAGGAGTGTGGGGAGGAAAATGGTATTGTACAGTGCAGGTATGGATTGTTTGATTTTGTTTGCTTCATACTTTCTACTTTCAGTTATTGTAATACTTCATATGCCAATCAATGGGTTTTAACTATGCTTTTCTTTATTTGCAGACAAATCCAAAGTGATGGTAAGAATATTTTTCTGTACAATCCAGCAAAAATAAATATCCAGTTATTTGCAAACAACACAAAATATGTCAGTTATCAATTATGAACAATAATCAAATAGATAAAAATTGCCATAGCCCTTTCAAACAATAAATTTGTTTGCGCAAGTACATGTAGCCTTGTCCTGTGAATTGAGTATAAATTATAAGTTGCTAGAGGTGACTACAGTGTAATCATAGACAAGTAACTAGTATACTGTTGTATCGTTGCAGATACCTTCAAGTACATTGTGGGCTTTGGAGTGGGGATTCCACTATTTGTGATGGCTGTCCTCATTCTGGTCATCATCTGTGTGTACTACCGCAGGAAGAAGTACAAGAAGGGCTCCTTCAGTTCAGAGGAAGATGACTTGGATAGGTGAGTGAAATAAAAAATACAACTAACAACACAGAAATATTATCCCTGTTGGTCACAACACGTTTTTACGAATTATGATCACACATTTTGCCTATGAATCATGCAAAAGTTGCATGTATATTTAATTTTTTTCTTCAAGGACGATGAATGCCGAGGGATTCTTTAAGACCGGAATCCCCACCAAGATAGATAGTTGGGGACGACGTGGTCCCTATTCTGTCAGGAACTGGGGGGACGACTCTAGTCTGTCCGACATGAATGAGAGGAGGGGGAGGACCGGGGACGGGTTCGATAACACGTACCGCGGGGGCCAGGAAGTGTACAGTAAGTCCATCATTACGTAACATGGAGTCCAACAGGCACGTGCGTCTGTTGTCCATTGATTGTAAAATGTTAGTTCGATTTTTTTCAGCATAAAATTATATTGATTTTTAACTTTAAGTAGTTATAGACATGAAATTAAACTTGAATTCTAAATTTCTAATTATATCAAGCACAGATATTGATTTAAAGCATGCGCCTATTAATTCAAGTAGCTATAGATTTGAAATATAATTGATTTTTTTTCAGCACTAATATTGATTATAAGCACACGTGTACTAATATACTAGATACATACACGTATTGATTGATCTTTCTATTGATATACTGTAGCTTATGACAATGGAGCCAAATCCAATTTTTCGTGGGACTTTATGTATCAAGCTCTAGATCCAAACACACAGTATCAGATAAAACGGCCCCAGGCTGAGTCTAGACCACACCCACTTTTTGTAAGTATCTTGTGACCCTAATCAGAGTACTTTGCCACTCATTTCATTGCACTTGTATACATATGGTGCTAAATATGTGTATATTATCAATGAAATGCACATAATTTTTAATTTTAAGCTATCCTGCAAAAATGTCAAAAATATATGACTAACTCTTTTTTTCCCCCAATTTTAATAAAGTTATGCAATATGCATGACCTTATGTCAGAGACTTGGCGTTCAGCTACTAAATTGGACTTGCGGTATTTGGAAATGATCTAGATACTTGTTAAACTTTTAAATGTCTAAGGCAGAAATTGAGACGGAAATGTGTAGGAAATTTTTAAAAAATTGATATTTTTACATGTTTCAATGAACATTTTTTATATTTTATTTTAGAAAAAATCGGACCAGTAGATCTCTACGTGAAATCCATATTCTTCCAAACATGTGCCAATATCCTTATTTCAAGTAAATTTTATTTACCGTCAGGATCAGGTTTATGTACATTTGTTGTCTAGAATCACATTCATATGCAATCTGCGATGATTCATGTATAGTCTGGATCTACTCTTTGATTTGTGGATCACGTTAATGTGTTGTCTGGATCAGGTTTATGTGATTTCTGGATCAGGTTATGTTTTTCAAGATTACGTGTATATACTAATATACAATCTGGATCAAGATACGTTCTTTTCTGGATTAACAATTTCAAGTATCGTCTGGATCAGTTTCATGTGCCGTCTGGAATCTTTTTCGTGAGCTGTCTGGATTACTTTAATGCATAGTCTGGATCTACTCGCATGCTGTATGGATCATTTTCTGAACAGTTCCATTTGCTGTCTGGATCATGTGCAGCTCTGACCATGTTCATGCCCTTTGAATTAAGTTCGTTCCATTTTCATCGTGTTCATGCGGTTTAGGATTCACTTAGATTTTTATGCTAACTTTTTATGGAAACTCTACCTGGATGTGTTCCTGTTTATGCTGTAGAGAATTACTTATGGATTATTTTAGAATGAAAAGCATAATAATACCAATCATGACTCGAGTGCAATTTGCTCCTTTTACTTTCCTCAGTTCTAAAATACCTAAATTCATTTTAATTACATGTATAACATACATGTATCAGTATGGAAAATGCGTGGTTCAGTAATCGTGAGTAATGTACAACAGTACTTTTGTATATGCATAATATGCATATTAACGGTGAATGCGTCAATGTGAAGAACGATTTATCGGTACCATAACCTCAACACATGATCTTTGATATTTTAGCTATTCATATTGCCTTCGTAGATATTGATTGTTATATATGAGTGATTCCTCATACCAGTATGTTATATATTTATATAGATTGTGATGTAATCAAAAACTATGATATATTTACACATATATAAATGCCTATTGTTGTTTTTTTAATCATATCTGATTATATATTTATATATGTTTTATACAAAATAAAAAATATTTTTACACATCTAGTAAATTTGTCACTTCCTAATATCATAAGTGTTCGTATGTTAGTACATATATGCATATATAAATGATACATTACATTTCAGAATCTTCAGGTTTTGTATAAATAATCAGATCCTCTCTCTCTCTCTCTCTCTCTCTCTCTCTCTCTCTCTCTCTCTTTGAGTGGTGATACTTAATGCAACCTGAGCCAGTTTGTTGATCAGACCATTCACTTTTGACCTATTTTTCACGCACATAAAACGTGCCTTCTTTGACCTCCACCCGGAATTTAAAATTAACGGTAGCAATTTCAATAAAAAACTCCCGTATTCCTTGCAACAATTGCATGGTGTGCAAGCTCCAGGTCCTCTAGATCTTAACAGCACTTCTGAATGAACACCGTATCTCTTAAAAATATACCTCTCAAATGTTCAATATATCCACCAACATAGTGAATTTTAAAGGTATTCTCTATGAAATGTTAATATAACAATAGACCTGGGAAGACATAGTTCAGTGGGTTTTTTTAATGCACACTAAAGTAATTTGAGAACGCAGCTATCTACAACGCCCTGGTGGAATTATTTCGCCTATTTCATTTACCCCGGTGCGAATTGGGGCTCAGATCTGCCGAGGACTGTTGCAATTTCTGTGTTTCGGAAGGATATATATTCAGTTGTTTTGGGAATATATTCGTTTTAGGTGCTAGAGGATTAAAACCTTAAGGAAAAGTCAATCGACTTTTCCAGATTTCAGGGTAAGCTTGATCTATTCATTATATGCGTTTCTAAAGAGAAACCGTTTACAGTGAAGACGTAGTAGCATGGTACACACATG
>WFKH01011801.1:32478060-32498496 GCA_016163765.1 Magallana hongkongensis
AAAAAAAATTTTTCAAAGTGCGTAATTTTTCAAAGTGCGTTGTAACAAGGGTAGAAAATATACTTCATTAGGTGAAGACTTTCACAATGCAGCTTAAAGATCTGGTATTTATAAACAATTTTTATATATATTTATATTTTTATTTTAATTTATTTTTATTTTTATTATAATTTTTATAGTTATAGTTCTCGACGCTACTGTATTTTTTGCTTTAAAAAGCTTTAGAGTAGATAAATCTGAATTTTTCTTTGTAACAATATAATAAGTTTACAGTAAAAATAGTCTGCGATCGATGATATTGTATAAATTAGCTCTAAAAATTATGTAAATTATTTTACGTTGTCCAATTTCTTAATTAAGGACATCATTCATAGAGCTTAAGCTATATAAAGATCAATAAAAGAAGAGTCCATTTGTGATAGATGTTGTCACATTATAATCACATTTGATAATCTTGCATGCTCCAACACCTTGCGTGCTTGAATGAAGAAACAAAAAACAAAACAAAGCAACTCAAGGCATAAAGCCTGAATTTCTTGTCTGGTAACTGTACTATATTTCAACCATTGGGAACTCATTAAACAAATATATCGTCAACAACTAAATACTTGACCCTTTAAAACGTGTATCAGGATACGTAGAGGTAATTAGCACGAGATCCCAGACAGTTAAATGTTTCTACGCACGAAATACGTCAAAATTTTGAAATATTTTACCGGCATATTGACCCAAGAACATGAAATTAGTACATGTATATACATGTAGACTTAATTAAGTAAAAAACAAATACTAGTAGCTACAAAATTTTGTGACAAGGGTTATTTTTAAGTAAGTTATAAACAAACCTATTACGCTGATTAAAAAAAATTAAAAGTATTATTTAGTAATACATGTACATCAATGTCTCGCCAGGCTTTAATGTCATGCTGGTGACTTTTAGATATGGATAGAATAAACAATCAACCATGCCCCATTATTATAATAATGTAATTTTATTTATAAAGTTTATATTTTTTTTTTTGTAAAGGTAGATCAGTTTAAGTTGCAGTTTGATGTTGTAATTGGAGTTACAATTTAACAAGATCCATTTTGTGATATCTTATATATCTATATGGAGACGAAAAGAGTCTTTAATGATTGTACTCTATCAAAAGGTTGTTATTTATGTACCATTTCCAAGTGTAAATGCTTATTGAAGAACGTGAATGATCGATGTTTTGACTTCTTTCTCGGATCTTTCAGGCTGCATGGAGTAGTTTTGCATGTTGGTCTGGAATAAGTCTATGGCTCTCTTGATGCTATTGAATTTTACTCCTTTTCTTTACCTGAGATGTCTACAAGGTGTGTACCTTTCAAACACTAGACTATGCCAAATCTTGTTGTGGGCGCCCTGAACAAAACAACCCCACAACCCCCCCCCCCCCCCCCCCACCCCCCCCCCAAAAACCCCCCCCCCAAAAACAAACAAACAAACAAACAAACAAACAAACAAAACAAAAAACAAACATCCCCCCCCCAGAAAATAAAAAACCTCAACCCCTAAAACAGGAATTATATGTAGTATATTGTTTAGGGCTATGTTGTAAGATTAAGGAATTGCAACATTAAAATCGTTGCTGTATAACAACAAATTTACTCTATTCCAATATCAAGCTATATGAAAGATTTGACATAGGTTGTTTGAAAAAAGCATTTGAAACTAATATCATCAGATCTTTTCTTGTGAACTTCATCATGTGCTAACGAGGAACTTACAACAAAGTCCAATAAAAGCACTGAAAGTTTTGACAGCCGTCCTCTTGTGTTTATTTTGATGAAACAAGACTGACGAACAAGTTTATTATAATGATATATATTTTTAAAGTGGATATATGTAATAGTTAGATCATATAAAGTAAAATTTACGTGGTTAAGAAGGGAGCGGAGGAAGCGAAGCGACCGAGCCCCTGTGAAGTCGCTGTGAACTTACAGAAATTCTTAACGATTAAAAACATCACTTAATAGAATATTTAACGACTGCTGATTGGATGAAAAAGTGGGTTATGTTCTAAATCATGTTAAGTTAAAAAGTTGCAAATATCAAATTGTACACTGAGATAATGGCTATTGTCTACATTATATCTCTATAGAGAACATTACAATTTATTCGAATTTCCTCTAAACTTTTTGAACACGTAAAAATACATCTCAATAAAATAAGGTGAGAGTAGTTGACATGTTTTGCATATTCAATAATATTAAAATGCTACTTTTGTATTGAGAATCATCATTTTAATACAATGTTATTTAAAGCTAGTAACAAAATTAATAAAAAAAAAAACCCCCACCAATAATAGATTTTCTAATTTTTACTTTTTTTGATCCATTCAATCTTTTTGTGAAATGAGGCGCGGGTTTCTTGTTAGGTTGATTGTGCACCTTTTATTTATGTTTTATAGAATGATTAAGGCTTATATGTAATATGTCGCTCAACGTCCATATAAAATCAACTTAAAGAATGTAAAGTGTGAAGATACAGTGTATTACATATGGTCTATGAAATTATAATGCATTAACAATGAAAGGATGATGCATAGACACATAGTTAAGATATCGTTCTTTATTTTAAGTTTTGCAATTTGTAATGACTAATTGGAAAAGTTAACATGTTTACGCGAGGAGTCCCACTTGAAAGTAACCGTCTATGTATATCCTCCCTCATTTCGTCGCTATACAGCAAATAAAGATAACCAATAGAATCCCCCCCCCAAAAAAAACCAAAAAACCAAACAAAAAAACAAAAAAAAACAACAACCCCAAAACACACGCTTTCGTGGGTAGTTCAGCTACATGTATGCTGGATTTTAATCGCATAAAATGTTTATGCTCAAAATGTAAAATAATGTGAGACTCTTTATAACATTTATTCTATTACAAAAAAACCCCCACGATTTAAATAAATATTTGTAAATGTGCGACTATTTTCCAAAGCAGAATTTTATCTTTGACGCTGGTCGGTTTTTGATCTATTTATAGTGACATTGGCGATTCACCTCCTGTAGCCAATACTTTACTTTCAAATATTATCTTTAAACAGTTGTGAAAATCTCGTATCATCACGCATTTTTGTTGTCGAAAACCCCCTTTTTAAAACTGAAACGCCTACTTCTGGAATGATATCTTTTCTTTCATTTTTTATATCATCGTTATTTTTCGAATGTAAACATATTCTATTGACACACTATCTTTTTCCACCCCACCCTGTCAATTATGCACATATGCTGATTCTTCTGAGAGATGAATGTTAATACGTAAGAAATTGGTATAATTTTCTGATTGTGTCAAAACCATCAATCAAATTGACCATGATAAACTGAATTTAAACGTACTAAAAAAAGCCAATCATTCCAAAAAAGTGCATGATTTTGTTTTTATGTCTCCACCTGTCAAATTTTAAAATCAGTCTTGCGAAATATATATGCATTTTAAGTCAGAGTAAAAGGAATATGTAATATGTCGCGATGTCCTTAAGTTATGCGACATTTTATGTAAACTTAACTCTTTAATATGTCTCTACGCGTACAAGGTAGATCAGATATCAAGTTTTTGTTAAGAATCACACGTCATACATAAATACTTTTCAAGAATAGGTAATTGATAAAAAAAAAATGGATGTATTAATAATATCATTTTAAAAAGTCTTTTAAGAAACCTCACAGCGATCGTGAGAAAAATAATAGAAACACATGATTGTAAAAAAAGATTTTTTTTTACGTTCTGGCAAATAATTGCAGTTTACTCTACTAGCAGGACAGACAGCACAGAAAAACCCACATATATACCCTACTGAAAACACAAACTGAACAGAACACACAAACCTACGTAACTGTTACCAAAAACAATGTCTGCATTTGTATCTACGAACACAAGATTCCTTCACTTGGATGTGGGAATAAATCTACTTGAAAAGCGGAAGTATTATTATAATAAATCGATTGATCATTTAATTAACGTAGCTCGCGGGTTTGCTGACGTCACAATAGAATTCGACGATAAAAGAGCACCATGTATACAAAGAACAGCTAGGACATGTAAATAACATTAGCAGTAACGTTATAAAGGCCTAGTATATCAAAATAAAATAATAGTTGTTATATATACAATTTGATCCCCCATTACTAGAGTTACTGTTTTTTTGGAGATCGATAAAATTTAAATATGACTTCCAAGTACAATGAAAAAAAAATAGCTCTATTTTATGTGTTATCATTCAACGGCAGCTTTAAAATCTAAATAAAACCAACAAATTAGAATTTGCTAAATGCATGGATTATTTTGATTTTTTTTTGGGGGGGGGGTCGAACAATGCCCGTCCTTTTTTTCGGCACACAGATGCACGAAACTGATAACGTCGCGCTAACGTGGTGTAACGTCGCGATGAAAATATAACGTTACGTGAAAATTTCAAATCTTTAAAGTTTTTTTGCGAAAAATTTGCTGAGAACACGTATTGATTTTTTCGAATCGGTTAGTTCTAAATCATCTTCGCAATCATTGTGCTGAGTAAAATAAAATTCGTCTGATTTGTTTAAAAGTTATGAGTATGGTTTTGGAATGCGGTTACTCGCGAAAATGTAAATATTGCTATATTTTTCATTGAAATGACGTTCATTGTGTTAATCAACATTGTTGTGTTTAAGATAAGATAACACTATAATTAGGCTGACGAATTCAATAAAATTTTCAGGAATAAACCTTTGAAACCAACTGATTCGACAGACAAATTTTTAGGGTAG
This sequence comes from Magallana hongkongensis, assembly GCA_016163765.1. Taxonomy (NCBI): domain Eukaryota; kingdom Metazoa; phylum Mollusca; class Bivalvia; order Ostreida; family Ostreidae; genus Magallana; species Magallana hongkongensis. The sequence goes on from WFKH01011801.1 coordinate 32,482,836, forward strand.
GTTGTCACACAAGCAGTAAACCCGCGAGCTACCTTAATTGCTTCCTTTTTAAAGGGATGTAATTATTTTAGATCATATCGATTAAAAAGAAGGTGTTTTAAATACATGTATGAAATTTTAATTCATATTCAAATGATGTACTTTTTGCCAACATCTAAAAACGTACAATTATAGCATACACTTTGAATTTAACGACGTGATAAAGCAGGGTTATTGCCGGCTGAAATCTTCTCTCAACGAGTAATAAATATGACAATAATTGTCAAAAACTTTGATCATTTCAAAGAATATCAAAACACATCAAAAGCGAGCTGAATAGATAACTGGCGCGGTCATTTTATAGAGGATCAGAGATAGGATCAAAATACGAATGTCATTTTGTTGTGAACACCTTGGATATACTCGAAAGAATATCAACATATGATTCCAAAACCAATAAAAAGTATTTAAAGCTGCTTGGTCCGATTTTATATCAAATTTTGTGTACGCTTTTAAACGATGGTTAAACTAAATATGTGCATAAAAATAGACATTACTGTAGTTTCCCCGGTCAATTAAGCCATATTTCAATGAAAAAATAAAGTACAAAATTTCTTTTACAAAACAAACGACATAAAAAGGGTATCGCGTTATTTCGCCTCATATTAAAAATTCGCCCCTGGCATCGAGGCGGGGATGATTGTTATTACACCTTTGACATCGTTTTCAATAAAGTCTAAATTTGAGTAATGTTCTGGCAAATCAAAAATAAACATGAGTACATTTTGTTCACTATTATTTCTGTAGTTTGTTTTGTTTACAATCTATGCATAACATGCGGGTTGAATAAACCGAAACATTAGGGGGACGAAACTAAACGGTTCCCATTCCTAAACATTCCCATAATGCATTTTGGTTTGTTTTTTTATTTGCCCAAAGAGAAATTATTTTTATTTACTTTGAATATTTCTAACTTTGAAAGGAGACCGATTCTGCTGGTGTAATTAGGCGAAAGTTTATAACTTTCTAAGAAAAATGGTTTGTATGGAAAAGTATATGATACTGTGATAGCCAAAAAAATCGGACCATGCAGCTTTAAACCTATTCATACTTCAAAGTACGTCTGCGTTTAGAAACGATTCAGAAAACACAAAAATACGGGAATTGTACAGAGATACACACAATAGGTGACAAAATAAACAACTTGCAAATCAGAAGTAACGAGAAGAAGGATAATATTCATGATCAAAACATCTGGTATGCGGTAGTGCTAAGACGCACAGCAATATCAATAAGTTCATTTTTTCTCATTTGCCTGAATTACACGAGGAATGAATAAATGATTAATTGATTATTTTTTTCCCTATCTCTCACCATTCTCAGACAATGAAGATTGAGGGAGCACTACCCTGCACTGTCCTGATACTGATTGCTCTAGTCCTTTCCAATAATGGCTGTCTCGGAAGTACCAGTAAGTACAGTATACTTTTAATATATATCACCGCTGAAAATATCTCTCTTGCATTTTTTGTTTTGTTTGAATCCGAAAAAAGAAGAGGATGCTGTTAATGACAATTTGTTTTTTTGCTTATTACAAACAGTCGATTGGAACACGAAGAACTTTTTCCATTCGTACTTTACATTTATTTCAGTTCAACTGTAACAATCAGAGCTATCGTTAAGAAAAGGGAGATTTTTGTTTGTAAACATGTTTAGCAAAAGTACTTGATAACACACTGCATTGATTCTGAGTTTGTGTACTCTTTTTGAAATGTTATTGTGCCTCTAAAACATGATCCTTTCCCCTAAAATCAATACGAATAGTAAGATCTCTTGTTTTTATAGAAAATGTTTGTTTGGTATTGGTTTTAATTTATCTTTCATACCTGGATGGTGTTCCAGAGACATCGATATATTTAGAGTGCTACAGAAGCTGTTCTGGTTGCGCAGGAGATACATGCATACAATATAAGCAATGATAGCTTTGTCGACAAAGAACTGTCAATTTGAGCAAGGGGGCTTTAGATTCAGCTGTAGATTAAAAACTCAAGACTCAGCGGAGCTTTGTACAGTGATATTGGATTTTATAAAAGTTGACTTATTTTCGAAACGATAACTATCAATTATGAATTGTTGTTAAAACATACACAACAACTACATGATTTAAACAATCCCTTTTAAATTTGACAAGTTTTGTAAAATAAACCCAACCCATCCCCCCTCAAAAAAACCCCCAACAAAACCTATCATTTCTTTTATTAATAAATGATCAATTATAACTAGTCTAATTATTAACTTTTTGTAAAATAGAAATATGATTTCGCAACACTATAATTGATATCTTTTTAGCGAAATAGTTAACATGTTACATGTAATAAGAAATCTTTGAACGAATGTTAGCTATGTTTTGAATTTGATGTCGTGCTATACATACATGTATATAACGAAAATTTGTCCTATAACAAGTCAAATGATGCATTATTCGACTATATTCATGTATATTAGAGGATTATTAATTTTTATCCATGTAATACAAAATGACAATTTTAGAAAGCAATTAAAGGAAATCATACAATACAACGTGTAATATCCACCATAAAAAATAATTAAATAATATTTCATATTGCAACATTTGATATTGTATATCTAGATATAGCTAGATATCATATGTACATGTAGATATACATATATATATAATTTGATTCTTATTCATGTAAAATCCGATACAAAATACAGCTGGTCATAATAGGATAGTGTATACTCATTTTTTATCAAGCCCACTGTCCTGTGATCTAGCAAATGACACATTCCAATTTTAAAGTTGGTAGAGAGTCAGAGGATAATCGTGGCAATTAGATAAACTCATTATGCATAGAGCCTTCGGACTTTTCATGCAAACTCTCAATATTTTCAGGTACGACGGAAGCAACATCAACAACAGGTAAGTCTTCTGAATTTTACCTGATAGATAGATAGATAGATAGATAGATAGATAGATAGATAGATGATAGATATCCTTTATGATTGACATATATATAAGGTGGTTAAGCTAATTTTTTTTAAAATTAGAACTTTATTTTTTTGTACATGCAGTAAAAAATAAAACAACCTGTCAATTACAATCAAAGAAGCCATCCCCCCAGATCAACATAAATCAACATAGATTACTTTTGTTTAGGTCACCTGAGTCACTTGTAAAAAAAAAAAAGGAAAAAAAGGTGCAATTTGTACATATCATCTTCTCTACAATTGGATATATAACAGAGAAACTAAGCACATAGTTAATATGAGCAAGAAAGCCTTAACCAAAATTATGAAATTTATGGCTCTAGGGTAGGGGGCTGTGGCGATAGGGCGGGGCTCTAATGGTCATAGTCAATATGCATTATTTCTTTAACAATCTTCTTCTCTACAACTGGATATTCAGCAGACAAACTAAGCACATGGATATGTGCAAGAAGCCTCTACCAAAATTGTTAAATTTATGTCCGTATGGTTAGTGCCTGTGGTGTTAGCAAGGGACTCTAGGGGTCATATAGTCAATATGTATTATTTTTTAATAATCTTCTTCTCTACAACTGGACGTTCAGCAGACAAATTAAACACAAACTCATGATAAACAAGGAAGCTTCTATTAAAATTGTAAAATTCATGGCCCCAGGTTCCGGGGCTCTTGTATTAGAGCGGGGCTCTATTGGTCATATAGTAAATATGCAATATATCTTCAACAATCTTCTTCTTAGAAACTAGGCATCTAACATGCAAACTTTATTTAAGTGCATGGTCTTGATGAGCAAAGACAACTCTATCAAAATAGTGAAATACATGGTCCCAGGGTCAGGGGTTCTGATACATGTATTAGGCCGAAGCTCTATTGTTAATCAACTGAACATGGATTAACTCTTCTATTGTAGAGGTTTCCAAGTCGAGGGTTACTTTTTTTAAAACTTAAAGTACAGAAGATACAATTACCATCAATGGTAAAACTTTTTGACGAATGCTAGGCAGCACTGTAAATTTGTTTGTTTCCATGTAAGAACAAACAAGCAAAGCACAGTTACTTGTAACGTTTTAGGTATATAGTTTATAATCTAGGGTACAATTAAAAATTATGGTCCGTAGTGCCATTTTTTGATTCCTTGAAGAATATTAGAAGTTTTCCGAATGACACCTTTTTAAATTAAAAAAAATCAAAAAAACAAAAACAAAAAAAAAAAACAATGTGAAAGTGTAAATTGCTGTACACAAAGAATTATAAATATTAACAGTCTAGAAATAGCAAGTATGGGTACTTTCTTTTATATGAATTTTGGAAAATTTTCCTTAAAAAATTATACAATATACCTTGATATTAAGTTTTAAAGTTATCTTTCTTTGATATTGAAAGTTCAGATTATGATTACGCCAAGGCGTTAAACAGTTTGTATAAGACACAGATTGAAGCAAACGTTAAAAAAATAAATAAATAAACGGCCTCAAACCATTTGTATTTATATAAAATATATGCATGTAAAAATATCTGGATTCGAATTGAACAAGATCGAGTATGTCATTGCATTAAATGAAAAAAAACCCTCTTACAGACATAGAGACAAAATGGTGTCAGCGTGAAATATATATATAATTTTATATGTCATCTACACTTGTTAGAAAATATCAGGATCCCTGTCTCGTAAAGTTTCTTTACAAAAGCGTTCGACAAAGAAAATAAGTGTATTCTAGTATCGTATCGTGAGTTGCTTCTGTAAATACTGAAAGCTTGCCAAACAAACAACATGTAATATAAGTTATCACATCACAACAAAGCTAACAGTTCCAATGCAAAGAACTAAACTTTATTAACTTATTTGAAAAAAAAAACTGCGACTCTGATTAAAAGCGCAAAATTAAAGTTTGTTCTGATGAAAAATGAGGGGGGAAATCATGGCGTCGGGTTAATCGTGTATTTTCCATATTAATTGGTTGTGGATTCAAATTGAATATGATTTTGAAAAGATAACTATAAAAGGATAAATATTTCCTGAAAATTAGAAGAAATCAAATACCAAAACGCAAAAATATCACACGTTTGTTAAATACATTATAATTACTTTGTTTTGGATGATTCCAAATACCAATGAATAATTATTGGATGTTGAAAAATTATTGGAAATATTTCTTTACCAAGATGTTCGACGAAGAAACATATTCCTTGTATTGTGAGGTAACTAAAGGTTATTAAGGACGCCGACTTCAGTTTTCATTGCGCATGTTTTCGGGCATTATAGTTTGATACAGTGTATTTATACCTTTTATGAAATTTTTTCGATACTATTTTTTAAATTGAACACATTAAACAAAATATAAAAAAAACAAGAGGCCCATGGGACCTTATCGCTCACCTGAGCAACAATGGCTTTATATGGGTGTTCAAAGGATATTGTGCTATATGGCCTCTCGGTAGAATAACAAAAAAAGAATAACAAAAAGTATCCAAATTTTACACTTATTTTCATACACTTAATCTTTGACATTGTACCTTTATGAATTACCATTTTTACCAAAAACAAGATCCTATGCAAGATATAAAACAAAATTTTTGGTAGGGGTACACTGTTAACTCCCCCCCCCCCTCTTTTTATAAAGCGATCAAAATATATGAGAGCATGCATATAGGTACATTTTCTTCTTCAACTACTAACTAGTTATTGTATTTTATTTTAAAAAAATCCTATATGTGAAAGAAGAAAATTGTACCTCAATGCATTCAAATTAAAAACATTCAAAAATTTAATTATTCTTCCGCATTATAAACGACTGTTGTTTACCAGGCGTGAACTCGTGTGACGTTTTATAACCTTACTCACTTGATCGATGAATACACTCGAATGAAAATGTTGTCATGCGGTATGTTAAAGAGCTATTATAATCAATGCATAGGCGTCGGAACCGGGCGTGGGGCTAAGCCCCCCCCCCCCCTTTTTTTGCAAAGTTAGACATAGCCTACTCAAAATCCTTCTTTTTTTTTGCTTGTCCAGATTTCTGATAAGGTCTAGCCACCCCCCCCCCCCCACTTTTAATTAGCTTCCGACGCCACTGCAATGTATTGACAGGCATATCACTCTATTCTACTAAGGCCCACCCTTTATTTTCATCTTTATTCAAAAGCGATAATACATTTATCCCAGTAACAGTAATGTTTTAAACTGTTTTAAAGAGGTCGTTTTTATTTAATTGTGTCTGAAAAACCATCAAAGTTGGTGTAGATTTCATATAATTCATCGTATAAGGAGGGGGCCCCAGAAAGTAGTAACAGCATATGGTCCCTTTAATTTTTCTGTACAAGTATTTAATGTTTAGCGAGACATTTCTAGTGATTAATCAAAATTTCAAAAAATTCCAAAATACAGGCGATAGTTCCCCTCAAGTTAAAAAGCATAATTAACGAAAATGAAACGAAAATCAAAACAAGCTAAAACCACCGTCACAAATTAAAATGTCAACGCATTGAAATATTTAACCTCAATTTACTTCACAAAATCGGCACAAATATATTTTGCATGGTTCAAATATTCCCTTCGCACGTAAACTGTTGCACAACAAGCAAATTCATCTTTGTCAGTTTGACCCGTTTGTCATACGTCAAATATGACTGCTTCCAAGAAAGAACTTTCGTTTTCGATATATGGAATACCGAACCCGAAGTTATTAACTGATTGACCGCGATTATCTCTTTATTATTATTTTCGTAAATTACTCAGATTTGAAACAGAATTAGCCCATAATTTTTGCAGTTTATATTTTCCTTTCCATAAGGATTATTTGTGCTAAATTACGTTGAATTTTACTCAGTGGTTCTTGAGAAGAAGATTTTTTAAAATGCACCCCCTTCTTTTAAATTGCACCCCCTTTTTTTTACATTTTCGAGGTTTTCTCCGCTTTGAATAAAGATCGGTCTTTCATTTCTGCAATTTATATTCACCATACCATAAGGATACTTTGTGAGACATTTGGTTGAAATTGGCCAAGTGGTTTTAGAGAAGAAGTTCAAAATGTGAAAAGTTTACAGACGGAAGGACAGACAGACAGACGGACAGACAGACGGACGGACAGACGGACGACGGACAAAATATGATCAGAAAAGCTCACTTGAGCTTTCAGCTCAGGTGAGCTAACTAGATCTCGTTACGAGTAACGAGTAGGTCTTCCGTCCGATTTGTTTTATATGATACGATGAAACATCGATACTCTCTGCCAAATCTGAGATCCTGTTGAAACTAGGTTTTTTGTCTCACGACCGGAAACGGACGAACGGAAGTGATTAATGAAAATAAAAGCTTGTATTTCTCGTACATTTGCATAGTGTACATCACTGTTTATCAGGCTAGATGAAACACCTAAGAAAGTCTGTTAAACTTGTTAAAAACATGAATTGTTTGAACCCTTCCGGTGAGTACCGAAAATGACGGTTGACAAATTAAAACCCGTTAAATAAATCTTTCATCAATTGTCTATCATTCATAAAAGTTTCATGTCTCAATCACAGTGACAAAAATCTCGCGGGTATCAAATTTGTAAAAAGGAAAGCTACCTAAGATATTTGATATGTCTCACCGGAAGTAGAATATGTTTGCTCATTTAACATTGTATAGATAACATATGTAAGATTTTATACTGATATATTCATTCCATGTAAAATAAATAAAATAAGAGAAAAATAATTTTTGAAGTGCTTCCGGTGACGACCGGAAGTTACGACGAATCACACAAAATAATGTAAACACAGATACATGCATAGGGCTATCATCCTACAAAGTTTGGTTGTTCAAGTCGTCACCGTTTTTGAGATCTCGTGGAGTCAATGTTTTTTGTCTCTGGACAGGAAACGGAAAAACGGAAGTGCTCAGTGAAAATAAAGTTAGTATTTCTTGAACATTAGACAATTGTACTTTATTGTTTATCAATTTTACTAAAATTGTCAAAGAAAAACAGTTCACTTTCAAACAACTTGATTTGTTTGAACCCTTTCGGTGAGGACCGGAAGTGACGGTTGACAAAAGGAAAGCGGTTAAACGCATTTTCTATTAAATGTCTATCATCCATGGAAGCTTCGTGACCTGATCACTTGCACTTTGTCTTTCTGAGATCTCGCGGGTAAAACATTTGTTTAAAAAGGCTATCTGAGATATTTGAGATATCTCACCGGAAGTAGAATTTTTTGTTTATTTAACATCGGACAAATAACATATGTAAGGATTTATACTTATATTTCAATTCAATGTGAAATAGATTAAATGCGTAAAAAAATAATTTTTGAAGTGCTTCCGGTGACGACCGGAAGTAATGACGAACAAAACAAAAAAGTTAAAAGACATCTAGAGCTATAGGTCTATAATTCTACAAAGTCTGAATGCTCAAGTCCTAATCATTTTTGAGGTCTTGATGTCACAAGCTTTTTGTCGCGGGACAGGAAACGGACAACAGAAAATGAATTTTGAAAAAATGAAAAAGAAAATGCCTCGAGAAGTTGTTATTCTCTATCATTTTTGAAAATTTCAAGAAAATCTATTGGGCCATCTCTGAGAAATCTTGTGGATAAGAAAAGGGAATTTTTTTTTTCAAAATTGCTACCCAATTTTCGTGCCCAGGCGTGCTCCAAGAAATAGCGCCACTGGCGTAAAACAACATAATAGTGCACAACTTCAAACTATAGTCAACATATCCTGAAAATTTCGTAGTCATATCTTTGATGATTTCTGAGATCAGCTCTGCACAAAATAGGTCGTAAAAAATAACAAAATGATCCGTAAATCGGTACCGGAAGTGACGACGTCAAAAATTTCAAAAACATATAAACTTCAGATGACCACTTATCATCTGTGAAAAAATGGTTGGAATCGGTCCAATAGTTTCTGAGAAATCGCGTGCACAAAATTTGGAAAAAATAATAATAAGAAACAGTACGAAAACTATAAGGTCTTCCGTTGGAAACGGAAGACCTTAATTAAATTTTTAAGGAAAATTGCATTTGTTAAACGATTTTTCTTTTGTTCGGTAGGTAAGCGTTGCCACTGTGCTTTTAAGACGTTATGATAAAATAAAGGTCTATAGGAGCACGTTATAAGAAATAACATAAAAGAAAAGGTAAAAAGTGTACGACTTTGAAATTTTACACACATAATAATACTATCCTCTGGGTTATTTTTCTTAATTTTTAAATGAATCCATTGTACTAAGCCACATTTGTAATTCTCTAAATATAAACCAAAATTTGGTGCATTTTGATATTTTGAGATGATCCCCACTAAAAACCAGACGGTAGAATTTACAAGGTAGAAAATGATATTACTAAACACATATTACAATTTGAGAAAAATCGCTATTGTAGTATCATTTCATTCTGCTTATAATGCGGAAAATGACAATTTCTTATATATTCCTATTCTAAATGTACCTGTATTTTGAGATGGCCCCTAGATAACCACATGGTAGATTTTCTTGAAACGTCGCAAATATACTAGAGTTGGTGTCAGTTACATATGGTTAAAAAAATAATGAGTTTTGCTATTGTAATTTTTAAGCAAAAAACCAAATCGGCATCCTTAAATGAAATTGTGTAAGCCATCACATCACAACAATGCTAACAGTGCAATATCAGGTTTGAAAAACTGCAATTCTGAATAAGTATAGGTCTCCTTTGTGGTATTTCATATTCAAGAGGTTATTTTAAACAAGAGGGTTCTGATTCCGGTCTGGGTCGTTTTGGTTGGTTTGTCTGAGACTTTCAAACCTAAAGCTTCAAAACTATTAGGTATTAGACGTAAGACCCAAGCACAGAAAATAGAAAGAAAAACTAGACACGAACTAGTTGCGAGCAACGAGGGGGTCTTTCGTCCGATTTTCAGAAGGTATGAAAAAACCTTGACTTAGATATTCGAAAAAAAATACATTATCTGGAAATGTGGGCGATATCTTCATTCGAAGGGTCAGAGGCACCCCTGTAACACGTGTAAGAGACACTGTGCCGGATGATTATGCCAGTGCCAAGGTGGCATTTTTGCACCCACTTAAGATGCAGTTTCGTAAAAATCCATATATACCAAATGATAGACCCCTAGATAGTATATAACCACTTTTGTTTCTAGTGTGTCTCACCTGACAGGTGAGATATTTACCTTTAAAAAATAATATCCCATAGGAAAACAATAATTCCAATAGGAGAAATAACTTTCCTACAGGAAATATTGAAAATCCTATAGGATTTTCTAAAAATCCTGTAGGAATTAAATTTCCTCAAGGAGAAAAGTATTTCCTGCAGAAATTTGATTCAGACAGGTAGTTTTCCTATAGGAAATTAAGATTTCCTATCGGATTTTAAAATCCTATGGTAGTTTTGTTCAATTCCTATAGGAATTTAAATTCCTATAGGAAGTTCTTATATTCCGGTAGGAAATTCCAAATATCCTATAGGAAAATTGTTTTTCCTATGCGAAAAATTATTTTCCTGTAGGAATTTATTTTTTAAAGGTAAATATCTCACCTGACAGGTGAGATACATTAAAAACAAAGGTGGTTATAAACTCTCTAACCAATGGTCTATCACATGGCATATTTGAATTTTTCGATGCATGCAGCTTAGACAGGTGCAAAAATGCCACCTTGGCACTGGCATAATTATCCGGTGTAAAGAAGAATAAATACCCCCGTAGAATAATGACCGGGGGTCATTTTTCGACGTAGAATAATGACCCCCCGAGTTGAGAATAATTGGATTATTTTGAAGAAAAAAAACACAGGGGTTATTTTTCTTCATGTTGAACATGAAGAGAAATGACCCCCGAAGAAAAATGACCCCTGTCGTAAACAAGAATATATATCCAGGATATTCGACTTCTAAATTAGTTGAATTATCAGAAAATAGTTTGCATGCATTATATTTTTTATTCTTAAAGTATACAAAGTTTCAATTGCAATTTTATGTAATAGTAAATACAGTGAATCTATGACCACAATGTAGAAACGGAATGAAGTATATTATTACATCACACAGAGTTCTTAAGGAAACTGGGTGGTCAACAAATTAACCATTAGGTATGCCTTAAACTTTAACATTAGATATGTTTGTCCAAATACCAACATTAAGTAAAAAAAAACATCAAAAATTTTAGCTTCAAAATTTATCTGTTCCTTATATCTTTCTACAGAGCTCTTCTTAGATTTAAATGGTCTAAAAATGGCCACAACCATCGATCTCTCTTAATATTTCGATTAAACGTTCCTCGACACACCAATATTTTTTATTTGATGGATCGATAAAGAATCTTTTTTTGAAATATGATTTCACAAAACAGAAACCAATATCGGCTTTGATTTATTTTATGTGAACTTTTATGTATTTTTTACTGAAACGGTAAAAAAATAAAATGTTTTGATTGCGAAAAAAGTATTTTAGACCGTAAGAATTGATAGATAGATCATTCGAGCAATAATTTCTAACTGGAGTAAACTTTTCATAGTTTTGGTTTAATCATTAATTCTGGGTGCTGCACTTGCATTCCCAGTGGTTAGTTGAGTGGGAAAATTATAAACGTAAATGCAAGTATGATTCATGACCAAAATAGAGTCTACTCTTTCATCGCCAATAAATAGAATTATGTTAAATAGATTAGATATAGATTAGTGACTTCTATAGATATAGACATCTCAAAATATTTTTATGTGTTTTCACTTTAATAATGAGATATACATGTAACTCGTTGTAATGAGAACTATATTTCGGTACGATAATTATGTCAGTATTTTGTTATATTATGAAAGGATGTTTATTTTCTAAAATATACCCCTTGTTTTACTGTAAGTTTATTTGAATATCGATTATAATTTCAAGTTACTTTTGACAATATTGTGGAGACTATTTCACGCATGCATAACAAGAAATGGTACTGAAAATCTAAATTTATAAGGGGGTCATTATTCTACAGGGGTCACTTTTCTTCACGTAGTGTGTGCTCATTTTTTTCGAAAATGACACTTATTTTTCAGGCAAAAGGGTCATTTTTCTACGTAGAATAATGACCGAGGGGTCATTATTTTACGTCGAAAAATGACCCCTGGTCATTATTCTACGGGGGTCATTATAATTCTGCTTTACACCGGCACAGTGTTAAGAGCTATAGATGAAAGATTTTAGACCCATTGGTCCTTAATGTTAAGAACCGGGCCCTTTTTGATAGTAAATAAAAGGACATTTTATTTTGAACGCATTTTGTTCAGCAAGTGTTTAGAAATTTGTTGTCGCTCTTGATATATCTGGAAAAGAATGTTTTAGGGGCCGACCCTTTATCTCCTTATTGGGGTCGTTTTACAAAAGTTTGATGGTTGCATATTGTTTTATACATCACTCTGAGCGTCTTCTCTTTTATAATGTTTATCAACAGATTTCTCCTTTTTGAGATTTAAATAATAAACATTTTAGACTGTTAGGCTATTAAAACCCTTCATTACATAACACAGAAAATTATGGTATTGTTTTAATAAATAACTGTAAATAAAGAGATTTCCTATAATAAATTACAAAATATTTTGAACAAAAAAAGAATGAAAGAATATAGACCCCTCTTGGTCGTAATTTGAATGGCCATCCCTTTTTTCTACATGTCAGATTGTTTTGGAAAGAACGTTTATGAGGCAGTCCCTTAATCTCCTTATCGGGGCCGTTTAACGAAATTTTAATGGTTGCTTATTGTTATATACACCATTCTGAGCTTTTTCTTCTCTTCTATATTGTTTTTCAAAATATTTCTTTTGTTTAGGATATGTTATCAAAGTTCTAGACTTCTAGCCCTTTAAAACTTATAATTACGTAACACATGGGGAAACTATTATATTGTATGGTAAATAACTATAAGATGAACATTTTTGCTTTTAAAACATATTACAAAATATTCTGAAGTAAACAGCTAATGATGAAAGACGTAAGACCCACATGGACCCCTAATGTGAGGAGCTAGCCTTTTGATTCTAAAACACATTAAGTTCAACAAGTGTTTGGAAAAAAATGTTACCATTCTTGAGATTTCTTTGCTAGTCCGAGTTAGGATCTCGTTATCACGAATAAGTTATCTCGTTATAACGAGTTAATTTTCCAATTGTAACGAGTTAATTTCTCGTTAAAACGAATTAGATGTTTTGTTATAAAGAGTTAGCTATTTCGTTAAAACGAGTTACAGTGTACTTATCTTTTATAACGAGTTAAATACCTTGTTTTAACGAGTTAAATATTTCGTTATAACGACTTAGTTATCTCACTATAAAGAGTTAATTATATTGTTATTACAAGTTAGGATCTCGTTATTACGTGTTAATTATCACGTTATACCGAGTAAGGATCTTGTTATAACGAGTTAGTTATCTCGTAATAACGAGTAAAATATCACGTTATAACGAGTTAGTATCTCGTTTTAACGAGTTGGTATTTTGTTATTACGAGTAAGTGACCTCGTTTATTTTAACAATTTATCAAAACAAAAAACAAAAACAACGAGCAAACAGTCGTGAAATAATTTTTCTGACCACATGTCGGAATTTCGTCATCAGTTCAAATTATCAAATGAAAGGTGATCAATAAAGGTCGATTAAAGGTTTTAGATCTTCTGTATAAATTAATAAACCTTTTTATCGTACTTACCTCTATTTGTGCCAATATATATAGACAAACTCATTTTCTATGTAATTAATTTATGACTTGTTTAATGAAGAAAAAGTGTAAAGCTTCCGTAATAAAGACAAACGTGTAGGCCCCTATACGGTTCCGTACCTCTAAAACTAAATTTATACTCCTCACCAAAGTAATATCTCGTTATAACGAGTTAAGTTTCTCGTTGAAACGAGATAATTTTCTCATTATAACGGGATAGCTATCTCGTTATAACGAGTTAGCTTCTCGTTATATCGAGTTTATATCTCGTTATAATGAGATAATTTTCTCTATATAACGAGATAATATTTTTTATAAATTTTGAAAAATGAGCCTAATAGGCTTTCGTTATCTATAAATTTTAGGGGTGAATAAAACAAAACATAATTATTTGAGTTCTTATTTATAACATAACAACTTCTGTGTCATTTCGGAAGAAAACTATCATTGTTAATAGCTCGTCGTTAATTTTGTAAACGTGTAGTAAAACATGTACACACAGGATTTATTTAACTTTGACATGATATAGTTGGAAAGCGAATGAAAGCTGCCTAATTGTAGCCCTCTCATGTCACATGTAAATTTTAAACTAGTATACATGTACATGTTGGTAGATGATTTACATTGTTTTATCATTTGTGTACTGTATTTTCCCTATATTTATTACAACTTATTAAAGTGGCAGTTTTAATGAACTGATCTGATGCACTTGCATCAATAAAATAAATATTAAACACGATTGGATTATAACACTCATGTTTATGTTTAATGACAATTACGCCAATCATTAACTTTTTAAAGCAATTTTATATTTTAAATATTTAAATCCTCAGGGCCACTCAGGGTTTTCTTTGTGCCCCTTAAGGTTTTCCTCACGGTTTTCTGATATTCTCATCGTTTTTTTTTTATTCATTGTAGTAGTGTATGAAGGTATTGTAGCGAGTATTGCTAAAACAGTGGCGTTAGCTGGTTATATATTTGTTCTACAATGGTTGCTACTTTCATACTCGTATGAAACACAATACATGTAGTAAGCGATTTTCTGTTAAAATAAATATTATACCTCGGAGTCTTTTTTCAATTATCCATAACACTAAGTGAAAAAATATGACCTTCCGTTACTGTCGATCAGTCTGTAAGACACTTGGAACATCTATGTTTAAAGTATGATTTATAGACTGCATACTATAAAACATAAGCAATAAGTTTGAAAAAATAAAAGTCAAAAGGTTTATAATGTGACAGGCTGAAAGCAGTAACTCCCTTCGCAGTTTGCAAAATCTAACCAATCTTTTATAACCAGAATTTTATTTGTTTATACATTATTCAAACCATTGAATTTTTTTTCAAGTATATAAATTCTGAGAATATCAAATTATCGCGTACTGTTTACAGTTTCTTGAGTATCTTTTATCAACTCTAAAAAAAAGGAATCGTGAAAGCTCATTTAGATAAACCCTCTCTCTTTCATGGAAAGGTTTTTGTTGAAAGTAATTTCCTTTTTTAACAACAAACAAAACATTTTCTAAATAACAACACATTCAAAATTAACTGACATAAAAACTTAATGTCATAAACAATATTTTTGGTTTTTGTCTTTAATTCGTCTTGCAAAAACTAAGGTTGATTAGATGTTGTTAAGGAAATAGAACAAATTACATGTAATATGATTTTAATTAACTATGTAAAAATAACGGTAAGCAACATCAACGTCGTCTTACATTATTACAGTGGAAAGTACAACTACTACAACAGATCCACCAACTACCACAACAACTGAACCACCAATTACTTCAACAACATATTTAACAACCACTGCAACAACAGAACCAACAACCAATTTAACAGACCTAACAACCACTACAACAGATCCAACAATCACTACAACAGAACCAATAATCACTGCAACAGAACCAACCACTACAACAACAGAACCAACAACCACTACAACAACAGATCTAACAACTACCACAACAACAGAACCAACAACCACTACAACAACAGATC
>WFKH01011801.1:32571812-32594369 GCA_016163765.1 Magallana hongkongensis
TGGGCTGTTGACTCAGTACTGTCAGAAGTACTGTAGGTGTTCTCACTACCTCCCGTGGTTGTTGGATTACTTTGCAAACTTGATGTAGTACTATCCACTGATTGAGTACTTTGTGACGCATTATCCGAACTTTGTGTTGTTGTTTGTGTACTTCCGGAAGTACTATCAGTGTTTTGAGTGGAAATTTGAGTAATATCTGTACTTGTTTCTATTCCTCTGGTTGTCGTTTCAGGATTTGCTGTTGTTGTCATGGCTGTTTGAGGTTTCATTAAAGAGTTATATAAGCTAGCATGCATCAATCAAAGATTAAATAACCACTTTCACGTCTATGTTATTTGTCATTAATATTAATATTAATAAGCGTCATGCATGTATAGTAGTAACCGTACAATAACTAAGTATTAATTGGCACATTGTCATAGTTTAAAGAGAACGATATTTCAAAATATTTCCATATAGTTAAGTGACAAGCACATCCTACAGTTTGATAATCCAAACAAAAATACCATACCATTGCAAACTCCATTTGTTGATCCATATCGACAGGCACAATTCCAGCCGTCATCGCGGTTAACGCAGATTTCAATGGTAGAATTGCAGTCATGTGTCCCTATATCACATTCATTGACATCTACCTCACAGTTTGTTCCATTCCATGTTGTCTTGCAATTACACTGTCCAGTGACGTCATTACAGTCTGCTGTATTACCCTCAATACACGTGCATTTAGAGGAGCAGTCAACACCATAATGTGTACTGTTACAAGCTGAAAATCATCAATTACCAATGTAAATAAATATTTCTCAAATTTAGAACAGATAAATATACAATGCATAAAAGTTGTAATTTTATAAGAAGACAAAACATAGTTCTTAATATGTGACCCGGATATGATTAACAGATCAGATCACTAATTGGATAGAAAATTATAATATGTATATGTAGAGTTGTCAATTTTTAATTGCTTTGAATTGTGTTAATTTTGAAAAAAAAAATAAAACAATTTCAGTTATCGGATAAACATCGAATTAAATACAAAAAAATGGGAATTATATACCTAAACAGGAATAACCATCTCCAGTAAATCCAGTTTTACAAGAACACGTGAAATTTCCTACTGTATTAGCACAGTTAGCATTGGTGTCACAAGTGTCAGTTCCAAGTGTACATTCGTTAATATCTAAAATTGAATGTTACATGGTTTTGAATATAAAATAGATCAGAAAACTGGTATGAGTCTGTGAATGAAAAAATACAATAACATTAACATGAAAATGTGCATTAGTCTTTGAAGGAAACTTTTCTTAAGTTTATGGATATATCACACCAAGTACAACCTTTCTCGATAGTTTTACAAGGACAACAGATGTGCCTAATATTTTGCGTAAAAAATGCAAACATTAGTAACATCAAATATACATAAAATCGGTTATAGAAGACAAGTCCATGTCCATTAGATAAAAGTACAAATTTTTATTCAATTACCAAAGTGGTAACTCACCGATATTTACTGCGAACATGCTTAATTCCTACTTATATATGATTCCTTACCGACACAAAACCCAGAAGCATCCTTTTTAAATCCAACGTCGCAATTACATACATAGGATCCGTTAGTCTCCGAGCATAAAGCGTTTGAACCACAGATGGTCGCGTTAGCACATTCCAAAACGTCTTCTGTACAATTAGTTCCTTGCCATCCCTCTTTGCAGTAACAAGTTCCATTTTTCGTGTCACATGACTGAGTGTTTGTGAAATCACACGAACACTGATATGCACAATCTAGACCATATGTCTTCAAAGCACACTCTGAAATATATTAACATTAACTGGAACGATATTTTATTTTCCATTGAAAGTAAAGGGTTTTTTTTAAAAACACTTGCAAAACATAGTTTTTGTACGCTTAAAAATAGAATTAATTACAAAAAAATACAAACAAACGTTCCTATGCTTTTAAAATGTTTCGGCAAATCCAAATTAATTCTTATAGACACCCAAAGAAACAACTCCAATCAATTCTTTCAGTTTACACTTTCAAGTTTTTATTTTCACAAATACCCAATAAAAATACATCTTTTACTTCAAATATTTTGGTTCGTTTGATAAAAAATATGGCTTTTGCTAGTGAAGATTTACGAAACATAAATTTAATATTTAAATTGATGTTTTCATGAAATATTTATCATTGAAAATCATTCATAATCTTAAAAATAAACCGATAAACAGTTAGATTCATTAAGCTTATCTTTTTAAGTATTCGAGTTCCGAGGATTTATCAGATTTTAAACAATATAAATGAAGTGACCAATTAAAAAAAAACATACCAACGCATTTTCCAGCAGCCAGTGAATATCCTGCATCACAATTACAAGAATAGGATCCATTTGTGTTTAGACATTCTGAGTTAGCTTGACAAATTGTAATATTTTCACATTCATCGATATCTGCTGTACAGGTCAATCCTTCCCACCCCTTTTTGCATGTGCAGTTGCCTGAGACTTTGTCACATACGTCTGTGTTTTTAGCTAGGCAACTACAGTTTGAGGCACAGTTGTCTCCATATTTTCCGTTTTCACAGTCTACAAATTAAATAACGAATCGATTTATATATGTAAGAGATGGTATTTATGGGTAATGATTAATATTCATAAAGCATGCATATGCTGTGATTGGTAATGTTTTCTTGATTATTGTTTATTAAGAACAGGGTTCCTAATTATTACACATCCCATTGTATAAACCTTCTAAATGGTTCTGTTTAAAAGAATGCTGACTTTTCCTTAAATTGATCCGAACTTTTTCTTCATTTTTCTACTTTTCTACATGATTTTATTACACATAAGTACTAGTTGAATGACTTATTCATCAAACTACATGAAATTGGCGATCCAAGGATTTCACAGCAAATATTATTGTCAACATTATTACGATAATTACCAATGCAGGTCCTCTGATCAATGTCCAGCTTTTTTCCTGGGGGACAGGAGCAAGTATATCCCTGACCAGGTGCATTTTCAGTGCAGTTGTCAGAACATTGGTCAGTCGCACATTCATCTTTGTCTAAAATGAAAACTTGTTTTTTTATCATCTCATTATTCCGAATTCAACTAATATATTTATTGGACTTGTAAAGACTACTGTTTCAATATATTCTTTTCTACGCCAGCGATAATTTTAAACAATCCTGCAGTTTAACACTACTTACCAAAACAGCTGATTTGGTCGGTTTCATTCAAGGAATACCCAGAGTTACAAAAACAGTATTCTTCTCCACCTGGTTTGATTCCGCATTGTTGTGAGCAATTAAATGTTGTATTTGTGCACTCCGTTTTAGCTGAAATGAAAATTTAACCATATAATATCATTATAAATAGTGTAAAATTGTATAAAATAAATCCATTTGTATGTATATCATCAAAAGTTATATGTACCGTAGCACGTTGTTCTAGAAGCAATATTTAAAATGAATCCGTCGTTGCAGGAGCATTTGTAACTTCCTATAGTGTTGGTACACTGCTGATCACAGGGACTGACTGGTGCCCGACACTCGTCATAGTCCGTACATTCTGAGGTTCCAGACAGACGGAATCCGTCGTTACAACCACACGAGTAACTCCCCTCGGTGTTCGTACAAATTTGACTGCATGGTGAATCATCGCATTCATTGATATCTGCAAAAAAATCCATACATGATTGTTCACATATGCATATAACGGAAACAATAAAGCAAATTTAAAAAATCTTTAATCCTTGTTCTAAACTTAGTGACAATTTTACAAAATACCAAGCGTATTTTGGCAATCATTTAATCAGTTATTGTTTTCTTATTTATATGTTGAAGCTATTAATGCAGAGTAGTAAAATCGGGTACAAAATCCATTATATATAGCCAAAGTCTGCGTGGTCTAATACATGTATAATATGACGTCAAAATAGTTTAAGGGGCGGCTTTTTCTGTAGAAGGAATTGATTAGCCCAACAATAGAAAATCCCATTATTTTCATAATATGCACTAGTAAAACTTTAACTGACATTATTAAGTAGCTGCAAAGTTTCTTGAAATTTCAACATGCAGATATTCATGGGGGTAGTCCCACATACAGGTACTTTAATATGTACTATAGGATTATATTTATAATCGCATTTTTGGCACTAAATTTTAATATGTCGTGGGTAAACATAGTTTTTATATTATTTTCAACAAATTCTACTGGCAAGTATATAATCTCTTCAAAAAAAAAAGATTTACATTTAAACACATTTTACGGTGCCGATTTCGACGTTTCGTCGATATGTGGATAAAAGGGCATTCCAACTAAAGAGACAGAGACACTTCAGCTTAAAATCTCAGATTATTTTTCATTTATCAGTCCAATCTTGATCAGGAATAGCCTATCGTAGAAGACCAGCTCGAAGGCGGTACTTGTATAAAGAGGAAGTTGAATTTATTGGCAGTTATTTTGGTGTGATTGGTCATGAGTAACTGTATCATTAATGTATAGTTATATATCATATTTAGTAACTATGAAAACATTACTGTTACACTATCAAACATTTTGTCACACTAAATGTGAAGAATAATAATCAGGTGTAATACTCTTGAAATATTGTAGCATGTATTCATTTAAGGGCAAATCAGTTGCAACTGGAAGCATAGTTGACACGAGAACAAGACATCTGAGTGAATAAAATTAACCTATCTTAAAATGATTTTGATTTTGAATTAAATATGCTTTTTAAAAGTACTGAATTTATTTTTTAAGATATCTAGTTATTGTTCATATAGATTATGTGTTTCTTTTTCACGTCATTTAATTACTTAGGTATTACAATACAGCTTGAGTGAATTTTGCTTGTGGTTGATTTCTTTACAAGCTATATTAGTTTCAATAAAAAAGTTTAAATATATCGTCTTTGTAAAGTTGGAACATTTTATAAAAAAAAATGATAATATAAATCAGGATTTATAATGTAAAACAAATTTTCGGCAGTTGGCAGAAAATATTGCTTTCAATATAAGTCTAGCATGCAAGAATATTTATCAATGTTTTAAACTTCACAGAGTAACTAAATGTTTAATATTACATGTATCACAATGACAAATAGAAATATTTTCTAACAATTAAATAACTTTTTATTAGCATAATAGCTGATGTTCAATCCATGAAAACATGATAGAAGTTTGACTAATTTCTTTGTTGCAGGGACAAACTATTTCTTAATGCTTTAAATGCATTTCAGGTTTATTATCTAAATACATGTAGTAGTTAACTTTGCTGCCCAAAAGAATCACTACGAAATGACCTTATATGTACATATTTGTGTCATACATGTAAATACAGTACAATGATATGAAGTATAATGCATACCTATACAAATCCCAGATCCATTATCGGTGAACCCTGTTTCGCAGATACACCTGTAAGACCCGATGCTGTTTTGGCATATTTGATGGACACCAGTACATGGGTTGCTGGCAGCACACTCGTCCTTATCGAGGTCACATTTATCACCTGTCCAACCAGCTGAACAGACGCAACCTTTCTCTTTGTCACACGTGGAAGCACCTTGCCCACAGTTGCAGGCGTTTTCACAAGTCTTCCCATACGAAAACCCATCACACTCTGAAGAAAGGTAGCGAAAATACTAGTGAATATAATAAGATAGCTGAAAGTTCATTTCTTGTATTATATTTTGAGAGCGATATTTTCTGTATTTATGTATAATTTTTGTTGTTGTCGTTATAAATATATGAAATTTCAAAACTGTGGAATAGTATTACGATTGATATTACCTTTACATGTTCGTCCATCATTTTCTAGGGTATGAAAGTCTGGGCATGTACAGTTATATGATCCATCAACATTCACACATAGATTTGGAAAAGAACACTTATTTAAACTGGCGTCATTGCATTCATCAATATCTGAAATTTAAATAATTCAACTTCAATTTAAACGAACATGACGACAGAAAACAATTATACCACTCTTTTTACACACAACACTATTATTAAACCTTTTTCTATTTTATTGAAATATACATGTATGAAAAATACTTATCTATTAAATACTATAATATAATTATTCTAAATCAATTAAAAAACCTTGCAAACTAATAAGATTTTTTTCTTGATATTATAATTGTTCTTTACTCTGGTACATATTTAGATAATCCCATATATAACATCTATTTAGAAAATCTGACAAATTCCGCAACATATTAATTGCGTATATCTGTAGACATTGAGATGGCAAGCCAAATGACTTATATGACTACAACCAACCAAACTCAAGCAGTTTATATCAACTTGTAGGATCTAGACTCTGTACCACTTACCAATACAAGACTGTTGGTCCTGTGCATTCAGTAAAAAGCCAGCGGGACAGAAACAAGATCCTTGGGAGTTATTTGCTTTACATCCATAGGTACAGTTCAGCTGAGGAAACAAGGAACAAATGTCTTGTACTGCAACAAAAAAAAAAACATTTATGGTTGGTTTAAATAATGATGAAGAAATTAATACACATGTTTATCTTTGGTATTCTGTGTCGATATCAACAACAGTAAAGGGAACCAAAACATTAGTTACCTTTAATGCACGTTTTTCTGTCGTCGCCCAATGTATAACCAAATTCACATTCACAATTAAAACCTCCGTCTACGTTTACACAGTTTTGGCTGCAACCGTCAGTTCCGGCTCTGCATTCGTTGACGTCTGGAAGGATATCAAGTTTTCGTATTTATGTTATTTTCATCAACATCGCTTAAACTTAATATATGATAACAGAGTTAATTTCAAATTTACTTTTTTTATTTTAAATTATACCATCAAAATTTGTATACAATAATAAAATATAATGATTCCAACGGCTTTATGTTCACCAACTTCAAAACAAAATCATTGAGAGAGAGAGAGAGAGAGAGAGAGAGAGAGAGAGAGAGAGAGAGAGGGAGCAAGCTCTTTGTTGAACATGATGGTCAATTATTGGGAATTAGATTCGGAGCTTTATAAAATTTTTATATAATTTAACTTTAAATTGATGCATAGAAATATCTATATTTTTAAAATACAGTTATATTTTGTACCTTCACATTCGTAGAGATTTTTGGCTGTATATCCAGATTTACAATTGCAAACAAATCCACCAGCCTTATTTCCACACAGGGAGGTTGACGTAGAACAATTGTTAGATGTGACTATCTCACACTCATTAACATCTTAAATGTAAACGATTTACATGTTTAATCTAGTAAGTGTATTCATAAAATAGTATTCATTAAATTCATAAACTTTTTTCATCATATATTTTTTTAAAATTCAATATATCTGAAAAGAAAATCTTAAACATAACAAAGTTGAATATTGTATTACTAAAACGAAATTATTATCTATTAATATTATAGCGAAATGCATACCTATGCAGTTTTTGTTAGAATCCTTCTTATAACCCGCCCTACAGTTACAAGCATACGATCCTTCCAAATTCTGGCAGATTTTGTCACTTCCACAAATAGTTGGATTAGTTTCACATTCATCGATATCCCTATCACAATTACTTCCAGTCCAACCAGACTTACACACACATCCCGTGACTGGATCACACCTCTCCATTCCTTGACCACAATTGCATGTGCTTTTGCAATCGACGCCATAATTTGGAGGTTCACAGGCTGTTCAAAAATTGTTTGAATATAATTATACTGTGCATTAAAATCTCATATTTTTGAAAAAAACAAAAGTCAAAATATTTATTAATCTTATAAATCAGTTATTTCTGAGAGTAAGCGCCGCTAAACAACATAACATACCTGAACAGGTCGTTTTATCGTCGTTTAGTTGATAACCAGAATGGCAAGAACATGTGTAGGATCCATCTGAATTATTACATTTCTGCGAACACACCCCTCCTACCTCGCACTCATCAATATCTGGAATTTAATACATTGTGTGTAAAAAAAAAAAACTAGTGTTAAATGTCATTCAATGCAAGGGTTTAGATACACATTTGTCTGGTACACTTTTTTATTAAAACAACAATTGCAGTATCACAGACAAGGTAAACTAGTAATAAGCACACACGTTAAAATAAAATGAATTCACAGTCCGTCAAGAAAAAAATCAAATAAAACGCCATTTATTCTTTTCATATTTGTTAAAACATTATTTGTTGCCATTGTTACTTGTAAGTTTTATTCTAAAGGTGACTAGAATTTAATCAATTAAGAAACCAACAGTCTATTCACAGAATACAATTATAATAACATCTTACCTGTGCAATTTTCGCTATTCACCAGTTTATATCCGGTCTTGCATATGCATGCAGGCGCTGCACCAATGTCGTTATTACATGCATACTCACAGTTTATCCCTGGACAACTGCTTGATCCTGAAAACATAAAAGGGATCACATTTTAATCCATAATAAACTTGAGGCATGACTTTATATGATAAGATTTTCTTGACCGGCGACATCTGAGAGAAATACAAATGAAGGAATAATATAAAATATAAATTTTATTCTAAAAATGTGGTTGTTTGCTGTTTGTTTACCCAAAAAATATTTTGCAATGAAAGTTTACCTTCGCATGTTTTGTTGTCACTTTTTAATGTATATCCGCTGATACAAGAGCATTCAAAAGACCCTGCACTGTTAGTACAGAGCTGTTCACACCCAGATGTACTCTCTGTACATTCATTGATATCTATTGAAGAACAAAATCAACAATGATATCGAATTTTTTAAACCTTAAATGAATAAGTTGCATGCGGATTCACTATTTAAATTTGGATCTTACCTTGACAATTGCTTCCCACTCTCCTAAATCCATCTTTACAGTTGCACACAAAGCTGCCCTCGGTATTAACACAATTTTCTGTTGCTTCGTTGCAGTTATTGGTACCATTACATTCATTTACATCTGCAAAAAAATGTGTATAATGCAATTTTTATAAGAGTTAGATTCATTTCACACATTAATACTGTTTTAAGGATTTTATAATCACTTACATATCCTTCATGATTCAAAATAAACATGAAAACAATTGGCTTTTTATTACCTTCACATTTCTCATCCTCTATGATATATCCCGCTGGACAATCTGAACAATTGTATCCTCGCCCTAAAACTGCCTCATCTTCAGCATTGATATCCGTACAATTTCTACCCTGGGCACACGGAGAAGCAGCACAACCATCGGTGTCGTTCTCACAGTCCTGCCCTGTATATATAGTCACTTTTTAAATTTTTCGGTTTATTCCCATATATTTGAATTATGCTTAAAGGAGTCTTGGATAGTTTTTGAAAACTTCATACAACTGCATTTACTTTTTATTCACTTGAAACCTCAGTAAACAATACACATCAACCTTAACCAAAATGACCATTTTTGTTATACATGTACATTATGTGCCAGAGAAACAAACCTGAGTATCCAATGGTACAGTTACAGGCAGCGTATTTAAACATATCACTGGTAGACGTCCGTGTGGTGTTATAGTCACATGTCCCGTGATCATTACAACCAGAACAGAGAACAATAGCCACGTCTATTGGAGCCGCCTCTTCTCCTTTATCATCCACAACAGTAATGCTGAAAATGAGTAATCAGGCTTTATCATGTTATTCGAATAAGTATCCTAACTAATCAATCTCAGCAGTTTCAAAGACATTACTTAAAAACAAAATAAATCTATTTTTCATTTAAGCATATCTTTATCGTATAATATCAAAAATTAGAAAATAATATGCTCGTGTCGTCTACAATACGTAAGATGTAAAATCTTATCCTTATCGACTGTGCGTTGTTTATTTGTGAAGATAGCGGCTTAAACATATTATGACAATTATCAAATGAAGGCAAACTTTTATTTTAATAAAGACAATACGGTAATACATTTTAAAATAAGAGAATTTGCAAAATAAAATTGAAAAACAAAATGTTTACAGTAAAATACTTCCTATAACTACTTTCATTTTGCAATATTTTTTACCCGTAACTGCAATATTTTTTTTCGACAAAATGTGTGGACGTTTCTTAGCATCAGAGGATTTTTCAGGACAAAAGAAATACATATGCTGTACCTTGCTTCCTGACAATTTCTGGTACATGCATGATGAAAATCAACGTTAAGTTATTAAATGTTAATCAAACTGTCTAAAGTTTTCCATGCTGTTCCATCTAAAATATTAATACTTAACCCAAATACATGTATTTTTTCCGCCGAAGATATATAAAGAAAACAATTTCTGTTTACATTAATTTTACAAACTTTTCAACAATTCCGTACCTTATATTTGTGACATCAGTATCTTGTGGAATCCATATTGCTGTGCCAGTGACATTATTAAAGGTAAATCCAGGCGGTTGTTGAATTATCTTGTATGAGTATGTGCCATCGTCGCTAGCATTAAACTTAAGTTCCACTGACTCATTTAACTTAGCTTTAATTTGGGAATCACCACTGATCTGTGGAATCTCGTTTTCTGAGAAGAAGAAGTTTTACAATGCATTTAAAAGCATACCAACATTGGAACAAAAGTGAACTTTTCCAAAAAAAAGTTTATGACTTAATAAGGACTGCCTGTACATATGAATTTACCTAAGGTTGCTGTATCACTTGCAGAGGTTTCTGCATCATCCCCGGAAGATTTGGCCAAAGATTCGTCACCTGTTGCTAGGTAGTCAAAGATACAGGCCTGTGAGGCACTGGCGCCACCACATACTTCTCGTGATCTGTTTACTTTGTCCTGTGGTTGTTCGTCGATGTAGAATGGCACGAATTCTGGGTGTGTATAATTGGCATGAGATAACCCAGTATCATAATGAAAGTGTGATGTGTCGCTGTCAATCGACCCTGTAAAAAGCAAAGCACATTCATCACATAATATTTTTATCAAATCATAGACGTTTTTGAGATAGCCGTTTTTCAATAGCCCATTTTTAATACACATAAATTAATTATTATGACTTTATTTTACTTTGAAAAGTACTTTCAAAAGCAGCTGCTGATCGACCTTGTGAAACTTAATCACTACTTTTTTGCATTCTATATTTTTATAATCAAAAATGTTCGACGCGGTGTGATATTTTACATGTAAGTCGTTAAAAGTAATTTAAAAATTAAAAAATAATTTGCACTCTATTAATAGAATTGAAACAAATATCAGATATTTTGTTAAGAAGACAACATTATTAAGGCAAATACTCACATTGCTGTCCAAAATTATTGTAGATTTTTCGCTCGGAATCTACTTTACTACCATAAAGAATGGTGCCATTTGGAAGGATAAAATCATTAGTGGAATTTCCGTCGAAATTTCCCATCAATCCTACAACTTGTCCACTGTATTTTTCATCTACCATTGTTTCCGAAGTTAAGAATCTGACGCCTAAGCTGAATTTGATTGTAATTGCTGAAAAAGATGTGGTACAATAAGAGAATTGTGACGTTTTGCATCTTGTGAAGTATTTTTTTCATATCATACAAGTATTACATAAGTATTATGTTTTCCTACAAATATTAACAAAAGAGAGCGATGCTCATTTGACAAACATCGGTTTCCTTTTCGATATTCCAAGGTTTCTAAAATGAATGGGTTTTTAAACAAAAAGATGGTCATTAGAAACAATTACGTTGTATATTCATTTCGAGTGAAACCACCTCGTTTCTTTGGATTAAGAAGGCTGCGTGGTCAACAAAATAACCATCAGATCTACCTTAAATTCCTAGAAATAAAGTTTTAAGCTATAAGCCTGTATTTGGTAAAGAAAAGATCCATATATATATAAGCTTTAAAATTTGAATATTTTCCTATATCTTCATACATGTATATAGCTCTTCTTCGTAAGGAGATCAATATAGTCCAAAAATGGTCATGACCATCGACCCCTTTTAACCGTTAAATATATATAATAAAATTTATATTTTTAATGTGGAAAGCTACATCAAAATTGTATTTTATTTTTCGTTAAAATATTTTTTTCTGAAACATGATTCATTTATTTTAAAGATGTAGCATCGACTTTTAAGGGAAAACTCAATAAATTTGCGTTTGGCTTAGAATCCATTCAGCATCATTTAGGCCTAATCCTGATATTTATTCTTTATATATCAATCCGTATTTTACCGAGATTTATACGTTGTTTTTAAATTATTCTATAATAAAAATGTTGATGTGTTTATAGTATTTATATTCCGAATAAAATGATGCAAATCAAACCCTGTCTTGCCCAAAAATACTGTCTGTTATTTCATTGAGTTTATTTAAATAACGAAATCTATTTTAATTATATCGCCAAGCCACTCGAAACTTTTTTTTAAAAATGATTTCGCTATATAATTTTCAGATTATTTTCAAATGCATACTAGCATTTGAGACATAAAGATTTTTTTTTTTTTAAGGAGCCGCTTAGTTACAACTATCTTATTTCAGGTAAGTTTTCATCAAGGCAGGGCATGAACTACTCAACATTGTGACGTTCGACATCTTCTATGAAAATTATTTGTCGAATGACGATGATAACATTTTCATTATTTAGATGCCTACCGCTTTGAACAAAGGATGCCTCAACTGTTCCATTATCTTGAGACACTGTCAAGTTAATGGTTCTTAAGACAAAATCAGGATCGTTCTCCATATTTGTTGTTATATCTCTTCCATTTGCACGCACATACATCTCTGTAAATAAAAAAATGATTTTGTTTTTCATTTAAATCAAATTAATCTTTTACAAGATTTTTTAAAGATGTATTAATTGAATTTAAGCTTGTTCGCGTTTATATTTACTGTCCCTGTTTCTTGACATTTCCACTTGAACGATTGAACCTGTATGATCCTTAGCTACAAAAGCACTAAATATTGTCGCGTTTATTGTTGTGCCATTGGCAGTAGTTGCTAAATCTGTTCGGGCTTGGAGTTCAAACTGTGTTCCATTGTGGTCGATTTTCATCATTGTGTATTCACCGTATCCATTAAAAGTGTATTGCCCACCGTCCAAAGTGTTGATATGCGGATCTCCCCAGAACCAAGCTAAAATTAAAGTAAAAATTTAAAGTCTGAATCATGTATCAGGTAATGTTTGTACTCAAAGCTACATTTAGTTTAACTAAGTGTTTTTGTCATTTATAAAAAAAAAATGAAAAAATGTTGATTTGTTTCAGTTTTTGGGATTTTTTTTGTTAATCAACCTAAGCTATAGAAAAATTAACTACCTGTTCTCACTGGAATTAACCTTAAACAGAAAAAAGGTCTTGGTCTATAGCTGTAGTACCAATCGCAATGTCCAGACGCACAACAAGCCTCTTTTGGTCTTACGTTATCAGTATAATAGTCGTAAAATTGGTAGAATGGATTGGCGGACAGAGTTGAGCCAGCATCAGGCACCCGCCTTATTAACGAGCCTATGTTGGTGAATCCGAATCTTCGAGTAACTGAATAACAGCACTCCTATATAACAGAAAGGAAATGCTTGTTAGAATCTAATCTCTTTTTCAAAGTAGCATAACCAAGTAGTCACAGCTAAATACATGTACAGACGAATGTGATATGAAAACAATTATGACATACCAAAGTTGCTCCGAAGGTAAGTGATGCATAACATATCATGTCTCCTTCAAACCGATGAAAGGAAAATCGAAACCTAAAAAACCTCATGCCTCTGCCACTACAAGGGCATGTCAACCACCAAATATTCGGTCTCACAGTCAGTGCCTGTCTAGAATACCAGCTGTAGCACTCTTTCTCTAGTGGATTGATCACGATGTTATCGTCTGTCAATTTCTCGACCCATAATCCTGTATAAGCTGGATAAATTTAAAATAAAAAAGCAATTAATTAAACTGTTCAATCAAACATTCAAATTTGATTGCATTCATTGTTGATTTGATGAAATTTACAATGTTTAAATGCTCATGATTCCTGAAAACGTGTTCGGAACCAAAAAAAGTACCCTTTGATATTTTATATTATACTTTATTGCAAAACATCGAGGTAATACTCACGTGCCAAAATATTAATATTACTGCTATCAACGAATTCTTTCATTCTTTGCTTTGTAGATTCTTTATTAAAAAGGGACTTTCAAAATACATGTATCTTCTTAAACACATGAAAAACTTTAGCGTCTTCATACATGTAAATTTCTATTTATTTCCTAATCAATTATTTATGTGTTAAATACAATTAAAAGTATTCAATTCGAAATAATTTTTTTTCTGATTTGAAATTTATATACTTTGCATGTTATACCTTCAACTCAGCATACGCAAATAAAGCAGTTACCCTATATCTAACCAAGTTTTGTTACAAATATGTCGCCCTCCTGTAGAGCCACTCAATCACTCCTTTCATTTTAAACTATCGCACATTTTTATAACTAGTGTCTGATTTAACTTTCACCTTTCATGGGTCGTTTATGTATATTTGAATGTAATTAGGCAAGAAAAAAAAATCAAAACTACTGTTGGACCTTTTATCCGACACTGTTAATTTATACGTGGTTTCTTACCAGTATTTCCGGGAATGGATGACATTCTAAATGATGCTTTTTGCCATGAATATGCATTTCTTCTACTGAGTGTTTTGTATCTGTGACCAATTGAAACATGGCTTCCTGGTAGAATACTAACATCGACGTTGAGATAATTCGTTACACTAAATAAATGCTGGCCATCCGAAACAATGAGAACTTGGAAAGAGACTCTCTGAAAAAAGCATTGATTTGAAGTTTTTCATATGTACAAATTAATTCAATCAAATGAAGATACTGTTTTAAATTTTCCAAATATTTTTATATATATTTAAATTTTTCCAAAATATCTACAAGGGTTATTTATGTGGAAGACAAACGGGTATTTCCTCTTACATTTTATAAAATCAAAATGGAAATATTCAAATTATGCCATACAAGAAAATGTTGGCTTCTATTTTTTTTAAATACTACTCAGTATTAACAATAAATACAAAAAAGTGTTAAATCTTGCAACACCGTTGATCATTACGTCTCAGTATTATTTAGTAGATACAAATAAAGGTCATGACTATCGTTACAGAACAACAGAATGATAAAATGCATGGTGTTTTTTTTTTTAAACAATACTGTAATCTTTATACCTTTGACCTGTCTACATAAAACGCCATATTTTTCCATGTTGCTTTGAAAACAATCGACGATTGGAATGTTTTAAAATCCTTGAATGTTTCTTGGATTATTCTGTCTACTTCATGTAAAGTCTTATCATCAGCTATGTTTTCACTGTAAAAAAAAAGAATTACTAGTATATCTCATAGAAAGAAGGTTGATTTCTACTTAAGCTATCTCTTAAGCTTTGATATAAACATGCTGCGTTAAATAACATATCTAAATATAGTTGGAGTTCTGATCTACGTTTGCATGTAAAATATAAAGAGGCTTTAAAGTCAATTTTCCGTTATATCACCAATTTTCCTAGGATGGGGGATTATATTCGCTAAAGGTAGTTTTCTTGGGAAGAATATTTGTGAGAGGAAAGCTATTTTACAGCAATTCCTATTTAAACTGCTCAATATTTATTTTATGTGCAATGTAATTTCAACGATACAGAATTTTTTATAACAATTACGAGAAAAAACATCATTCTAATTATTGATATACTATAATAAATTTTAAACGAAGCGTAGTTCCATTGCCTCGAAATAATAATCTTGATGTCTTAAAGAAAAATACAAACATATTACAAACCTTTTGTAAACATTGTAGTAAACTGCTGAATCACTTCCAAAAGTCATTAAATCGGTCCAGTACGGACAGATTATTTTACGCTCGCTTAGTCCTGATGAATCCATATCTTCAATTAAAAAACTATTGTATCTGTCCCCAAGTCCTATGATGCCATTTGTTCCAATCTGAGAAAAAAGAGTAAGTGCGTTTAATCTTGTTTTACTCACTCTTAATTCTCTTTCAATCAATTCAGTTATCCTCAACATTATGTACTCACGTAAACTTCATGAAATCCACCACTTAAACCATTTCCAAACTGCAGCAATGTTGGAGATTCTAATGCTGGAGACGTAATATCATCGCCAATCAACATAGAATCGCCAGCTTCATCTCCAAATGGCAGCGGGTCTAAATCAAATATATTTACAAAAAAAATCAAACACAAAATATATGCATAATCAGTGTTAAAATTTTATAAATCTCTTAAATAAAACATCTCACTCTTATGATTGTTTGTTCAAATATTCATGACCAAAAACATGTACATGTTTACATACTATGATTATAATAATATTGAACCTACTGGTTCCTCTTTTTATATTTTTAAGTATTTAATCAATAACTGCGTACTATTTATTGGTGGCACCACTGTTGTTGGTTCAGCTGTTGTCGTGGTGGTAGCTTCCGCTGTGGTTGTGGTAGTTTCCACTGTGGTGGTAGTGGTTTCTATCGTTGTTGTTGTCGGTACCACTGTGGTGGTAGTTGTTTCTATCGTTGTTGTGGTCGGTACCACTGTGGTGGTAGTGGTTTCTATCGTTGTTGTTGTCGGTACCACTGTGGTGGTAGTTGTTTCTATCGTTGTTGTGGTCGGTATTATTGTTGTTGTCGTTTCTATCGTTGTTGTAGTCGGTTCTGTTGTAGTGGTAGTTGTCGATTCTGTTGTCACAGTAGTTGGTTCGGTTGTTGTTGTAGACTCTGTTGTGGCTTCAGTCGTTTCTGTTGTAGTCGATTCCATTGTCGTACTGGGCGTTTCTGTTGTTGTGGTACTCGGTGCAGTTGTCGTGCTAGATGGTTCTGAGGTTTTATTTCTAGGGAAAAATATTGAAAATTCAAGCTATGAACATTTTAAGCTATACATTCCGTCAAATACTTGTGTAATTTTTAACAAGATCCAATAAATAAAATTATTGCTATCGTTATTTTACTATTGACAACCGGTATTTGGAACCATCGTTGTACCTTTTTGGATACGGTAATACACTTTGTGAGTCTATGTACTTCTCACAACTAAATCAAGGGTTGAATGATATATTCTAACCACTGAACAATAAGAGAGTTCACTCACAAAATCTAAAGAGATGTGCCCCAGGCCATACTGCTTACAGTGTACAGATACATCTAATGTTTTATTGCACCATAACACCAAAGTGTAAAAATATGTTTATAACCTTAATTTTTACATATTTTTATACTTAACTTAGAGGTTAAATATGCTAATGATCAATTCTTATAAGTTGTCTGTCGTAAATAAAAAGAATATTTATACATTCATATTTCGAAATATTTACACTTACAAATGTATTCCATTTTATCCTCTAACAACCCCTTTTAATGACAGAATAAAGGTAGCCCAATAACCTAGCCTTTATTCGGTCAATGCCCTAATATAGCCTCGTGCATTTATTCGACTTCCAGATGCATTGTGGCGTCTTTTTTTTGCTTCGTTTACGCCATGGGGTCAGTTTCAACTGCAGATATACAGCAATATTTGTCGAAAATTGCTCGTTTGATGTGTAAAATGTGATATTATGTCTTCCATAATCTTCCATAAAGACCTTCGGGCTTTATGGGATTTGATTGCGTGATCAACCCCAGTAATTATATCCTGATATACAGCCAAAAATGATACCTTATTTCTTAAATAAACTTACTCGCAACTAATACTGTTTCCATTTTCTGTACATATCTGATATGAAGGACATGATTGGAGCGCCGTGAAGATGGTACAGTTGTCCATGTTTCTTGTTAGGCCTGGAAGATTTAAATGCTATTAGCACTTCATAACATATTTGATGAAAAGCACAGCAAGACAACAATCAAGAGTAAGTCCCAAAGTATACATATGTGTTCATAAACCATGTTTTTATAATTTAGAAGTGCAATAATAATTCCTTAATTGGACATTTATTTTTGTTCACCTGCGTTGGTAAGAAATTAACTGATTTCTGAGATGTCTGGGGAAAAAAATATAAACAACTTTTCAGATGTGTCACAAATTATCAAATCTTTAACGGCAAAACATATATTTTATGATAAAAACAGCGTCTGGTTAAACTTTCGATCAAATTAGTTTATTGCTTGAATATTGTCTTGACATGTTGAAGTGTTGTCGTTATTGTATATGATTTTATACAGTTGGGTCCCAAATTCATCTATTCATAATTATACATAATGTTATGTGCTTATACCTATATGTTTTTGATGTTTAATTAGTGTATTTTACTAATTAACAAGTTTTAATTGATTAGTTATGGACTCACTGACAATGAAAAACTGTTAATTAGTAAAAGACACTAGCAAAAGAAAAGAAAGTCTCAATTCAATGCTAGACTTCCTTTTTTCCAGTAATAATATATGCAAAATTCACAAACTACATGTATGTCATCAAGTACACAATTGCTCTAACGCTTCATGATGGTGTTTCTTAATTATAAATGGGTTTCCGTTTAAGTTATTGATTTCAATTATGAAACAGTAAGGTATGTTATCACTACAAACAACCTTATTTATGGGTTGTTTTTTTTTAATTTCGACCGCATAGTATCTGTGCTATAAACTTAGTTTACAATCTAGAAAGGTTTAAATCAGTCGCTATTACATTGATTCATATGTAATATAATATCAGAAGCACGAATCACTTACTCTGTGTGTTTCCATAATTGTCTGTCACATATATTTCGTCTACTGAAAATGTTTGGTTCATATAGGAGATTTGCAATTCCAAGGATAGGAAGCGGAAAATTATGCTTGTTATGTCTGTCTGTGCCTGTTCGGCGAACGACATCTCCACAAACACATCATAGTCAACAATGATACTGCCAGACCTACATTTTAAAGGATTAAGAACATAAAAAACGGTTATTTTTTAATTCCTGAAAACTTTTTTCTGTATGGTTGTTGTTTTCCTTAACTGTGCGCGCGTTTATTTAAAAACTTACGCATGTATTAAATGTACCACAAGCCAATCAAGAATTTTCATAAGTTATTTGATTGCAGCTACGCTAATCAAAGGAGTAATTGACTTCCCTTTAAACACAGAATTCGGAAAAGTTCTGATCATAATAGTGGTCTAAGTCCCCTAATTTTTCCTTATGTTGTTTATATTTATGGTAAGAGGTCAACCCAAAGCAAAATTTTTAAAAATCACACCACATATTTTGAAAGCAGTGTGCATGTAGTTCCACAAATGTATAAAATTTTATCTAACTTTGTTTATTAAAAAGTTAATGTTGTTATTTTAAAAGAATGTCACATCGAGCACATGATGTATCATTTGATGTATCCACTCTGCTGTATGAGACGTCCACATATTACTTATCAAATATTGTATGAATTTGTATTTCTTACCTATTCATATAATATGTTTCTTGAAATGCGACTGTTCAAAAGTATTAATGTTAGCTAAAAAGCACCATAACTTAAAGATCAACTTGTATATGTAGAATGGTTATTTTTCGCATTTTGCAAATTATGAAACTAATACAATATAATGTTTGCTATGGAGATTGTTTTATATCTTATTTAAAATTAATATTTAAAATCAGGAAACAAAAACTTACATATACCAGCTGATTTTCAAATATCGGTCTCTCAAAATATCATGTTATTTTCTTATATTAGAACTATATAAAAGATGATTCTTTTAAAATCACTTATATAACAAATAAATAATTTTGTATAATGTCATTTCATTGTTGTGTTTAATTAATTAATAACATTAATAATGTGCACGGTGTTATTTTCTTATGCTGCACAAATCATGATTGTGCCATGGAAACTAAAGTCAGTCAAAGTTAAAACTTTTATGTAACATCCCTTTTCCCTTTATCAGAAGGAATGAACGAATATAAAACAAACAACTCTGAACAAAAATAACCCCAAAAACATAGCATAGTTCTTTTAGGCCTCTGACCTAATGAATCACGAATGCTTCTCTAGGACAGTAATATTTTATTTTGCATTGACGGTATGTGATTTCATATCTTTGTGCATTAATACTAAGAATTAGAATTGGGAAGATATTTCATGCATTTTAATTACAGCATTAAACCTACCTTACATCTTTCACTTCCACTCTTTTAAATCCTCTTATACCGTTATATATTTGTGTAAGCTAAAAAAAACATATTTAGTAAGGAGCATCACTCTTTTTTTACAGTCATAAATGACACAGAAAATAAGGAAAAAAAAGTAATAATTATAGTGAATGATAATAAAAACAAACATATAGTTTAGAAAACAATTAATTTTTTGAAACACTCAAAATAGTGTCTTGTAAAAAGAACAACTATAAATTAATATTTCTTACCGAGCTTCTCACATCTTCTTTGACAGATGTTGAGTTAGTTCCATTAAATTTTATACTGCTGGAAAAACTAGTTTCTACAGAAAATGAAATCAATAATGATTTACACTCATTCATAAACAAGAAGGGTAAGAAAAATGTACCCACAAAGAATAAGTATATTTTGACTGGTATTTTTTAAACAATGAACTTAATTTCAACACAATTTTTCCCAACTTTTTATGCCTTCCAGCTATGCGCAGTAGGATCAAGCTTTAGATTTTTATCTGTAAGTCGTTAGTTCGAACCCGACTAAGATTTCTACAATATGGACCTTTATAAGAAATGTTGACATATGTCGTTTATGGTCAAAATTGTACGATATGAAAATGTTACATGTAAAAGGTTGATATTATTTCGAATAACATGTTTTCTTATTCACATTGAAATATCAAAATGTCCCATACCAACCTAAAAGGTTTTATTATAATAGTTATTTTTAAATTATTGGAATTTTATTTTTAATTCATTCTGTAAAAAATGTTCCATGTCCATAAACTTTATTAAGTTTAAAACTCTGGATCTCAGGTTATTGTTCTGACTTAATTTCAAATAATGGTTAAATTTATTCCTCCAAGAATTTGTAAAATATGACGATTAAAATCTTGTGATTCAGAAATACAAACTGGAATGTAACAATTGAGTCATCTAATTGCATTTTATTATTTAAGCTTTATATATTAGTCCATTTTCAGAATATTATTGATATAATGATGATTATGCAAACAAATAGAATTGCAATTTTCTATTTTTTAGGTATATTTCTCGTAGCTAAATTTGAAATTTAAAGCTGACATGAATTTATAAATACGCATTATTTCCTTTAATTTCCGACTACCGTCATATTAGTTTTCGATTTTTATTGTTACGCTCATCGCTACACATCCCCTACATAAGGACGCAAGCACTATTTATGTTTCAGCGCTTTCAGGTATATCATTCACCCGAACACGCTACATTAGACAGAACAATTTTTAGAAACGCGTTTTGAAAATAATATGACAACCGCTGCACTGTTAGGGAATTTCAAATAAAAGAGTTATCTAAATAAGAATTATTGATAAACATTTACTGTCATTGAGATGTATCGACCTTTATAACTAGCCAAAAATCAAAACTCATTCAGGGTCAACTAAAACTTCATTGCATAAACATATAATCTCACAGGACTGTTACAGTACCCGCAACGTTATTTTTTACAAGATAAACGATAGGATAGGATTCACGCACGATAGGATAGGATTAACGCACGATAGAACAGTATACACGCACGGTAGGATAGGATTAACGCACGATAGAACAGTATATACGTACGATAGGATAGGATTGACGCACGATATGAAAGGATAAACGATGTTCATGATAAACGTATAATCGCTTTAAACGATCTTCATGAATAACGTGATAATGGCAGAATGTGAGAAAGAACACATACGAATAAAGATTTACGTGGAATATCTTTTTAGTAACAATTCCTGAGTTGTTAATCATCGCTGCATCATTTATAGAATGTATAAAAATGACCAGTTAAATTTTTTTAACAAAACTTATGAGCTTAAATGATCAATGAATATTTTGTATTGTTAACATTGTTTTCATTACCGAACACCCTAGCCGATCGCCGCGAATTTTGCAGCCCCAGATCAAATCACACGGAAAATAGCGGGTTCAATTATAAAAATTCAACTCTTGTTTGAAGTAAATAAAAAATCTATCATAAATACATTTCTTTCCGTATAAGAAAATGATGCATTAAAAACGAATTATATGACATACAAGTTAAATAAATATTTACGCAGATACACATTCCGCGTACGATTTGTTAACATTGTTTTCATTACCACACACCCTAGCCGATTGCCGAGAACATTTCAGCCCAGAATCAAATATCACACGGACAATAACGGGTTCAATTAAAATACAACTCTGGTTTTAATTAAATATAAATTATATCATAAACACTTTTGTTTCTGTAAAATATGATGTATAAAAAACGAATTATATTGCATAAAAGTTATTGTTTACGCAGGTATACACTCCGCGTACGATTTAATATATTCGATATACAGGTAAATATGTTACGTTGTTCCTAAGAACTTCGATAGTTTACATAAATTTTTTTTGTTTCCAATGCTTACAGATATGATTTACACGTAATATTGGTTAATTTTGATCTAAAAAATTAAGAAATTAGTATTATGATAGAATACTGGATATGATTTTACAA
>WFKH01011801.1:32615191-32641046 GCA_016163765.1 Magallana hongkongensis
GTTATGTTATATCGTATAACATAGGTAGATATTAAATTTATTCCTTAAATACTATAAAGATGAACAATCTATTGATTTGTTCACAGATATACTCAAAAACATATGACACTCTATATGTATGGACCATTTGAACTTTTTACCTAATATTTGTGTTGTTTTTGTTTTTTCCGGCACAATTGTATATCCGCAGCACAGCATCCTTCTCTCCATATCCCCAAAGCTCAAAGAAGTGATGAAATAGGCTCACCACAGTATTGGCTCCCTTGCCTACCTCCTCAGCCTTATCTACCAGATAGAATACTTACTCACCTATAGTGAAAGTGAAATCACTGATTTATTCGCATATTCTTTTCAATATGTTTTTTCAACCCAGTTAAAAGAAATTTACAAATTAGGCTTGATTAAGCTTGATTAGATTGCAAAACGATTGTCAATGATAAAACATGTACCTGCTCCCTCTGCACACACACCAAAGGCTTGGCACTTTCTGGGGGTTTTGAAGAACAGAGGCCCCACCTCTTGTGCATGATGAGGATAGTGAATATGCTGAGCAAAGTCAAAGCTGTACATCTGAGTAGTGTCCATTGTACATACTTGTCCTAAAATAAATAAAATTATGAATGACTATGTAACCTCTAAAAAAGTTATTACAATGTACATGTACATGTACTATTTCAAACTATATAAATCACTCACCAATACTTAGTTATGGAATGCATTTACAAATTTCAAGCATGAAATTATGCAACTTATTGCTCACAAAGATTGTTGTTGTTGAGTAGTTCTCATGCAACTATCCATGACCATTTACAGTATCTTGAATTGTACATATTTATTACTTGGTGTAGACCATCATCTTCAATCAGGAGTGAATAATAAATAATTTTGATTTGATTGTATGCATGGAGCCAATTTATGAAAACATTTATTTACCTATACCAAGCACAATTAAATGGTGTATGTGATGAAAGAAATCAAGAAGAAACTTATATGTACACACCTTTTTCACTTTGATTTAAGTTGTGTGTTTGAAACAGTTCTTTGGACAGTAGACACCTTTCTCTGTAGTATTCTCTCTGTTGCCTGGCTTTGTCCAGGTGACACATGTACTCATCCAGCATGGTTTTCTTCTCCTCTTCTGACAGGTTCCCTGCATTACTGATGTTATGAACATATCTCTGGCATTTGGGACACAGATCAGTAGCTGGCTTCAAAATCAGGATATGTGGTGTTTGTTCCAACCAAACTTTCTTGAACTCTGATAAGCTCACTTGTCTGTCATTTAAAACAAACCTAATTATGCATAGTTTTAAAGACTACCGATAACAAATTTCAATTTCATGTTCTCAAAAATACAAAACTTTCTGGACATGTATACTATTAATCAAATACGTGTATCATTAGTACCGCGGTAATTATTAGGAATGCTAATTCTTTTCAAAGTACATCAAGTGCATCATGTATTATAAAAACACTTTAAAATGCTCAACAGACCCACAAAATATGCACTACATTATTTGGTTATTATTAAGCACATGAGTACATTAAATAACTTTGACTATTTTATCAAAACAGAATCGCACATATCTATAATTCAGCATTTTCGCTGCTTGGTTATAAAGTTCCCAAATATCAGACTTTGTTTTGTCAGAGGGAAGCAACAACAGGACTTTGTCACCACGGGTTGAGTAGTTTGGCTGTCTGCCTGGCAGTGGGAGTCCGTTCTTTAATGTATATTCTTTCAAGAACTGAGATATACGCTGAACATCTGTGAGGCTGAGTGCATGTTTAGGGGTTTTCCCAGTGTTTCCATGAATCCTAGGTTTTAGGCAATATTTATTTAGAGATGCAGCTATTCTGTTAAGCTTGAATTTCCCTATGCCATGGCAAAAAAGAAAAGTATCTCAACATACTTGCTGACCAGCAAAATAGTACTTTTGTGCTACTCTTTCTCTCTCTTTGGTTTTTTGCTTTTTACTTGTAGACTGGGGCCAGTATGTACTAGATTTCCTGTGTGCAGCAAGTTGGACTTTCACTGTTAGATCTAATTCCTAATTAGACATTTCCTGACACTGTTGTCTGTATTCTAGCATGCGGTCGAATTCGATTTTTGTACTACATGGGGAACCATACAACTTACTGCAACCGCATGTTTTTGTTTTGAATACACCGACAAAATTAACTTCGTCTTTGTCGACAGTTCTGTATTCGAATTTGTGTGATAATCTGAATAACATGTAGAATCTGAATAATTACCGACACTGATGTCTGTAGTCTCACTGTCCTCTTCCTCGTCTTCGGACGATGACAAACTCGGTAAGATTTCCGAAGTATAAATCATTCAAAGATGTGATTTCGTCGATAAAAGGTTCATCTTGGTGACAAATTATTTCGTCGGGCACTTCACTGTCTCTGCTTGACTGGCTCATAATGAATATTTTATCATTCTCCTCTACTTCATCGTAGCTGTCAATGTTCGTCTGCGGGACTTCCCGCCGATTGTTTATATTGGTTATATACTTTCGTTTTTACTACGTCCGATAACTCCGACAAGAAAATACGGGATGTCATTCGTGTATAAAATTGTTTCTCTTATATCGTATTGACCTAAATGTTTTACACGATGTTTTCCCCCCAAAACTTTAATAATATAGAATTTGACTTTTGAGCATTAATTTTGTCAAGGACCATGGAAGAAACCCGGAATGCTTGTAACGTTACAACTTGGCTTTCACTATCAATCGGTACACAGTATATATCAATATTTACATTACTCTTGTCGTAAAATTCAATTTCTTTGTGTAACACAGATTTGAAATTGACTTTATTTTATTCATAATTAGTTTATTGATTAAAATCGACGTAGTGCTGAATAGAAATCATTTTAAAAATGTACAAAACGATTATGGGAAATGTCTTATTAAAAAAAAACCGCGACGTGATTGACGTTGTGTTTCAGCGCCGTTTTCTCGATTATGACGTAAACTCAGCAAGCCTGGTTTTGTCCTGGCGACTCACAGTATACATGTATTGTTAATTTCAACTGACCTGAGCAAGCATGTTTATTTTGTAAAAGTCCGAATAACAAGATTTTTTAAATAACAATTTATATAAAAAGTGTGAAAAACGGGCAAAATCATTCGATTGCCATTGATAACAACCTATTCTGGTTTGACCGGAAGTGATGTCGTTCGACCAGCTGCGAGTAAAAGTTACATTTACTTTCGCACTAAATGAATTCTGACGACAAGGTATGTAAAAAAAAAAAACCCTAAAAAACAAAAATAAAATAAACCAACCCCCCCCCAAAAAAAAAAAAACCAAGAAAAAAAAAAAAAAAAAATAAAAAAAAAAAAAAAAAAAAAATATTTTCCACCAACCCCCCCCCCCCCCCCCCCCCCCCAGCGAATGATCTTTATAAATGTTATAACTATAGAGGAAAAAAACCAAATAATAACAATAAATTCTTCCGCTGTAAAAACAAAAACTTATGAAGAATAAACAAGGTGTCTAATGTATTTATATGATTATTAAAAACATAAACATTTAAAATATTTAAATCACCTCCAGGTTAGAGGAACACTTCTATATGCTTTTTGACTCTGCTATCTCATTTACCCTTTCTTATAAAATTGTTTTCGAATATTATTACATTCATTTCAGAATCGCCAGAAACTCTGTTTCTCTGTTTCTTTAAATTCAATGGCAGTGGCACAGATCAGACGACAGTTTCTGCTGAAATGAAGGACTCGGTAATATATGAACACAATCACTTGGTTTTTTTTTAAGTTTGCTTGGACGCCTAAGTTCAAAGGAAATGATGAGTGTACTTAAATGATTATGTTTAATATAATTTGCAATGCTTTATACACCAATAAATTACAAATGTTTTTGATTCTTACTTTTCAGCTTACAGAAATATATGACACTACACCAGGATTCAAAAGAGTAGAAGTAACTTCAGTAGATTTGAAGTGAGTTTCATGTACATATATATATATATATATATATATATATAGTAAATTGGTGTTACACTGTATGTGTGTATTTGATTTTTACATGTACATAAGTTCTCGTATTTGTTGTACACAAATAGTGTATTTGACAGTGTTTATGACTTTAATCAAATTACATATATCATTGAAAGTTATTTAAAAAAGATATCACAATATAGTTAATTTAAAATGGAAAACTGATCGGATCATGTGATGTTTTAGTAACTTTTTTGGAAGCCGTTCCGTAGAATCGCCGATGTATTTCCGAATACAAGATACTACGTTTTATTTTTTTAGTCGCTAATACTTTGAAATTTTTTTGCAGTTTTGGAAACTATGGTATTGGCGTCACACATTATGTTGCCGTTAAGGAACCTCAAAAGGAAGAAGCACATAGTTTTATATTTAAAATCGTTATCCGTTTCTTGTTTTTTGAATTAAAAATAAGATATATGAATCAGACTTTTGCAGTTGATAACGTCACTGTAACAGACAGTAATGGAAACACACAAGGTAAGAAGACGTTTAAAGCCTCAGTCACAACTGGTCGTGCGTGTCCGGTGACCGTGGATGTGCTACGGCTTGGCTAGCCCTGGCTCCCGTGGCTGATCATAGGGCGAGAAAAGAGTATTGAAGAGATTGCAAGTGCAACGAAAGACAAACGTACGTTTGACGTGCCAGTCGTAGGTGTCTTGAACGGTTTATTTGGAGACAGGTTGCCACTCGCAACGTGCGATGCCCGTTCGGACCGTACTTGTGTCTTACGATTGTCTTTCAATAGACGTACAGGTACAAGTACCTTCACCTTGCGAATTGTACCGTCGTCTTTCTTCTACTCACTACACTTTCACGGACAATTATTAGTTTTTCCGAAAAAAAATTTCGATTTTTTTTATCTTTAGACCTGCACTGAAAATAAATTCATTATATTTACATTCTACTGTGTTTTTCAATTAAATTCTGTGATCTTCAAATGCCTCTAAATGCAACAAGTAGTCAAAGGTTAAAATGACGAGTTTAATTATGACGTCACAAACGTTGAACGCTGTAAACTGCAACGTCACAAGCGAAAATCAAAGTTCACACTTGTGGCTGTTACTGTGGCTCTTCCATTAATATTAACTTACCCTTAGGATAAGATAGGAATTTTAAGGTATGAATCACATTTGCAGACAAGGCAAGAAGTTAAAAAAAATGTAAATATAAGCATTGAATCATGATTTTTTGAAGTATACACTCTCATAACTGCAGCGGTGTGTGCATACAAATTTTCATAACGCGCTAACGCGCGTTACTCAATTTGTATGCACACACCGCTGCAGTTATTAGAGTGTATACTTCAAAAAATCATGATTCAATGCTGTAATAAATCTGCGCCGCGTTTTACAAAGGAACTTACGACTTATGATCAAAATAATGAATACTTATAAATCACAAATTAATCAATATTTCAATCTTATCGTTTTAAAATATAATTATAGAATTCAAAATAGCTGTAAATTACTGGTTTTGTATAAATGTCATTCATTAAAGATAGTTCCATGATGTTGAAAATATTTACGACGTTGTCGTAAGTTCTTTTGTAAAACGCAGCCCTGCTGTAGGCAAGTGAATGTTGAAACGTCAATGAGCTCGAACAAAAAAAATATTGTTATTCTGTAATTGCTGCTTTGGTGAATAGACTAGTAAGTAAACTTGACGACACAAATGAAGAATGTTTTTAGAACATAACTATATTTCATATCTGATACTATAAAAGATTAAACATTTATCTGAACCAACATATAGGGGAAAGTTTAATTACAGCGAATTATTAAATGATAATTTTCCCTGGCCAAATAAATGTTCAATCTTTGAGTGCTGAATATTACTTTTTTGTTAACTATTTGTTAAATTTTACCATTTCTCCAAAATACATGTAGCTTTGACGGAACGTTCAAATGAAAGTAAAAATATACATGGACCTACTCTGCTTTTACAAATGTTATTAAAAATGTGACACCATTTATACTTAATTTATTCTTAAAGAAGAAGGTACAGTTTTTTTTTTCAATTTTTGCCCTAAAACTCAAAAGTTGTTTAAAATCTCATAAAAATACAAATAAACCATCTTGAACATTGGGTATATAAATTACACTTTCATCCTGTTAAAAAAACAATAATGACTTCAACTTAGTAAAAAATGATGAAAAATGACCCATTTTTTCATAGGTTTTTGAGGAGGAAAATTTGTCCGCAGCCGTCGCCTACAACGAAATTAATATATTCTACGTGATATCACATGATAAAGTTATAATGTGAGTTTCATCGTACTTGACGGCTATGGACATGGTTTTTTATTAAAAAAAAAAAAAAAATTGAATTGGTGTCTTGTGCTCAGTTTAAAGAAAATTACGGGAAAATGCACTGTATATGACGTTACAATTACACATGTGAAAATCTATAAATAAAACTCTTTTGTATTAAAACCTAGTTCTTTATCATGGTCCACAATTTTTTTTCTGGTATTTTGATTTTAATGTCATTATAAAAACAAGTTTAAAAAGTTTTAATGGGCATAAGAGATGATATTCAAAATTATTTTAAATCGAGAAAGTACTCTGTTTATAAATGAAAATCATCATACTCACGAAAAATAATAGTGTCATTGCCAGTCTGACTAAAGCCAGCCCCTACTATTTCACTT
Organism: Magallana hongkongensis; assembly: GCA_016163765.1. NCBI lineage: Eukaryota > Metazoa > Mollusca > Bivalvia > Ostreida > Ostreidae > Magallana > Magallana hongkongensis. The sequence continues at coordinate 32,621,873 of WFKH01011801.1, forward strand.
CGTTGTACAACGAAGTAGAAGGGGCTGGTTTTTGTCAGACTACTAGTATGTCATTCTTATCTGATAGTTCTATCAAAAATTGTGTGACCAGTTTTTGCGCCAAGTCATACAAAAGTTTCCTATTGTATGGTGTGTTGGATATTGTTTAAAACCTTTTAGTTTAAATAAAAAATGTTCTGCGCGTAAACATCATTCTTCTTCTCCTCACTCCCCAAGATCTGTAGAAAATGCATATGATTCTATCTTATCGCGTACGTATGTCAAAGTGCTTGGGTAATCTTCCTTCTCCTCCTGAATTTTATTCGTGACCCTCACCATTCAGAAGGGAGTTCCTAGAAGCTTTATCTGAAAGATTTTTTTTTCGGTGGCACTTTGATGCATGGTACAACTGTCAATTTTCTTTACCTTATGGGGATATTTTTTATAATCTTTTTAAAAATATTTATGTTGCTCAGAGGGGTTTTGCACGCACTGCGAGAAATTAGTGTACATATGACGTAAGTATGACGTACCTTTACTGTGCGTTCACTCTCCGGTCACTGTGCCTTCACTGTCAGTTCTCTGTGCGTTCGATTTGTATATTGATGGTGAGCACAAGCGGCTTGCTGTCAAAATACGTTTAATGCAAAGGACAAGTGAGATCTCCTTACGTCAAATCATACGATCATCTTAAAGAATCCTTGAGCGAAGCTCAACTGCCGCGTACGTTTTCAGATCTCGCAATGAAACCGCGGTGATTGTTGTGCATGTCCAACGGCCACCGAAAGCGTACGCCCTTCCAAAACCGTAAGAACTCGCGTGTCTCGTAAGATATCCGCCTGCAGACAACCCGTAGAAGCACGTTCGACCAGTTGTGACTAAGGCTTAATATATGGCATGCCAAAAGTTACAATATTTGATCTTTTCCACTTGTCTTGTTTGCAGACCTATTGTATACCGGTATTGTTTTATATTATAAATTTTATTTGTTTAGTAAATTTTCTTAATTGTACTGCATACTGTGCCATTTGCATTGTATTAAATTTTATTTTTATTTCATAATTTCTTTTTGTATGGAATGATTTTGCTATTGGTCTTCGTCCGTCGTCGTGCGTCGTCCGTTAACAATTTGACATATTTAACGTCTCCTTGAAAACAACAAAACCAATTGCTACCTTTTTTGGTTTGAAGTATTTCTATATTGCATGGTTATGGTGTCCATGAAACCCTCCAGCTAAATTGTGAAATTCATGGCTCCTGGGTCTGGGGTTCAGGCCCTAGGGCGGGGCGATTATGGCCATATAATGAAAATATATTGAATCTTAGAAAATCTTCTCTACATCCACAGTAGTGGGAGATAAACTGAATGCATGATCATAATGTTGATGAAGCTCTTTACCAAAATTGTGAAATTCATGGCTCATGGGTCAAGGGTTTAGGCCCTGGGTGGGGCAAATAAGGGGCAAATATGGCCATATAGTGAAAATGAATTTAATCTTAGAAATCTTCTTCTCTACATCCACAGCAGAGAAAATTAAACTGAATGCAGGATTATGATTTCCATAACGCAATCAACCTAAATTGTGAAATTTATGACCCTTGGGTCAGGGATTCTGGCCAAGATTGCCACTTAGTGAAAATGTATAGCATTTTATGATATTTTCTTCTGTACTTTTACAGTCATGGGAGATAAACTAAATGCAGTTTGGGGGGGGGGGGCAAATATTGAAATAGTGAACATGTATTTTCATAAGTCATCCGGGTAACCTATTGCCGTTGGTCATGCGTCGTCCGTTCACTATTTTTTTTACATTTTAACTTTATCTTGAAAACTACAAGGTTAACTGACCATTGGCCATTTTAAATTTTATATGTGTTCTAATTTAGCAAATCTACTTTAATTTTCTGTGCATTGTATGCTTGTAGCAATATACTGTATGTTGGTTCAAAAAGAAATAAATAGATTTATATGGAATTCAGAAATCCCTAAAATAAAATACACAATCAGTTGTCAAATATTTGAGGATGGTGGATTCAAATTTCCAAATTTTGAAATTTAAGTTAAATCACTTCAATTAAATTGGATCAAAAGATTTTTTAGTGCAAATGAAGCGAAGTGGAAAAAGTTGATAAATGCTTTCACAGGAACTGTGAATATCACTGATCTGCTCTTAACAAGGTGTAGTCTGTCAACCTCTACAGTCAGGTTACCTACTTTTTACCATAATGTTATTACTTCATGGAAAATATTAAGAAACTGCATGAATGAAATCAGCTTAAATCCTCCTATTTTCACAGAATGTCTATGGTTTAACAATTATATATGTATTGAAAACAAACCAATCTTTTTCTCAGAGTGGTATAAGAATGGAATAATGTTTTTAAAGGATATTCTTAACAACAATGGTACTTTCTTAACTTTAGATGAGTTTTATCAAAGATTTAAATTCAAACCATCCTTTTTGCAATACTCTAGCCTTCTGTCTTCAATTCCAATGAATTGGAAACAAACTGCCAAAAAGCACACACATATTCTCTCAAATGAACAGGACCAAAATCACACTTTGAATATTCAGGGCAAACTTGTACCTTTGTGTAAGCTAACATGCAAAGATATTTACTGGATTTTGATCAACAGTTGCAAGGACTCAACCCTCTGTATTCAAAAATGGTCGGAAATTTTAAATTTAGAAATTCCTATTTCTGATTACAAAAAAATATTCTAATTACCTTTTCAGTGTTGCACACAAACTAGTATTCAATCTCTGCAGTTAAAAATTTTACACAGAATAATAGTACATTACAAGTCTCTTTTTAATATGAAACTGATACCAAGTCCTAATTGTAATATTTGTAATGAAATTGACACAATACACCACAGATTTTTCCTATGCAGCACCATTCAAGTATTTTGGAAAGACTTAATAAACTGGTGGCAACAACATATAGAAATTGTTAATCACTTGACTATGAAAGATGTTATTTTGGGTTGTTATGATATCAACAATACTCCACTAAATTTCTGTATCTTACTTGGAAAATGTTTTATCCATTTAACTCGGACAAAATCACCCGGCAAACAGGTTCAGTTTACTCTTTTTAAAAACTATTTGAAAAATAAGATTCATGCCAAAGAAAGTTACCTATGTTCAACAAACCAAATGCATATTTTCCTGGAAATATGGCAGCAATTACTAGCCAGATTGTAATATTCATAAAAATGAGTGTTTGTGAATGAGTTTTTGAATGAACTGAAAAATTGTAGTCTAAATTGTTAAGTTTATAAGGTCAGAGGTTTTTTTTTTGTTTGTTTTTGTTGTTGTTTTGTTGGTTTTTTTTTTTTTTCATATTGCTGATCATTCTGTCTAGCAGTATTTTTTTCAATTTTTTTCCTCTCCATTCTTAATCTAGTAGCAATAATCTTTTCTGTTGTAGTTTGTTTTTGGTTCCTTTGTTGTTCTGTTTTTTTGTTTTTTTTTTTTGTTTTGTTTTTTTGCTCGCTGGTTGTTGTTTGTATTTGAAAGAGTTATATGCAATGATCTTGATTATAAATTACAAAATACAAGAGTGACGTGTGACCAAATCCCTTCTAGTGTACAATGTTTAATATTATTGAATATTATTGTTATGTATCATACTGTGAGCCAATTAAAAAAAAAAAAAAAAAAAAAATTAACTGTATGCATGATGCGTGCATTATATATCATATATTATATTGTAATATGTGTGATAAATTTCTGCGAGGTTCGCAATAGCCTCGTAGTCGCGAATATGTCTCGTCGCGGACAAGTCCTTTGCTTACGATCGTAATATCAAAACGTATGTGGTAAAGGCTTGGTCACAAAAATTAGTTGCCGCGAACCAGATTATCACAAGTTAATCGCGAAATGAAGTCGTCACAATTAAAAGTTGGTTTACAGTATGTAATTTTTTTTTAAATCGATCCACGCAATCTCGAGATTTCGGGCTCCAAAGTCCTGAAGGAAGAGTTCCCTCGCGTAATGGCTAGAGAGGAGGACTTGTGCCCAGGCGCATTGGGTTCAATCCCTGAGTGCTGAATGTTTTTTCTTTAATTGTGTTTCGATTTTACAAATTTCCGTATTAATAATTTATCAAAAATCATAATAATAGCGCCTTTTTTTCAATATAAATATATATGTCTATTGAAATCCTTACAGGGTTAAATGGAATTTGAAGAATTGTTAAGAAATGATAGAAAAGACAACTACAGTACCCGCAACGTTATTTTTTACAATCCTACCCTATCGTATCGTGTATCAATCCTATCGTATCGTGCGTGTATACTGTTCTATCGTGCGTTAATCCTATCCTATCGTGCGTTAATCCTATCCTATCTTGCGTGAATCCTATCAGGTTTATCGTTCAATTTTAACAGTTTTTCCGTTTATCCTATCGTGTTAATCGTTTCGAGCCTTTTTGTAAGCAAGTAAATGTATTTCAAAGTTGCAAGTCGTTCAGTGCGCCGTATTCGAAAATTTATCGAACAAAATTCTAAAATCCTCTCCAGCTTTCTATCATGATACTAATTTCTTAATTTTTAGAACAAAATTAACCAATATTACATGTAAATCATATCTGTAAGCATTAGAAATGAAAAATTAATGTAAACTATCGAAGTTCTTAGGAACAAGGTAACATATTTATCTGTATATCGAATATATTAAATCGTACTCGGAGTGTATACTTGCGTAAGCATTAACTTTTATGCAATATGATTCGTTTTTTATGCATCATATTTTACAGAAACAAAAGAATTTATGATATAATTTTCATTTAATTAAAACCAGAGTTGTATTTTAATTGAACCCATTATTTTCCGTGTAATATTTGATTTCGGGCTGAAATGTTCTCGGCAATCGGCTAGGGTGTGTGGTAAGGTAACGAAAACAATGTTAACAAATCGTACGCGGAATGTGTATCTGCGTAAATATTTAACTTGTATGTAATATAATTCGTTTTTAATGCATCATTTTCTTATACAGAAAGAAATGTATTTATGATAGATTTTATATTTACTTTGAACAAGGGTTAACTTTTTATAATTGAACCCGCTATTTACCGTGAGATTTGATCTCGGGCTGAAATATTCGCGGCGTTCGGCTAGGGTGTTCGGTAATGAAAACAATATTAACAATACAGAAAATGTATTGATCATTTAAGCTAATAATTTTAGTTAAAATTTAACTGGTCATTTTTATACATTATATAAATGATGCAGCGATGATTAACAACTCGGCAATTGTTACTAAAAAGAAATTCCACGTAAATCTTTATTCGTACGTGTTCTTTCTCAAATTCTGCCATTATCAGTTTATTCCTGAAGATCGTTTAGAGCGATTATACGTTTATCATGTACATCGTTTATCCTTTCCTATCGTGTATCAATCCTATCGTATCGTGCGTGAATACTGTTCTATCGTGCGTTAATCCTATCCTATCGTGCGTGAATCCTATCCTATCGTTTATCTTGTAAAAAATAACGTTGCGGGTACTGTATCTCGATAGCCTATTTTAAGGTGCATTCAAACGGAAGACCTTTCGTTGCTTGCAACGAGATCGTGTCTAGTTATTAAGTCCAAAACATCATCAATATTCATTAAACTCAATCATGCATATTCATACTTATTGTGAACTTGACGAATGAACCAATTATTATTTTTTCCAGACACGTTTTCTCAAAACGTTTCGGTCGATTTCAATGAAGCTTTCAGATCTTACTCTAGACAAAATTTGTAAGAAAATTATCGATCATTTTTTTTTTGGTCGTCACTTCCGGTCCCGAAATATATTAGATTTCCTTTTATCTTGTTCACAATTTTTCTTAAAAAATAGTAAAGATAGAACTTTCAAATTTTCAGCGTTTATTGAGGGTCTACATGTATAGCCGCAGTGCCCTTTGCATTAATGCCTTCACTTCCGGTCGTCACAGGAAGGAAACAAAAACAATAATTTTTCACCTTTTTGTATTTTAAATATATTCTGTTATTTTTTGATAAAGACGCTTTTATGAATGCAAAGTAAATGTATGTAATTTGTTTTAAGATCGATCCACGCATTCTCGAGAATTTGTGCTTCAACGCCCTAAAACAAGAGTTCCCGTAACGTAATAGTTAGAGTGGTTGACTTGTGATCAGACGACCCATGTTCAATAGCCGGGTGCCGAAAGTTTTTTCTTCCTTAATGTGTTTTGATTTAAATTTTCATCTTTGAAAAGAAGGATTTTACATATTTCCGATTTTATGTTATCAAATATCACAACAATCACCATTTTTGCAGCATGAATATATTTCTACTGAAATTCTTAGAGAGGGTTATATAGAATTTGAACAAGTGTTAAGAAATGATAAAAATGAACAACTATCGCGATTAGGGGTAGCCCATTTTAAGGTGCATTTAAGCCTCTTGTTGCTCGCAACGAGATCGCTTCTAGTTTTTTTTGATAGTTTTTAATTCGAAAAGTTTAAATTTTCATTTATTTTGTACAATTTTGATCTATCATTTTTAAAATGTATTTTTTTCTTTTTGACTCGTGTCTTAGGAAAAGTTTATAATGCATTTAATTATTTTTCAAAGTCTTTCATTGTTTAATCTTCTTTAATTCTCCAAAACAAAGGAGTGTAAGTACGTAAAATATCGTTACTTTCGATTTAATAGTTTTCGATCGTTGTTGAATGTAAAGTTTCGATCGTTCATGAAATAGTCCACACACAGTCAACGTCAAAAGTACATGTATAAAAAGAAGACACCGATGTAAACATTTCGTATTAGAGGTACAGTATTTGAATACCCGTATCGGCTAAGCAATACATTTTATAAATTAAAGTAATGCGTACATTAATACGTGGACGAATTGGTTGAAACTTGTTAGATTGTGATAAAATCATTTCTTTGCTATATAAAACAGAGTCGGTAAATATACTGACAAATTATACATGTATACACATGAATATCATACAAGTAAAATCTAAATTGTCTATGCAAATTCAAATATTTTAAAAAAGAAAATTATATGACTCAATGGACATTATAAAAAACAATTGTGAAATTATACAAATGGAAAAGATAAAATATGTCAACGTTTGAAATGTGATCCTTTGTATACCGTATGTACAAATCAATCGTATTAGAATTAGACTTGTGTACATGTAACTGCTCCTAAACGATACGTATATAGCGTATCGTTGAGAAGCGGGTATACAAGTCTAATTTTGATTAGATTTAATACCAAAGGTATCTTGACAAAGATATAAGTAAATGATTCATTTTGAATACTTCAAACGATCAAAGTATTGAACTGAAAGAAATATTAATGTTAAATAGTAACGTATTCGGCATTATTACTTATTACATGTAGGCTTGTTACTGACTGACTTTGGAAATATATCGGGGTTATCAAGAAACAATGTGACGTCAGTTTAAAGGGCAACTACTCGAATTTAAAATTAATTTCAAAGGGCAACTACTCTGAATATTCTAAGAATTTACGAAACCCAGTTTTTGTATTAAATATTATGAAATATCGAGATGAGTAGGCGAAGCGTCGGCCATATTGCCGAATATTAGGTCTCACCAGACGGACATTGAGATATATCCTGCAGTCACTTGTCATGTATAAACCAATGAAAGTGTGACATTTCAGTCCAAGGGAAAACAATATCTCATAGATGTACACTATTTGCTATTGGATATCTTAAATTTTTATAACTCTAACGGATGGATAGAATCATATGACTGAAGGTTTAAGTAGGATATGATGTGCCATGACTGTTTTATTAAGAATTAAAAAAAAAATTTTACTCTATACCTTATATCGTAGTTTTTCATTAGGTGATGTAACGTTGAATATGCTTTCCTGAAATCAAAACAGCACAATAGCGTCTAATGAAAAAAATGGGTTCCAGTGCAATTCAGTGTTTGGCTATTCTTCAATTACATGTATTACTAACCACTGTTTAATGCTCTTAAAATCAATTAATCGATATGGATTTATTTATTGACAAAATTTTACTTTCTAGCCGTTTCGAGTGGAGCAGATAATTGTACCATTTTTATTGCAATCAAACCATGTCCACCGCCAACAGTATGTGCAGAAAGTGGAGACTCCATAAGCTGTGTGTAAGCAAAATTTTAATATAAGACAAAAATTTCTCAAAGATTAATATTGCCAAACAATGTTATTTTTCACAAAATGAATTGAACTAAAGTGTGTTATTTTTTTTATAAAATATGATACAAATATTGACTGGGGTTGATAGCAACAAAGATTATATTAGCCCCAAGGGACGAAATATCCGTTTTAAGGTGGCTAATATAATCGGAACACAGTCAACATTTGCTTTGTTATATTATGTAAAAGAACATATCAAAAGTCAAGAACGGATTTGAAAAGAAATTGCCGGTTCAACATAGATTTACGAGTTTACGAATCTCAAACGGTGTACAGTAATATTTCGCTCCCGGAAATAGTGGGAATATCCTCTTTATATTATTCCGTTCAATACTTTTGGGACAAGCTAACATTTTAATTATTGACTATTCGTCGATATAGTGTTATATACCAAAAATATACATCTGAATATAACAATAAAAAGATACTGACCGGTCTACCATCTGGATTTTTGACTATTCGTCTGCTTAAGTAATTATTTTTTACTTATACCAATGTTATGCAAGTATAACATTAATTATGGTAACTTACGCTTTATAAACCACGAAGCTGTTTATAACAAAACGTGTACTGCCCTAAGTTATGTTATTAATACGAGTATAACATAGATAGAAATTAAATTTATTTCTCATACTTTAAAATGTTCGTTGCCTTGTTCAGAAAATAAGACGCATGATTTAACAAGAATAGATATGGGTTTCCCCATATCCAAGATATTCGACTTTTAAATTAATTGATTTTTCACTGATCTCTAAGTTAAAAATCACTGAACTTGTTAAAGAAACTGGCGTATATAGTTCTTCATGTCCGTAGCAAATACTGCCACCAGTCTTGCGTCACTAGCAGAAAGTCCACACATCCTTACACAGAGTCTACACGAGGGTGATCAGAAATACGGTGCAGGTGTTACATAACCATTCCGTCATTAAAAAAAAAGAAAAGAAAAACACACACTCATACACAATAAATAATTAAAAGATATTGTGTGACAACTAACGAACAATAATTATGAAAGTAATATAATTATTGTAATAATATAAGCAATATTCATTAGTGAAAAAAATGTCGAAGAATGACCTATATTTTCGTGAAAAAGACTGAGGAGGCGGCTAGCTTAGGAATATGAATACTTCACATTTACATTTCTTGGAAAGGTGATTGTTGAAAATAATTTTACGTCAATTTTGTTTTCTTCCACGTATAAAATATACATCGATATTCTAAACATTTGTTGTAATGTTGTATCTGCTTATCATTATGTTATCACAGATATAAGACACAAAGTAAAAATTTGGGTGGGATTTATTTTAATGTAATTGGCTTATTTGGTCGCGGTGACATAAGGAACAAAATATGGGAGCGGCCGCAGGGTCGTCTCCCCAACAACAAACAATCAAGTGTGGCGACCCCAAAATGGGCTAAATTGTGCACTGGGTAGGTCACAAATGCACAACGCCACTCAAAATGCAATATGGTCAAAGTTCAAAGTTCAATCAGAGTTCAAAGTTCAATCAGAGTTCAAAGTTCAATCAAAGCTGCATTAAAGTGCAATAAGGTTAAATGGGTCAATATCCCATTTAATACAAAATTGTATAATTAAACATAATAATTTGCATGTATCAAAGTTGCAATGATGAAAAGCGCTATTTGCGCCACAAAAATGATACACGGTTTAGAAAACACTGTTCCATTTGAGGTGGGGTTTGACGAAAGCGCCACATGCATGAACATGCATCCGCCACCAAAGGTCCTACATATTGGTGACGGCGTCACATCCCCACCTCAAATGGATACCGCCGACCAATGCCAATGAGGATGGGATTGGTTTTACTTGGTTTTGACCCCCATTATGTGTTCAATAGCCCCTTGTAAATTGTTGAGAAAAAGGTCGTTCCCCAACTTGGATAGGTGGGTACCGTCACTATGAAAAAGTTGGGTATGACTGATTTTAATTTGAGGATGCTTGATGTAGGCCCCTCCCAGGCTCACCATGGTTTGAATTTCTTGGCGGTCAACTCGGGTTCGGGTTTGGTTCATGGCTTTTGTGTTTGTTGAATAGCGCCATGTTATCCTGGGGAGGGTAGAGGACCACACAAATTTGGTTTTTGGGAATAATGTTTTACATTGAGACAGAATGTCATGTACCATGGTCAACAGCCGGTCAAGACGAGTTTTGCCAACATTATTGGCTCCACAATGAACGACAATAATGTGAGGAGGACTTTGCAATTTGAGGCCTTTGAGGTACTTGAGTTTAGGGACAAGGTCCAAAAGTTTCATGCCACTGTACCCCTGCCACCATATGTTGGCATTTGGAATGGATAGGTTGGTTCCTCCGATTCTTTGTGAGGCTGCTACTGTAGCATGTTTGATAATGGAAGATCCCAAAATTCACACTTTAACTGGATCTGCAACCACTTGGATTAAATTGGTTTAGGAATGCAAATATTTGTTAAAATAATGACAAATACAAATAGGGAAATAAAATGAAGATCTTAAGGGAGGGAACATGATAATTAATCGCCAACTGCCGGTGGTTAGTTGAGTGAAGGGGAATGCTGAATATGCATTACCTAATGTAAGACCTATAGGCTTGTGAATGCCATCGCCCAGAGGCTTGTATGGCTTGTTCTGATAGGCCCTGCTGTGCCAGCATGGTAGCTGCCCCTATCCTGAATGAATGAGATTTGTAATACTTGCTGTTGATTCCCAAAACTTGTAGGGCTTTTGCCAGTACTGATGAGAACTGATAGCGGGTTAGTGGTTGGCCGGAGAAGTGGCAAAACAGGGGACCTGTAACATTTGGCCGGACTTGTAAATATTTGTTCATAATTTTGACCGGACAAAATTGGGTGTCAGTGGCATTGATGCGCAATGGGGTTCCTTTGCCTAGTTGATCCGTCTTGGAGTATTTAATGAGGAGATTGATAATAGAGTGTTGAATTGAAATATGCTGAACCTGGGTGATTCTATCGGGTGAGTTACCCTTAGATAATGCTAATTCCCCCACCCTTAATAATGCATAATATGCTAAGGTAAACGCAGCAGAAAACAGTGAAGTTTCATATGTATCCTGACATACCACAGGCAACTTATGAAGGATTTGATTCAAAATCTCTAGTGTTATGGGCATGCGCACATCCCTGTTGTTATTTTGCCTTTTCATGCCTTCTAACACTTTACCAACAAGGAAATGTTTTGTAGGGTCACCGTTCCCTAATACTTTACATTTAAATGCAATTGCAGATGTATAGGCCCTAGCAGTGGTTTGTTTGCAGCCTTGTATGGACAAGTGAGCTATGAACATTAAAATGTGATTTGAAGGTGGTGGCCAAAGGATGGACAACTGTTGATTTAATCTAAACTGGTCGAAAGTTTGCAGACCCACAGCGTAAGCTTTGGTAGTGTTACTGGCTAGTGATGACATAAGAAGGCGGTTCATTTCATCTTCAAGAGCACGTTGTGGAAGGATGTTGGTATGGGCTGGGGTAGCTGGTCTGCTGCTGGAGCAAGTTCCCTGAATCTTCCCCACTGTTGACGAGATATTGCATCTGCTATACCATTTTGATTGCCAGGAATATGCTGGGCTTTGAACTGAATGTTGTTTTTTATAGTGACAAGCATGAGTGGCCTAATGAGAAACATGACTCTATTAGATGAGGACGATTGTTTGTTAATGATGTGTACAAGAGCTAGGTTGTCTATATGTAGGATTATTTTTTTGTTTCGGAGTGCTTTAGCCCAAATGGTGAATGCCAAAACAATGGGGACTAATTCTAAAAATGTAATGTCATGAATGATTGGTTTGTTTGCCCATGACGATGGCCACTGGAGATAGGCCCACTGTCCTTGAAAATATGAACCGCATCCTAATGAAGCTGTCCCAGAGCTATCTGTAAAAAGGTTAAGTGTTTCTTGAGAACTCCATTCGGAATCCGGGAAATATACAACCCCATTGAAATTGGTCAGGAGGTCGAGCCACATTTGCATGTCTAATTTCATTGCAGAGGTAATGTTAACATGGTGATAGGGTTGAACCTTACCAATCATAGCATTATAAAAACGTCTGTTGAATGCTCGACTACCTGGTATAGCCCTGGCAAAGAAATTAAGTTTACCTACAATGCTTTGCAGTGAATTGATGGTAATTGTTCTTTTCTGAATATGATGTGTGAGAATTGACAATATTTCTTGAATCTTTGGTGGTGGTATGCGAATTTGCATTTGAATTGTATCTATGACCAGACCCAAGAACACAAGTGATATTGTAGGCCCCTGTGCTTTGTCCTTATTAAGTGGAATCCCCATATCTTTACATAGGCTATGAAAGGTGTCGACTAGCATACGACAATGGTTAGTATCGGACCGACCGGCAAAAATAAAATCATCTAGGTAATGGTGGGTGGTTTCTAAACCAGATTGCCTTCTGACCATCCATTCGATGAATGTAGAAAATGTTTCAAAAATTTTGCACGAAATTGAGCAGCCAAAGGGCAACATTTTATCGAAATAGTAAGCACCCCTAAAGAAAAGTCCTAGCAGTTCAAAGTCCCCAGGGTATACGGATATTAGCCTAAAAGCACTTTTTATATCCTCTTTTGCCAACAAGGCCCCCCTTCCCAATTTGCTAATGGTATTTACGACTGTGTCGAAGGAAGTGTAGGTTACTGTTGTATCTTTAGGGTCTATGTATGTATTTATGCTGGACGACGGTGGGTGAGATAAATGTGTTATCATTCTCCAACCGCGATCGCTTTTGGGAACTAAACCGATTGGTGAGACATGAATGTTGGGCATTGGTGGTTGTAGGAAGGGGCCAGCCATGCCTCCCTCATCCACCTCCTTAGAGATTTTTGTTTGCAAAATATCTGGGTATTGATTGGCTGATACTAAGTTGTGAGAAAAAATAGGAAGTCTAGGTCCTGCATACAACAATTTAAATCCTTCCTTAAAACCAGTATCTAAAGTTTGTGCGGCATGCCTATCTGGGTAATGTTTTAAATACTGTGAAATGGACTTAATGAGGATTGGGGTGCTTCCCAGAGACCAAAGGGTATTATTGTTTGGGGTGTCGGGGGAATTTGGCTGGAGGGTTGTTGTTGTATTGGTAGGAGGGGGGGGGGTGACCTTGGTTTGGTGTGTTGAAGCGAAATGGCCTGTTAACTTTGGTTACTTGTGTGGGCGTACCCAAAGAGCAGGTGTTAGAGGAGTGTGCATAATTGCACCTAAGGCATCTGTGTACATACTGGCAGTTTGATCTGGTGCATGCACCTTTGAAGTTGTAGTCAAAGCATTTGTCGCTGTTTACCCTTTTGTTTGAGGTGTGAGTCTGGTTGTATGTGTGGGTCTGGGGTGCAGTGGGTGTCATGTAAATCATCCATAACTCAGGATCAACTACACCCCAATCTGTGTTTTGGTTAATGGAAGCGGTAAAGCGGTACTGTTCGTCATATGTGAGCCAGCCCTGTGATCTCTGGCTTCCTAGCCTAATGTCATGCATGTACTTTAAAAATTGTTGTATTTTTTCAGGATGTGCTGCTGTGTAAATGCTCATGAAGATAATGAATGCATCTGTCCAACGATCAATGTTTTGAATTTTGTGCTGAGATTTAGGTTGGGCAATTAATTGGCCGCTTGCATCTATTGCAAGAGTGGAGGAAACATGAGATTTGTTTGGGTCCCTAACGAGCAATGTCCCCAAGTTAATGTATTTACCAGATATGATCTTATCCCTAGTGCTAGGGTCAACATAGTATCCCAACGAAAATTGAGTAGACCCTACAGGTAAGGGCAGGATTGTGTGGTTGGGGTCAAGAGGAACAAGAGTTAAATTACCTGTGGGCACAGGTGGCTCAGTGACCTGTATTGTGCAAACGCTGGTTGTGGGCGCCTGTGGCGCTGACTGTTCAACTGGGCTTGAAAGTGCCTGTGGGGTTGCCGCCTGCACTACTGTCTGGGGCTCATCCCTAGCCGCGGCGTGGAGTCGAGGTCGCCTGGACGTCCGCTCCTTGGGGGCTGGCCTTGACTTAGTCTTCGGCATAGTTTGCGTTGGGTATTACCATAAAAATATAGAAACAATTAGTAAATAAACTAATGACACGTAATCAAAAAGAAGCGTGGCCCGATAGCCCACGTTGTACCAATGAATATGGCGTGTGTACAGGTCACAGTACAATAAGTTTGGTGAGAGACAACAATCCGATAAAATTAACTGCCATCTGCAAATCCCAACAACGAATAATAGTTTAAAGTTAGCGTATACAAAGAGATGTAAAACTTTTGAATGTTATTTTTAAGAAATTGTTAGGCAAATAATGATAATTCAACAGAGAAAATTTTAACCTACCAGTTTGTATGACGTGAAGATTGAAAAGAAGGATATGGAGTAATATAGAAAAGCACTTAGTAAAAAACTATTTTGGAACTCAGCATGCGCAACCCGGATAAATCCGGAATGAGCATGGAAAGTATACTGAGATAAATGCGCATATTCTGAGACTGCGCTTTAATATGCGCTATTATTTCGTATATAGAGGATATCTATATTGTGTGATTTTGTATATAATATAATATTGAATGATTTATTTCTGACGTCGTCGTTTCAAAATCTGCCGTCAGGTGAGCAGACAAACTGAATAACGCGTTATGATAATAAGGGAATGTAAATAAGGTAATTTAAATATAAACATTAAATGATTTATTTTCGACGACGTCAAAAATGTTTTGCTTATATTTACATTCCCTTATTGCAGAAATCAATTATTTTATTAAATAAATCGGTATAAATTGCAGATCACGGAGGGAGTATATTAGAAACAGAAAGCACAGCTGCTTTCTAAAACCGGTTTAAACTGGTTATACTAGACTGTTGGGATGGGCCTTGAAAATATAATCCATGGAAAATAACTCTTGAAAGTTTGCAAATGTAATATTATACTAGTATGTAAACGGTGTGACCGATGGTTTAAACAGAGACAGTACAAAACAGAGAGAACCAAATTTGTTTGAATCGAACACATTTTTGTATCCGCCTGAATGCCTAGTCAAAGTACTAAACGTTGCGTGCTCAGTCTACAATTATGACGTCATCTTTCATACATAAAAATGGCTTCGGAAATATCCGAGCCGAAGATAGGTGATTCCGAGAATATTTTCTTTCTTCTTTTAATGCTTATATTTCATGCGTTTATGAATTAAAATTTGCTACTCTATTTAGTATATAAAGTTGTTTTTTTTTTCAACATAATTTGAAAGGACAGTCAATTGCACAGTCAATTATATTCATTTAAATTACTTAAGTTTGAAACCTTGGAAAGTTTTTAATAGAGTTCAGCTTAATTATTCGCTAAGTCAATTTCCTAAAAACTGTTCGAAGGAATTATGCTACTGATGTCCTACCTGTTTGGAATCCTCAATAATTTGCAAAACCTTGCATCTATTATGCTAGTAAACCGCTCCATTGCGTGTGCGTGATTAAAATGCCTTGGCTGGTTGTCTATTGTGACGTCACATTGTACGGATGTAAGATTAAAAAGCCCATTTAATAAGAATAAAAACAAAACCATTTCTTCTTGAAAACATGTAATTTTTCACTATTGTATAAAGTATCGAATTATTTCTGTCATATACACCTTTCACTTAATTTAGAATTGTCACAACCACTACACCAGAAGCTACAACTACCACATCAGAAGCTACAACAACCGATTCCACACAAGCTGCGACCACACAAGCTGCATCGACTGATTCCACACAAGCTGCCACCACAACGGCTGCAACAAATGATTCCACACAAGCTGTCACCACAATAGCTGCAACAGTTGATTCAACACAAGCTGTCACCACAATAGCTGCAACAACTGATTCCACACAAGCTACCACCACAGTAGCTGTCACCACAATGGCTGTAACAACTGATTCCACAATGGTTGTAACAACGGATTCCACAGAAGATACCACCACAACAGCTGTAACCACTGATTCCACAACAGGATCTTCAACAGTGACTGGTAACTTTAATCAATTATTAAAACATATGCCATTATTTAATTACAAAAAGTGTAATGTTTAATATCGATACTAATTAATTGCAAATAGTAAATACTATTACTAGTGTACAATATTCAACAATCGCTTTTTAACTTTTTAGATAAGTCGCAGTATGAAGTTTCCGTTACATTTGCGACCTTGACACTAAGTGTCTTTGTGTACTTAAATATATTGAATTAACCATGACGCAACTTTTACAAAAAGTTTATTGTTGCAGCATTCACTTTATGTAAAAGCTTTCTATTTTTTTTAGCAAGAAAGTAGTTAACGTTACATACAAACATTATAAACAAAGTTAAGGATTTCTTTATAATGGAGCTTAGCAAACATGTTTAATAAAACGCCCAAATACCATGATTGTTAAATATATTTTGATTTCAATTTTAATAAAAAGTGTGAAAAACGGGCAAAATCATTCAAATACTATAGACAAAATTCTGGTTTGACCGGAAGTGAAATCGTTCGACATAGAGAAAGTTAAACATTTATATTTATCCTAAGTTTTTTATCAGGGATACGTAGTAAAACACGAGTACTTCCAGTTTAATCAGACGTTACGAAAAATTCTCTCGATCTTTTCGTTTTCTAGCAAGTACAAGGGCTGTTCGATATGTAATGTGTATTATTATACTTTATGTATATTTATGTTAAATACTGAAATCTGATTTGTTTAGACGCAGTTTATAATCCGCTCTATCACCCTCAGCGTTAGCAACACACTTGGCAACGGGTAACACAACGGATTGTTACCTGCGCGTAAATTATGCGCGTACGGTTCGCCGTAGAATTCACGTCAGCAGTAAAGTTTTCTTTAAAATAAAGACATTCCGTATATTTAATATATAGTGCCTGTTTGGGAGGGTAACAGTTGAAATTGACACCCCAGAGAAAACCATTGTCAACCGACGCGAAGCGCGATAACACTTTGCACGACTTCGTGGATGATGATATTCTTAAATAGCTCTATTCATTACCTTTTAAACGGTATAAACACGAGCCTTTAGCTCCACATAGTTTTAAACTTATAGTTAATCAATAGAGCCAGTCGTTGACCACTGTTGTAAAAATGGTTGGGAAACGGGTTGAGAATATTGAAGAAATTAGAGCTTATATAAAAGTTCGCAAAAACTCTGCCATTCGGTAATGCAGATTTTAACTGGAGGAAGTTCATGGGTCTTATATCTTATGGGACAGTTCGTAGGTGGAGAAAGAAATTTCTGACTGGCACAGAGTCCTTCAAAGATGCAGCAAAATCTGGCCGACCCGTGACTGTAACAGGCAAGGCTAATGTTTTAAAAGTCAGGGAAATAATTTTAAAAAAGTGATGGCAGACATACAATTCGTGAAAATGCCAAAGCTGTTGCGGGTGCATTTCATTTTGAAGCGTATTTTGAAAGTACGAAAGATTTCTGCCAGATGGATACCGCATATATTTACAGATGACTAAAAACAGGTACGAGTAAAAACCGCTAAGCAATTGCTAAAAATGTTTCCCAAATTCAATTAAAGACAATTTGCAAATATTGTTTCTGGTGACAAAACATGGTTCACTATTTCGAACCAGTAAGAAAAATTGGAAACAAAATACTGCTAACTTTACATGGTAGGAGGCCTGTAGTTGCAAAAAGAACAAAGAACGTTCTTTATTGCATATTCTTCTCATGTGATAGTATAGCCGTACAAATTCTGGTGCCGAAGGGCAAAAGTGTTATTGGTCGGTATAACGGAAATGTTATACTTAGTCTAAAAAAGCTAACAAAAATAGTACCATAAACGACGCCATGTGTCAGGATATTCGTCTACTTGATGATAATGCTCCATCACATATATGAAATGGATCCAGAGATTGAAATTATGTATATTAAACCGCGGAGAATACTTTGAAGAAATTTAATGTTTATTCAATATTTGAGTCGAATGCTTTTGAGATATCGTAAAATATACATTACATATCGAACAATCCTAGTACGTATCCGTTTAAAAAAAAGAATAAGTGGCTTCCACATTGGATTCATATACCTGTATGTTATCAGGATAGGATCATAAGCAAAATAACTACAACTTACTGGATAAAACCACACGATACGCCATCGCCCTGTGTGATTATATATCTTTACAAAACACACGATTTTACACAACACGCCGTGTCGCAAACACAATGCGTTTTGGCACATTAGAACATTGCGCTAACATATCGATATCCTAACAAAACAAAACAACGGCGAGTTGTGTAAAGTTGTGTTAGCACAATGGCTTGATATGTGACGATATGTGATTTTTTAAAGCGCAGTAAGGGTTTTGTAATAGCCCTTTCCACACACAATGCATATGCACATTAAGGACTTCAATATTAATGGGAAGGATAATTTTTTTATTTTCCATGAAGGGAGGAGGGAGTATTTTTAGTAATTTTACTACGTGAATTTAATAAGCTAGAATTTTCCCACGGGGAGGAGGGGGGGGGGGGGGGGGGGTCAGCGCAGAGATATTTGTATTTTAAGTATGTTTTAATCTAAAAAGAAATTATCAGTCCGGTTTCAACAATGAATATAAACATTACTTATCGTTTGATTTGTATACAATATGATTATAAACTAATCATTGACATATCATTAAGATATTATCACATTTTATGTTCTTAAACGAAAATTTTCAAAATCTTAAGACTCCTCTACATAGGCAAAATTTTAATTCAAACTTCTGACATTGTTTTCTATAATGAATTCTAAGAATATGTATTCTATACGTAATACGATCAAACTTTGGGGTGATAGAGTGCCGATTTCTTCACCGTGCCAAATTTCTTGTGTTTCAGAAAACAATAAAACTTTAACATTTGATTGCATGTATTTTTCAAAATTTATTGTTTTAGTTTGTTATTATAACTCATTCTATCAACAAGAATAGAATTTATAAACAGAAAAATGTATCACACCTTATACATTGACTTCGTTCTTG
>WFKH01011801.1:32667388-32701165 GCA_016163765.1 Magallana hongkongensis
GAGAGAGAGAGAGAGAGAGAGAGAGAGAGAGAGAGAGAGAGAGAGAGGAAAGTAGTTAATGTATTAAATAAAAGTCAGATTGAGGGGGGAAACATACAAGTTGAGTTGATGCCTACATGTACAAATGGATTTATTTTATACAATTTCTATTTATAAAAATATTATATGGTTAACTTTTCATTTCAGCTAAAACGGAGTGCACAAATACAACATTTAACTGCTCACAACAATGCGGAATCAAACCAGGTGGAGAAGAGTACTGTTTTTGTAACACTGGGTATTCCTTGAATGAAACCGACCAAATCAGCTGTTTTGGTAAGTAATGTTAAACTGCAGGATTGTTTAAAATTATCGCTGGCTTAGAAAAGAATATATTGAAACAGTAGTCTTTACAAGTCCAACAAATATCTTAGTTGAATTTGGAATAATGAGATGGTACAAAAACAAATCTTTATTTTAGACATTAATGAATGTGCGACTGACCAATGTTCTGACAACTGCACTGAAAATGCACCAGGTCAGGGATATACTTGCTTCTGTCCTCCAGGAAAAAAGTTGGACATTGATCAGAGGACCTGCATTGGTAATTATCGTGATGTTGACAATAATATTTGCTATGAAATCCTTGGATCGCCAATTTCTTGTAGCTTGATGAATAAGTCGTTCAACTAGTACTTATGTGTAATAAAATCATGTAGAAAAGTAGAAAATTCAAGAAAAAGTTCGGATCAATTCATGGAAAAGACAGCATTCTTTTAAACAAAACCCTTTAGGAAGTTTATACAATGGGATGTGTAATAATTAAGAACCCTGTTCTTAATAAACAATAATCAAGAAAACATGACGTATCACAGCAAATGCATGCTTTAAGAATATTAATCATCACCCATAAATACCATCACCTACTTATATAAATCGTTTCGTTATTTGTAGACTGTGAAAACGGAAAATACGGAGACAATTGTGCCTCAAACTGTACTTGCCAGGCTGAAAACACAGACATGTGTGACAAAGTGTCAGGCAACTGCACATGCAAAAAGGGGTGGAAAGGATCGAACTGTACAGAAGATATCGATGAATGTAAAAATACTACAATTTGTCAAGCTAATTCAGTATGTCAAAACACAAATGGATCCTATTCTTGTAATTGTGATGAGGGATATTCACTGGCTGCAGGAAAATGCGTTGGTATGTTATTTTTAGTTGGTCACTTCATTTATATTGTTTAAAATCTGATAAATCCTCGGAAGTATAATACTAAAGAAGATAAGCTTAATAAATCTAACTTTTTCTGCTTAATTTTAAGATATGATTGATTTTTAATGATAAATATTTCATGAAAACATCAATTTAAATATTAAATTTAATGTTTCGAAAAACTTCACTAGCAAAAGCCATATTTTTTTTTCAAACAACCCAAAATATTTGAAGTAAAAGATGTATTTTTATTGGGTATTAGTGAAATAAAAAACTTGAAAGTGTAAACTGAAAGAATTGATTTAGAGTTGTTCCTTTGGGTGTCTATAAGAATTAATTTTGATTTGCCGAAACATTTTAAAAGCATAGGAGCGTTTGTTTAGAATATTATTATAAATATTTGCGTTTCCAATTGAAACAAATCTGATAGCAATAGGTCACCTGAGTTTAATCAGGTGACCTATTGCTATCTGTTTTCGTCCGTCGTCGTGCGTCGTGGGTTAACAATTTACATTTTTAACTTCTTCTTAAAAAATACATGGCCAATTGTTTCCATTTTTGGTGTGAAGCATCTCTATGGTACGGGGAATGTAAATTGTGAAATTGGTGGCTCTACCACCCCCAGGGTGCCACAGGTGGGGCCAAATGTGCAAAAAACAGCCAAATTTTCAAAAATCTTCTTTTCTACTCACACACATGTGAGGAAAAACCTAATTGCATGGTTATGATGTCCCTGAAACCCTTTACCAAAATTGTGAAATTCATGGCCCCTGGGTCAGGGGTTCAGGCTCTAGGGTGGGGCCAATATGGCCATATAGTAAAAATGTATTTAATCTTAGAAAATCTTCTTCTCTACTCCCATCGATATATGTTTAAAACTAAATACATGATTATGATGTCCATGAAGCCTTCTACCAAAATTGTGAAATTCATGGCCCCTGGGTCAGGGGTTCAGGCTCTAGGGTGGGGCCAATATGGACATATAGTAAAAATGTATTAAATCTTAGAAAATCTTCTTCTCTACTCCCATAGATATTTGTTAAAAACTAAATACATGGTTATGATGTCCATGAAGCCCTCTACCAAAATTGTAAAATTTATGGTCTCTGGGTCAGGGGTTCAGGCTCAAGGGTGGGGCCAATATGGCCATATAGTAAAAATGTATTAAATCTTAGAAAATCTTCTTCTCTACTCCCGTATATATTTGTGAAAAAGTAAATGCATGGGTATGATGTCCATGAAGTCATCTACCTAAATTTTGAAATTCATGACCCCTGGGACAGGGGTCTAGGCCCTAGGGTGGGGCCAATATAGCCATATAGTAAAAATGAATTAAATCTTAAAAATCTTTACTCCCACACATGTGGGCAAAAAACTGGATGCATGGTTATAAGCTCCTCTACCTAAATTGTGAAATTCATGACCCCTAAGTCAGGGTTCATTACCTAGCATTTGGAGAGCATTTGGAAAGAGTTGAAAGGGGAGGGGGTAAACAGTTAATGGAGTTATTTTCCCTTGCTTCTTCCTAATGGAGTTATTTTCTTTAGCTTGTTCATATTTACTAATTAATCATTGAATATAGAAAAATAATGAAGCTGTCCATCAAAGTTATTGATAAGATATTGTGAAAGCATTTGAAAAGAGTTCAGGGAAGAGGATTACAACAGTTAATGGAGTTATCTTCCCTTGCTTCTTCATAATGGAGTTTTCTTCCTTGGCTTGTTCATATTTAGTAATAAATCATTAAAAAGAATGTAATTATAAAGTTGTATTATCAAAATAGTTATGCAAATATTTTTATCATTTGAAACAAAAACAGTTTTTAAATTTTTTTAAGATAAACAAATAGACTTGTTAATAGTAAAGTAATAAGTAGTATACAAGCCACCTTGTTTTAGTTTATCTATGAAAACATATAAACATAAAACCTATTTTGTAAGTTAACATACGTGGGATAAATAAATTGAATGGAATCTGGGCACCTCTTCTATAGTATGTCATACAGTCTGTTAAGAGCTTCAAGTCTTGTGCTTAAATATAGGGTTAAGAGTCCTTTCCAAAAGATTTCAGGCAGGGAGGTGGATGTCATTACATTATTATAATCTTCTAATCCATTATGAATGTCAATTTAATGCATTTATGAGACTCCTGGACAATTTTGTGTATGGGCTATGGTACGCAGGTGACCGTTAAGGCCTATTGGCCTCTTGTTTTGTAATCAATTTTATTTTTCAGCGTCCAAAAACTATGTTTTGCAAGTGTTTAAAAAAAACCTTTACTTTCAATGGAAAATAAAATATCTTACCAGTTATTGCTAATATATTTCAGAGTGTGCTTTGAATACATATGGTCCAGATTGTGCATATCAGTGTTCGTGTGATTTCACAAACACCCAGTCATGTGACACGAAAAATGGAACTTGTTACTGCAAAGAGGGATGGCAAGGAACTAACTGTATAGAAGACGTTTTGGAGTGTGCTAACGCGACCATCTGTGGTTCAAACGCTCAATGCTCGGAGACAAACGGATCCTATGTATGTAATTGCGACGTTGGATTTAAAAAGGATACGTCTGGGTCCTGTGTCGGTAAGGAATAGATAAGTAGGAATTTAGCATATTCGCATTAAATATCAGTGAGTTGCCACTTTGGTAATTGAATAAAATTTTACTTTTACATAATGTACATGGCCTTGTATTCTGTAACCGATTTTATGTATATTTGTACCAATGTTTGCATTTTTTTACGCAAAATATTAGGCACATGTTTTTGTTCTTGTAAAATTATCGAAAAAAGTTGTACTTGGTGTGATACATCTATAAACTAAAAAAAACCCAGTTTCCTTCAAAGACTGGATGCATATTGTCATGTTAATGTTATTTTGTTTTATTTTGTTTTATCATTCACAGACGGATGCCATTTTTCTGAACTATTTTATATTTAAAACCATGTAACTTTCAACTTTAGATATTAACGAATGTACACTTGGAACTGACACTTGTGACACCAATGGCGAATGTACTAACACTGTAGGAGATTTCACGTGTTCTTGTAAAACTGGATTTAGTGGAGATGGTTATTCCTGTTCAGGTATATACTTCCCAATATGTTGTATTAAATTTTTGTTTATTAGATAACTGAAACTCTTTTATTTTTTTTCAAAATAAAGACAATTCAAAGCAATTAAAAATTGACAATTCTACATGTACATATTATAATTTTCTATCCAATCAGTGATCTGATCTGTCAATCATATCCGGGTCACATATTAAGAACTGTTTTGTTTTGATTCTCTGTCTTCTTACATAATTACAACTTTTATACATTTGTCTGTTCTAAATTAGAGAAATATTTATTTACATTGGTAATTGATGATTTTCAGCTTGTAACAGTACACATTATGGTTTTGACTGCGCCTCTCGGTGTACGTGTATTGAGGATAATACAATGGACTGTAATGACATCACTGGACAGTGTAATTGCAAGACAACATGGAACGGAACAGACTGTAAAGAAGATGTAAATGAATGTGATTTAGGGACACATGACTGCAATTCTACCATTGAAATCTGCGTTAACCGCGATGACGGCTGGAATTGTTCCTGTCGATATGGATCAACAAATAGAGTTTGCAATGGTATGGCATATATTATCAAACTGTAGGATGTGCTTGTCACTTAATCAAATAGAAATAATTTGAAACATATATCTCTTAAAACTATAACAATTTTAAAACTATTGAGACATTTTCAGGCACTCTGATCATTGTCTTTATCATTAACAGTGTGAATGTCATTTAAAGCATGAACAACTTGATCTTCCAACAGCATTGCATGTTAAATGTGCTAATTAACATTTACTTAATTTACGGTTACTACTCTACATGCATGACGCTTATTAATATTAATGATAAATAACATAGACGTGAAAATGGTTATTTAATCTTTGATTGATGCATGCCAGCTTATATGACTCTTTAATGAAACCTCAAACAGTCATGACAACAACAGCAAATCCTGAAACGCCAACCGAATGGACAGAAACGAGTACAAATGCTACTCAAATTTCCACTCAAAACACTGACAGTACTTCCGAAAGTATACAAACAGCAACACGAAGTTCGGATGGAACATCACAAAGTACTCAGTCAGTGGATAGTACTACATCAAGTTCGCAAAGTAATCCAACAACCACAGGAGGAAGTGAGAACACATACAGTACTTCTGAAAGTACTGAGTCAACAGCCCAAATCACACAGAGTACTCGGTCAGTGGGCAGTACCACGACAAGTGCTGTAACAACCACAGGGGGTAGTGAAAGCACTACAACAGGTAGAGAAAAAGCACAGCACAATAGTCATATTCCACTTTGCCATATTATATAATAATAAAAATACACTGTTTTTTTTTGTTATATTTAAAATAATTAACATTTTCTCAATAGCTTTAATAGAATATAAAATTTTCAGTTTACAACATCACTGCTTTTGATAAATATTCAATTGAGTAAATTGAATTAACATTCACGGTTGGCCTTTTTTTCCAAAATATTTATTGCTAGATATTTGTTACATTAATAATAATTGAAATGCTTCTGCTTTATATTTGTTTAAAAGTTTATAGTCTTCAAATATCAAAAAAAGTACATTTAACCTGGACAGCTTTTAAAGTTAACTACAAGCTCCTACTAATCTTTTTATGTTATTGATGCAAGTTTGCTTATTTTTCCTTCTAATAAAATTTAAGCAGCAATTCTTCAAACGACTATCAAAAGAACAAGAACGAGTACATTTGCAACATCAATTAGTTAAAATTCAACTCAAAACACTCGCTGACATCTCTTCTGAAAGAACAAACAACAGCACAAAGCTAGACAGAATTGTTGCTCAATATTATTAGTATTAATGACAAATAACAAAGACATGAAAATGGTTATTTAATCTTTGATTGATGCATGTCAGCTTATATGACTCTTTAATGAAACCTCAAACAGTCAAAACAACTTCAAATCCTGAAACGTCAACCGAAAGGACAGAAACGAGTACAGATATTACGCAAATTTCCACTCAAAACACTGACAGAACTTCCGAAAGTACACAAACAGCAACACAAAGTTCGGATGGAACGTCACAAAGTACTCAGTCAGTGGATGGTACTACATCAAGTTCGCAAAGTAATACAATAACCACAGGAGGAAGTGAGACCTACAGTACTTCTGAAAGTACTGAGTCAACAGCCCAAATCACACAGAGTACTCAGTCAGAGGGCAGTACCACGACAAGTGCTGTAACAACCACAGGGGGTAGTGAAAGCACTACAACAGGTAGAGCAAAAGCACATCAAGACAGTCATACTCTACTTTGCCATATTATATAATAATAAAAATACACTGTTTTTTTGTTATATTTAAAATAACTTACATTTTTTAAATAGTTTTTATAGAACATTAAATGTTTGATATCACTAGTTTTAATAATATCGCATATATGCAATTAATAATCAGGGTTGGATTTCATTATAAATACACATAGATGTTTTATTTAGAATTAATATTTTTCTAATAGGTATTTTTCGTAAAACAGTATATCCTCAGAAATCAATTCTTACAAATGTATCTCAGACATTTAGTTTTGCTAAGGAAAAAAACCAAAAATACATTGCATTCTTACAGAATGAGAAAATATCACAAAATTATGTAATTGTCATGTTTGCTGCAAAGTAGGTAGTACGGCATTATTCTTATATTTGATACACAATATGTAATAATTCTTACGTGAATAAAACTCTAGCACGCTTTGATATGTGAAAAACAAATATATTTTTTTCCATTAATCCAGCTGGCTGTAACACGACACATTTTGGAATTGGCTGCAATCAAACGTGTCCATGTAATACTACAAACACCTTCGATTGTGATGATACATCTGGTACTTGTACCTGTTATCCTAACTGGTCTGGCACTAATTGTAACGATGACGTAAACGAGTGTGTTACCAACAGTACCGCCTGTAACACGACTATTGAAGAATGTATAAATAACGATGGTGGATTTAGCTGTGTCTGTCTGTATGGAAATAGCAGTACCGGTTGTATAGGTATTAATAATTTTAATAAAGATTTTCTATTTACAATTCATTGATGGACAATTGTGAAATTGAATTCAATTGTTTTTTATTATATACGTTTTTGTATATTTAAACGAATAAATGTTATAGAAAGTTAAAGTTATAAGTTAAATTAGATTTGCAATTCGATGTGGTAATAAAGCCCACTCCATATTTTATCTGACATAATTCAGGAGAAGGTATCAATCCAAACAATCTCCGCCATGGTGTAAAAATATTTTAGTTCATCTGATTCGGCCTAATAAGATCATTTTCAAGTTAGACTTCCTTAAAAAATTATATCACGATGAACAAACCAATTCTACATAAATCAACACGAGACAAAAGCACCAGCATGTTTATCATGCGTCTTTTTCTGCAGCAGGCATTGATTTTATAGGATTAACGATTGAAATTTAGATTGGTTTGATATAGTAAATATCAATATAAATTAGCAGTATAACCTCATTCTTTCACGAAAACATGATTGAAGTAAGGCGCTTGTAGCAAAAAATTATATTTTTGTGTTATTTATGTTTAAAACCAAAAAAAAAAAACCCCCACAAAAACCAACAAGAACAACAACAAACGAAACAAGCAAACAGAACAATTCAAAATCATACATGTAGCAAAACAAAATCGGGTTAGAGGCTTTAATATTGCAGATTATTTACTTTTTATCATAAATATTTTATAATATATGGTTCTATCATTTATTTTAATTAAATTTGGTTATTTACTAATTTTAGAAAAAGTACCTGCATATGTACCAGGTGAGTATAAGATATTCTAAGAATACATTTCATAACATGCAATTAAGTATGCATTGAACGTAGCATTTATTTTATTTTCCCTAAACGACATTTTGTTTTACAGAACCCACTCAAGTTAAACTTGGAGTAGTATTGACTTTCCCAATTAATATATCACTTGCTGACTATGACAATGTTAAGCAAACGATGACAGTATCGGTAAGATAATGCCCCGCGGATGATTCTTTTACTGAGCTTCTTTCAAGTTTTTTCACTTACGTGGATAAAAATAATACATTTTTATCATTTAACAGCTCACCGCGTTTTACAAAAACAGAATTGCTGGATTCATTAAAGTGTTAATCCTTGTCATCAGGTATTAGATTTTGTCAGTCTTTTTATATGTTTAATGGACAATGAATGCTTTTATATGATGATTTTAATTCAATTTTTTATGCAGAACAACTAAGAGCTAAATTAGCATTTCTTATTATTTTCTATAATGAGACCGGATCTAAATGCAATGTCCAATCATTATATTTTTAATCAGGAGAGGAAGTACAATTGTTGAACACGAAGTCGTAACGAACAAAACAGAAAAGGCTAACCAAGATCTCGTGGAATCTGTGTTAAGTTTGTCCAAAGGAGAAAGCAAAATCGAGTATAATGGCACAAATCTTACTACTTCATCAGTAGCAGTAAATGACACAACTGGAAAGCAAAAAGGCATGTAAAAAATACAAATTACAGTAATATCAATACCGTGATACATTTGAAAAGCAATTAAATAACTAAGATTAGCCGTCTATATAAATAATATTTGAACTAACTGCATTTATCTGTTAGTACTAAATACAAAGAACTAGTGAAGGCATTCTCGATATCAATACTATTTTCTGAAGCGAGATTTAATAAAAACTTAAAGTGATTGATGTTATTTATCTTCAGTTATCACAAGCGCGTCTTCAAAATGTGACCTGTATGTTATCAATAATCCGTGTGGGGAAAATGAGAAGTGTGTTGAAGACAATACCAAGGCTTATTGCACGTATGTTCTTGTTAACTAATAAATCCTTATTTAATTTTTTATGAACATGTGAAATGAAAACCTGTTTCATGAATTTGCTAGGTGTTCTCTAATGAATCTTATTTTAAAAATTAGAAAGTTATAATGATAGATGTCTACTTTTGCACTTTTCTACTTATTATCATTATTTGTTTATAGAGGAATTGTGAATTCGAGTAAGTATATTTTATTTCATATTATCTCATTCGTAAAAAAAAACCAAAATCATTTTTAACATAACATTCCACATTTTTACTTCAAGTACTCTTAATTGTGATTGCAATGTTCTAATGATAATGTAACAAAATATTATTATGAAAAAGATTATTTTTGGAGACTGGTGATCATCCTCTCATATAGATTAGATAGATTTCTATAAACGAAAGAATGTATTAAAAAGATTTTGCTTGGAATTCCTTTCCTCCTTTCGTCCTTCCGTCAGCCTATCACTTGTCCGGTGTATATCTTCTCTCCCTTTGGCCCAATCTCGCTTATACTTCACCCACATCGTGTCTTTGGTAAGAGGTTGTGCAGTGACCTTTGATATAGTTTTTAGGTCAAGGGTCAAGGTTTAATTATACCACGCATTTTTTTCAGAGAATATATATACTCTCACCCTTAGCCCTATGTGGCTCATACTTTACAAAACCAAAGCTTTAAGGTTAAGGGTGTACAGTGACCTTGAATGAAGTTTATACGTCAAGGGTAAAGGTCATATCAGACCACGCAAAAATCTTTTTTCAGAGCATAAATACTTTCCCCTTAGTCCTATCTGGCTTATACTTTACGTACACAGAGCTTTTGGGTAAAGGGTCTGCAGTGACCACGAACCAAGTTTCAAGGTCTTTCAAGGTCAAATGTGAAGTCATATCTGAACTCTTTAAAACCATTTTATACCACACCTTATTAGCCATTGGCTAAATCTTGCTTAGATTAAACCAAAAGAATGCCTTTAGGTAAGGGGTAAAATGCTTTAATATAAATTATATGCCAACTGGAAAATATCTAAGTCATAGATTAAGGTCAAAGCAAAATCCTCTGAAATGCTTTTCATCCTATTGTGCATTATTTAAGCAAGACCCTTTAAAAGGGTCACCATCTCAATGATGTCGAGTTTTTTAGCTCACCTGAGCTGAAAGCTCAAGTGTGCTTTTCTGATCACATTTTGTCTGTCCTCCATCTGTCCGTCTGTCTGTCTGTCTGTCCATCCATCTGTCCGTAAACTTTCACATTTTCAACATCTTCTCCAGAACCACTAGGCCGATTTCAAACAAACTTGGCGCAAAGCATCCTAAGGCAAAGGGAATTCAAATTTTTGAAAATTAAGGACAACACCTTTTTTCAAGGGAAGATAATTAGGAATTATTGAAAATTTCTGAGAAATTTTCAAAAATCTTCTTCTCAAGAACCATTTGGCCAGAAAAGCTGAACTTATATATATTGTATGTGGAAGGATCCTCAGGTAGTGTAGATTCAAAGTTGGGAAAACCATGACCCCCGGGGGTAGGGTGGGGCCACAATGGGGGATCGAATTTCGGCACAGGAATATTTAGAGTCAATCTTCAAAATTCTTCTTCTCAGAAACCAATCAGCCAGGAAAGTTGAGACTTTTGTGGAAGCATCCTTATGTCTAATAGATTCAAGTTTGTTCAATTCATGATCCCCGGGGCTAGGGTGGGGCCACAATGGATGGTCGATTTTTTTACATAGGAATATATAGAGTAAATCTTTATAAATCTTCGTCTCAGAAACCAATCAGCCTGGAAAGCTGAAACTTGTGTGGAAGCATCCTCAGGTAGTGTAGATTCAAAGTTATGACAATAATGACCCCCGGGGGTAGGGTGGGGCCACAATGGGGGGTCGAAGTTTTTCATAGAAAAATATAGCGTAAATCTTTAAAAATCTTCTTCTCAGAAGTCAATCAGCCAGGAAAGTTGAAACTTGTGTGGAAGCATCCTCAGGTAGAGTAGATTCAAGTTTGATGAAATCATGATCCCCGGGAGTAGGGTGGGGCCACAATGGGTGGTCGAATTTTTACATAGGAATATATAGAGTAAATCTTTAAAAAATTTCTTCTTAGAAGTCAATCAGCAAGGAAATCTGAAACTTGTGTGGAAGCATCCCACGGTAGAATAGATTCAAGTTTGATCAAACCGTGATCCCCGGGGCTAGGGTGGGGCCACTGGGGGTCCGAATTTTTACATAGGAATATATCTTTAAAAATCTTCATCTCAGAAACCAACTGGCCAGAAAAGCTGAAACTTGTGTGGAAGCATCCTCAGGTAGGGTAGATTCAAGTTTATACAATTATGATCCAATGGGGTAGGATGGGGTCACAGCCGGGGGGGGGGGGGGGATTTTACATAGGAAAATATAGAAATAAATCTAAAAAACCATTTGCCTAGAAAAGCTGTTACTTTAGTGAAAGCAATCTCAGATAATGTAGATTCAAATTCGTTAAAATCAAAATCTTGAGGAGTAGGGTGGGGCCACATTGGGGATCCAATTTTACAAAGGAAAACATTTTAATTATTCAAAAAAACTGAATTTTGTAATGTATGGTTTTACTTATATGCAAGCATTTTGAAATATTGCTGATTCTTTAAAATTGTTTAGACTTTGGCCCCTAGACAATTCCTGGACCTCACAAGGGGTTCAAAGTCTGAAGTAGGTTTATATCCCATATATAAACAATTGTTTAGGATCTTTTTTTAGAAATGAATGCTCAACATGTGATATGACATAAAATCATTCTGTTCGAAAAGGGACTTGATTATAAAGATAAGAATATCCAGGGGGAAAATGGATTTTTATTTATACAGGATCTTCATGTATTATACTACATTGTCCAGATATTTTGTATTATGACTCCATTAAGCTGATTTTATCTATTGTTGTTCAGGTGAGCGATGTGGCCAATGGGCCTCTTGTTTGTCATTCTTTATGTCTTTGTAATTTATTGCTAACTTTTTTTCTGAAAATAAAAATGATTTCAGTTGTTATCTAATTAAGTGTACATTAGTAAAGTTATTTTCGGGAATGCAACAGGCTGACTGACGTGTTTTGAACTGATGTAGTTTGTCCATTTAGGTATATTTAAAAATCATAAGAAAAATTGTAGTATACATTCCCCATCCGAATCCCTTTAATTGTAACCGATATAGATTTGGTTTTTTGTTTTATATTTTCTTAAGGTGACAATTTCCAGTTAATTGTTGGACTTGGAGTCGGAATATCGCTCTTCGTTCTAGCAGTTCTTATTGGGATCATCATTGCTCTCTTTGTTCGAAGAAAGCGTCATCCAAGAGAAATGTCGTTATCGTCTTCTGTTGACAATTTTGAGTGAGTTAACTTCAAATGCGTTTAAACGATCGCGAAATAGCACTAGATTAATAATACAAAAGAAACATTTGTTCTAGACATTGTGTACCTTAAATAGTGATGGTGATGCGGTTTCTGGTTTTTATTTTACATTATCTGTATTTGGCTTACGTAGCTGATACTAGTATGCTGTATTTGTTTTGATATCATAAATATATATTTTTCATATATTTAATCTATACTTTTTCATTTTTAACAGAAACATATATGGCAGAGATGGAATGTACTTTACCTCCGGGATGCCCACTAAGATCGACAGCTGGGGTCGTTATGGGTCTCCATATTCTCCCCATCACTGGTCAGGTCACGACGGCAAGAGAGGAAGAGATGGTTTTGATGATTAAAACAGTACCAGGGAACCATACGGTAAGTATATAATAAATATTTTATAATCTAGCAGATAGTGTTAAATAACCTTTCGAATAGTGTACCCTCGCTGATTTTCCAAGTGAAACAAATTTAGGATGAAGAAGCACATATAAAAACGAAGAATAAATGACATTGACTACAAAACAAGCTTATCTTTTAAAAAAGATATTTGAGCTAGCGCTGTAGCCATTTTTATACACACAAAGAAAGGTTCGTGATCAACTGGGTTATTTTGCTGAATTCTTTACTGTTTAATTATGAAGAAGTAGACAGTACTGCGGGAGGGGGGGGGGGTAGGTTCAATATGGAAGGGTGATGGTGCAGTTTTATCGATAATGGCATCCGAGCTAATGGTTGTAGACTTAATCATTTTTTTAAATAATAGACCGTACACTGCCTATTATCTGTTAGTATATTTATTTTTTTGTAACCATGCACTCTGAACTTTTAAAGAATCGTCATTTACTCAGAATTTTTGTGGTCCACACAGGTGGTGCAATATTGAAATAGCTGTGATTGTGCTATCATTTAAAGTGAACGTATTAACAAAAAATTAAATCTTAATACATAGGCGTCAGAAGCAAATTTCCCTCGTGAGTGTCGTTTCTTTGCTCGGATTTTTCCGTATGATAGACTCAGGCCAAATTGACCAATGATCAATTATCTTTGTTTGTGCTTCGCCGTACAATATATTCGCTTGAATGCGATTTCTTTGTTTATAATAATCGGACTTTTCCGTCAAAAAAAAAGGAAAAATGAAAATTAAAGAATGATATTAGTGTGGTACTGCATTGTATCAATCGCTTCTTGACTTACTGACATACTCTGAAAAGATTTCCTGGTTTTTTGGTTTTGTTTTTGGGTTTTTTTCTGAGCTTCCCGGATTATTATTTTGGAAGGTGGTATAACTGTAAGGAAAGCTAGGCTTTACCAGTTGATCTCTACAATCTTGGAATTATATGACCTGAGTTTTTCTTGTACTTTTATGTCTAGGTTAGAAATAAATTAAGAAACTTCAGAATTCGAATCATATATATTTTTATGATAAAACGAAATTGACAAAGTACAGTCTATCTACAGTAGTTTTCCCAGAATGCCCGACCGTGAAGTTGAGCATGCGTATTCCAGAAATATGGACTAACGCAGTTGCTAGCGCCCGAGAGCGCTAGCAATAAAGCAACCTTCGCTCAGGTGACCTATTGCTATCTGTTTTCGTCCGTCGTCGTGCGTCCTGCGTTAACAATTTTACATTTTTAACTTCAAAAAAACTACAAGGCCAATTGTTACCATTTTTGGTATGAAGCATCTCTATGGTAAGAGGAATCTAAATTGTAAAATTCCTGGCTCTACCATCTCCAGGGCGCCACAGGCGGGGCCAAATATGCAAAAAAAAGTCAGATTTTCTAAAATCTTCCTCTCTACTCCCACACATGTGAGGAAAAAACTGATTGCATGGTTATAATGTCCATGAAGCCCTCTACCGAAATTCTGAAATTCATGGCCCCTGGGTCAGGGGTTCAGGCTCTAGGGTGGGGCCAATACCGTAAATCTGGAAATTTTTACGTCGATTATTTTTTGCGAATCCGAGTCATAAAGCTATAGATTAATTTTTACGTTTTAAATTTTTGCGAATTGTCATCGGCGCTAAAAATAAAAAAACTCTCAAATATTAAATTTCACACATATTGACATGCAGAATGTTAGCTAACCTTCGGATATCGTATATTACCGCCGCCTCTAATTTTCTCACGAATCGTATATGTTTACCAACGTCACATAGTAGCATGTGAGAGTTGATGTCTGCAATTTATATCTTGTTCAAATTACAGATATATACAATAACAGCAGCAAATGCAACAAAACTACCTAAAGGGGTATCTTGATACGGATTTATAGCTCGAGATAATTATCCCAATTAGCAGTTCACACCTTCACATGCGACTGTTTGTGTACACTACACAAGTATCGGAGGATCACGTGTCAAACACAGGTGATGTTTTCCTGTGTCGAGCGAGCGAGAATGAGAGGAAAATGGCGGCAATCGGCGAGAAATTCTAAATACTGTACAAATTTTCATATTCCGTGAATTTTGGTGTCCCGCCTGTATACTGTGAATGTGGTAAAAAAAAAAAATAACGTTACATTCTGCGTAACGTCAGTACATATCACATGTATGAATAAATCACGCATGCATATGCAGTGTCATCAGTATACATGTACACTTAAGATAGACATGAAGCTGCCAGTCAATCGAAGATACCGATTTTGAGTGAAGCCCTTCTCCACACGCTGTTATAGCTAGAGGGTAATTACCTGGTTATATAAACAGGTTTTTTAAATGACTACTACTTACGGACACCTGTTCATATAGTAAGGAGAAAAGACCAATTACCTTCGGCCAAATTTTTATTTACTTTTTTTTTTTATTGTTGATTAATTTTTAGGAAAAAAAATTTTGCGAATGCAGAGCACGCGCAAATTTGCTAAAAATTTATCTACGGTAAAAATTTCCAGATTTACGGTATGCCATATAGTAAAAATGCATTAAATCTTAGAAAATCTTCTTCTCTACTCCCATATATATTTGTTAAAAACTAAATGCATGGTTATGATGTCCATGAAGCCCTCTACCAAAGTTGTGAAATTCATGGCCCCTGGGCCAGGGGTTTAGGCTCTAGGGTAGGGTCAATATGGCCATATAGTAAAAATGAATTAAATCTTAGAAAATCTTGTTCTCTACTCCCATATAAATTTGTTGAAAACTAAATGCATGGTTATGATGTCCATGAATTATTCTATCTAAATTGTGAAATTCATGACCCCCGGGATGGGAGTTGAGACCCTAGGGCAGGGCCAATATAGTCATATAGTGAAAATGTATTTAATCTTAGAAAACCTTTTTCTTTACTCCCACACATGTGGGCAAAAAACTGAATGCATGGTTATGATGTCCACTAACTCCTCTACCAAAATTGTGAAATTCATGGCGTCTGGGTCAGGGGTTCAGGACCTAGGGGGGGGGGGGGGGGCAACATGGCCATATAGTGTTAATGCATATAATGTTTAAAAATCTTTTTCTCTACTCTCACACATCTGTAAGAAAAACTGATTTCATAATTATGTTTACCAGGAAGTCTTTCTGCTAGAATTTTAAATTTCATGTCCCCTGGAGTATGGGTTTTGACTCTAGGGCAGGGCCAAAATGGATGTATAGTGTTAATGCATATAATGTTTAAAAATTATCTTCTCTTCTCCCACACACCTGTAAGGAAAACTGAATTCATGATTTGGAAACTAGGAAAGAGAGTTTCTGTCTGCCCCTGGGGATGGGGTATGGGAGGTTGTTTTAGATAAAACATGTATACTAGCCATTTTGGTTTTAGTTTATCTATGAAAACATATACACATAAAACCTATCCTGAAAGTTAAAACAAATATGGGAACATTATTTTCTATCAGAGTCTTTTCAATATCATGTCATGCACTCTATTATGATCTTTAAGTTTTTCACTAAAATTATAAGTTTCATATTCCTCTTTGAAAGATTTCAGGCAGGGAGGTGGTCGTCATTACAAATTTATAATTGTTCTACTCCAAAATGAAACTTAATTAAATGCATATATGAGACTCCTCGACAAGTTTGTGTATGGGTTATATGCTAGTCAGGTGACCTTTAAGGCCTATTGGCCTCTTGTTTTATTTTTGATCTTCATATTTACTTTTTCTTCATGTTATCTGCACGTTTTATTTATAAGATGAACAATCTTACCGATCTATATTTATCATGCATTACAGTTTATGACAATGGCGTACAGTCAAATTTTTCGTGGGAGTTTATGTATCAAGCTTTACAACCAAATGAAAATGTATGGAATATTTTTAACTTATTTATTTAATTATTATATTGATGAAAAGACAATTTTTCTGACATGATCATTGAGCTCTAATTTCAATAAATAATGACTAGTTGCCTGTCACTTTGATGAAACGTATTTTAATGATAATTCATTTTTAAATTTTAAAGATAAAGATAACTTTTCTTTTTTATAGTTTCAAATAAAACGGCCAGAGGTTAGCCCTAAACCCAGAGGTATATATTATGATTTTCAATATTGGCATCCAACTATGCATTGAAACGTTTTTTTCTTTGGAATTGATAAATGTATACTTACTTTCTATCTGTAACAGAGCAATGCAACATCTCTCTCTCTCTCTCTCTCTCTCTCTCTCTCTCTCTCTCTCTCTCTCTCTCTCACATAAACTTTGTACCTGAACCTTCTATCAAATATTTACCTACATGTATCTCTCTTACTGTAGATTCCTAATTAAACGTGAGGAATAAATATCCGCGTAAAGAAGCACCCTTCGCGGATTTTAAAATCTCGCCATTATTTTCTGAGAGTTGAGAACTATAAGAAACAAGGAGAAAAGTTCCACGTTCGTGATTTTATATTCTCGCGATTTGATACAAACCAGCGGGATCGCGGAATGAAGTACTCGCGTAATATAAGGAATTTACAGTATTAAAGATTAAAGAAAATCAAACTGTACAAGAAAAACGTTTCAATATTGTAATTTTATGTTTAAAGTATTACGTTTCGTGATTGTTCTATTTCTTTGTAGTGATAATGGAGCACAATTAACATATCATGTGTTCAGGAACCTACTTTGTGCCATAGACAAGTGATCTGTTCAATAACTAGCAGCAGTCAAGTGTACAGCTTGTATATGGGATTGCCACGGGTCCTAATGGCCATCAGCATACATATCATAAAACAAAAAGGTGTTAGAAAAACTTATACACAACTTATAAATGGGACATGATTGCAAATGGATGTGTGTATGGCATGTGAATTGTGAAGTGAATATTAATATTTTAACATACTTTTAGATAGCCAATGCATGTATATAAAGCTTTTATCATAAAAGCAACAAAATCAAACTTAAAAACCTTTCAAATGTTGATTTGTGCTTTTTTCAATGAACTTGTTGAATGTTATATACCAGGTCTATTGTAAATACATTATCAAATGTGCAGTTTTGAACTGTACCAATATTCCATGGTCTTTATGAATGTATGCGAGATATATGTAAATCTAATGTTAAGCCTCGTTTAAGAACTTTTAATATATAAATTCTGGGTTATTTCACATGTATTTTACAGCTTTATCAAGGGAGTAGTTAGAGGGTTTGTTTTAGAAATTATGATCGATATACTTGTAAATTTTATATAGGATATATAAAAAAATATATACTTTTTTTAATGGTACCTATTACAAGTATGTATTGTTCTATTATAATAAAATTGTTATTTTTGCTAAATCATGTTGTTTTAAATACGTTTCACAATTTTAAAGTTTTGACCATAATAAATGAAACCAGCTGAAATGACATATAAATTATGGTTTTCATAGACACCTCTCATGAGAGGATCGTGTTAAGCAACATGATGTTTTACAAATTCATATTAATGTAATAATGTAAAAACGTCATCAAAATTTAGAAATATCACTCTTCACTTCAATAAGCGCATTTGGCGATTAGCTTATTATGCGTTTGTTTTAATAGAAATAGTTAGCCATTATTTTAACCACTGAATTAAGTAAAAGATGAAAATGCAAAATGATAGTTAGAAATATTTAATGTTATCATAATTTATAAAGTAACTGAATAAGATGCAAGTTCGAATGGAAAGCAAAAAAACTAGTTTAAGTTCAACACAAGAATAAGGCGGAGTATTAGTATATCACCAACTTTGTTTTATCTTTGTTAGTGATCTTGTCAATGAATTCAGTAGTTGTGATAGATCAATAAGTTAATGCTGCAGATTTTGCTTTTATAATAAATTTCCATGACAATCAAATGTATAGGCAAGTTTGAAAAGATTAACTTATGTTGTAGGTGATATAGAGTACTTTCGAATGCATGTGCGTATGAATCAAAATACAATAGTTTTAGAAGATTGAAACAAGTAGATCTTTTTGAATTAGATGAAATGCGTTACTCAAAATTAACTTAACAATATGTTGTTATCAACACTAGGGTACTATTTTAAATAACGAACTTAAGAGTTTATTATTTCGCAAAATATAAATCATAATTACAAAACCTTGTGATTCAAATATATAATTAAAAATTTTACTTGTAAATATTGTAAAATGTCATGTAAACTCTTTCTTAAGTGTACATTTAGACTTGCTATAAAAATCGTCCCGATGACGTACATTTACGTTCAATATAACTGAGAATATCCATTTAAGGACGTGCCAAGATATAAGAGATGGAGAAAAATATAAAAAAAAAAGTTAATTAAATTGAAGTCCTTTTAAGGAATTTTTTTTTATTATAGAGGTTTAGGAAATTAAATTTAAGAAAAATTAATCAAATAGTTAAATTTAAAATAGACATCGTTAAGGCCAAGTGAAAACATGAAACATGAGCTTTTCAGTCTACATTGTTTAGTATTTATTTAAAACGCCCTATATACACTGATGGAAAATGTTTTCTAAAAATGTCATATTGCAGAAGGATGTGCATACTGAGGTTGTCTTGTTGAATTTTAACATATAGTAATAAAAACACCCATCAAAAATGTAAGGTAGCTAAACAGAAAAACTGTTTGAAAAGCGCATGCAAATGAAGCTTTCAAATACTATATTTTTCATCTGGTGTAATGTTTTGATTAACTTGAATTGCTTAGATGTAAATTGCTGTTTACATCAATTGACAGATCACTTTAACCTTCTAAAATAACAACGGAATCAGTGTGCAGTGAAGAGAAGGTCCACATTGTGACGTACTTCCTATCGAAATAAACAATAACATCTGGCATAATTTTATAAATGTTTTCGATCCCAAAATAGTTACCTAAAACCACTGTCACACCGGGACTGTGTCCTTAAAAGGTTCGCTCCTCTCTTTTTGGCTAACTATTTTATGTCACCTCTTATCTAAAAATTTTGCATTATATATTGATTCTATTTGTATATTTATATTTTACAATACCAAATAAACCATATTGAATAAAATTGTTAAAAAAAAATTATATATTTACAGTTTAGTAAGGGACTATATTTTGTGGCGGAAGGTTTTCAAGAAGAAAATGAACAATTTTCATAACTCAATAGTTTTATAGTACTGTTACTCTAGCCTCCTAATTTTCAGCGCAAACTAAACTTCCAGATGGTTTGTGTATTACGATATATTCATGTTGTTCTGAAAAACATTTTTGAACAATATTTTGATATTTCTATCGATATATTTTGGCATATTTAGCTTATATTTCATAGAAGTCAAGAAAAAATTAACTCCAATTTTTGCCTAAAATTAGCTTATTTCATGTTATATCTCAATTTTTTGAGATGTGACCCCTGTAACGTATCAAGCTACTAATACTGCCAGGGGAAGGGTTCGTGCCTGGTCTTTTCCAGGGTTTTGGGTGTACACTTACAAGTCTTTCTAATATAATGATTTTCTATTGATTGTCAAAAATGATTGGTATAGCCTAACCTTACTTAGGTTAATAATCAACAAGTAATTTCAGGGAATCTAGTATATTTACAAACACAACAAGGGTATAAAAAATATATATAATTGACACTCTGAGTGATGTACTGGTCGGACAGTAAACACCCACAGTGACAATCCACTGAGGTCAACCACTTAGCTAAATTGACTGACCGTCCTCAGATTACGCATATACTGTAGGTTGCCTTATTCAGGACGGACAGTATATGTGGTAGCCCTTCACCACTGTGCACACTGTAGGCTGCCTTATTCAGGACGGACAGTGGGCACAACGGCCTGGACGACAGTCTGATACGCCAATAAGACAATAACAATGGCTAGCCTCTCTGAGGAAAGCCTTTTGTGGCAAGCCAAAACGACTGTACTACCTAACGCACAATACCAATAGGACAACCTCTCTATGGCCTGCCAAAAATACTCCACACCGTTACGAACGGACGAGCTCTGTATTAACACAATACCTTTTATTCAATTTTACTATCGTCTTCTCTGTTCTGCTGATCTTCAAGTAAAACAGCCGACAGCTGCTTCACCGTCGTATTTGTACCCTTGTATCACGAGACATAAACAAAGAAACTAAAAGAAACACTCGTCCGGGCTGAACCTAGAATATCCGGAATTATTACAACCCCTACTTTTTTTTTCACTTTTATATGAGACATTAAATGTATGTCTATCTGTATGCAAAGTTTTGGAAAGTTGGCGTTACTATTATTTTTTAAATTTGCGTTATAATTTGATTACTCCAAAATTTTGGAGTAATCTTAACATTTGCTGTTGTATTCATTATGTACTGGCAATTGAAGCCATCAGTAAAGCAAGGTTTTTTAAACTTTGACATGCATATTACTTTTATAGTCACTACATGGGTTCAACTTCATACTGTATTGAAATCATAACTAAATAATAGTTCAAACTTTAAATATTTGTAAGATTTCTTCAAATAATCAATTTCCATGCCAAATTTAAGCAATAATTTCAGGAAAATTATCATTTCTGTTTGGGACCCCATATTTCCAAAAAATGTCATGTGACATAGGTCACAAATAAAATAAATGAACATCTTGGGTCCCCATCTTTATATCCAAGATGTTTTTGGACGATTGACATTACTAGTATTTCAGGTGCCAACCTTCTTAAGGCGATCCTGCTGCGTCCCTAAAAAATGTAGACCGCCAAGATGTGCGCAGTAGAATCGCCTACATCGGCGCAGCACTGCAACGGCATCTTTATTGCTCGCGGTAGAGTCACCAAGAACGCCATGAGACGCCTCACACTTTCAGCATGCACAAAGTACGCGTCGTTGTTCTGCCTTCTGATAAACACGCAGTGGAAACGAAGTGGGGTCGCCCTGGCAGCGCGGCAAGGTGTCCAGCAACGCCACTTGAGCTCCGTTTGCGCGCTCAAGTAGCGCACATAATCGCAGTATAGACGCAGTGATTAGTCGAGTGCGCTTGCACTTAGACCTCTCGGAGTCCTTTGGGATATCACTGCGTCACAAGAATGTATTGTGCACGCAGTCAGTGCATTAAAAACGCAGTGACGCAATGTGAAAACTCTGAGCACGTCATGGGCACTCAGCGAGAGCGCAGTCAATCGCCAAGTAGAATTCCATTGGAACGCAGTTACACGCCGCAGAAGCGCCGTGAAAACGCTTCGCTCGCAGTCTGACCGCGTGACATCTTTTTCTTGTGAAAAATTCATTAAAAATTGCACAAATTTCCGGAATTTTTCTGAGATTTTTCGGCGATTCCAGAAATTTTACATCGCCAAGATAACTCGGTGGGAGCGCAACTTGTTATGACAGGGCCTTTACAGCGTAGCGCAATGGATTAGAGCGTTAATTTTATTATTTTATTATTTTTACCTTTCCAAAAATGTTTTAAACATATTTTTTGTCATATATTCTAAAATTTTAAAATTCTTAACTGGTGAAAGTATTTTGATTATAATGTACGTTTATCCACATTAATATCTACAGGTGTCCCATACCACCTTAATGCAAGTATGCAGTTGTGCCAATAACTCTAATGAACATATCAAGAACAATGCTAAATAGAGATATGGTGGCTGTACAATTTCGTAGTAACAATTTAAACTTCAACTATGACATTAAATTTGATATTGATATCATCGTTATGTATGTACATAAACGCGTTTTGTTATGTAGTTTGTATGACAAATTTACCGAAATCTAATTTTACGAAGTGGACAATCCAGTAAATTTCCTTAGAATGCAGGTACAAAAATTAATCTTGAAATATCAACTATGCTCCCAGTGAACTTTTAGCTCTACAACATTGGATCTTCTACGTTCTCTCTCTCTCTCTCTCTCTCTCTCTCTCTCTCTCTCTCTCACAATACATTAACAGTCGAGTATGATAAACATACCTAGCATCTTTTACCTATTTTATATACGTTCACAAACATTAAATATATATTTACTTAATATAATGGATTTGAAAAGTATCATCATGTGTTAGAGTTAGTAAAAATAATTCCTGTGAAAACAGCTCAGTGGTTTTTTGATGCGTATGCAAGTAATTTGAGAAGCTCGCTATGCATCGCAATTGAGAATTAGAGTGTATTACATTGGGTCAACACAATAAATTTGCTATGCAATTACATGTAGATATTTAATACACAGGTACTAAAATTATGTTACTTAGGTGTTCTGGATATACTCTCTAACAAGTGCTAAAAGATTAAATTCCTAAAGAAGGGTTAATCGACTTTTCGACAGCTTTCAGGGTAAGTTCATTCCCGTAATTTTTTTCAAATGGTAACGTTCCAAATCAGATCTATATCACAAAATATTTTTATCTTAAAAGTTTAAAAATAGCGATTTTGACAGAGGTTCTTATGACACCACATCGTCTAGAGTATTGCGGGTTACTTCCGGGTACAAGTATTTTGAATCAGTAGGTAAACTGGCAAAAGCAACCTTACAAAAGTAATATTAGTAAAGCTGCTTGGTCCGAATATGACAACTTTTATATGCTGAAAAACGGTAGTTTTGTTTAGTATGTGTATAATTATATCCATTAAAGTAGTTTTTTCGGTCATATAAGCGAGTTTACAAAACAAACTTACATAAAATAGTAACGCTTTATTTTGATCCTTATTAAGATTCGCCCCCGAATTTCGAGGCGGGAATGACTGTATTACGACATTCGCTACATTTAATGGAAATTAGCTTTTAAAAATGTTTTGGCAAATCAAAAAATAAACACATATACAAATGTTCAACATTTTTTCTGAATTTGTTATGTTTACAATCGATGCATACGAGAATTGCGGGATGAATAAACCCAAGCAAAAGAGGACGAAACCAAGCATTCCCCTTTTTATAACATGCCCATGATAAATCAGCTTTGTTTTTTTTAACTCACTTGACCGAAAGTTCAAGCGAGCTTTTCTAAAACCTGGTGTCCGTCGTCCATCCATCCGTCCGTCTTGAAGTCCGTCTTTCTGTAAACTTTTCATATTTTTTTACTTCTTCTCTAGAATCACTAGACCAATTTACCAAACTTGATACAAAGCATCCTTATGGGAAGGAGATTTTAAATTGTTAGAATAAAGGACGAACCCTTTTTCAAAGGAACGATAATCACAAAACAGTGAAACTAGGGTGTATGTCTAAATTAATCTTCTTCTCAAGAACCACTGCACCAGAAATGCCAATATTTACATGTACATCAAAGCTTGTAAAATAGTGATGATTCTAAATTGTAAAAACCGTGACCCCGGACTAGTACTGGGGCCTCAAGAGGTGTTCAAAGCTCAATATAGAAATTAGAAGGAACATTTTTAAAAATCTTACTCACAAGAACTACAGTGGTACA
This sequence comes from Magallana hongkongensis, assembly GCA_016163765.1. NCBI lineage: Eukaryota > Metazoa > Mollusca > Bivalvia > Ostreida > Ostreidae > Magallana > Magallana hongkongensis. The sequence continues at coordinate 32,691,627 of WFKH01011801.1, forward strand.
ATTTGTGAGGTGACTCTGCAAGAATCTTCAGATAGTGTATATTCTTAATTGTTAAAACTGTGACCTCGGACTAATATTGGATACCAAGTAGAGGGATTCAAAGTTCGACATAGAAACATATAGGGAAAATGTTTAAAAATTTTATTTTCAGGAACTACAATGCTACGATAAGTGATATTATTATGTAAGCATCCTCATATATTTGTATCTTTATATCAAAGTCACAGTGACCTTCTTACACTTTTTATAATTATTTTAAATTAGTTCATTTTCGAATTTTGTTATCTCTAATATGTGAGGCCTAGGATAATCAGACTGGTCAGTTGATACATCTTAGTTCTTAGGATATGATGTCCAAAAAAGGAGGCTTCTTTTCATAAATTGTTTTCGTTTAATTGTTTTTCTTTATGCAAAGTTAAGCAATGATGTTACAATGCTAGAACTTGTAAAGTTGTCCTTTATACATGGGGGCAGACTGGGTTTCTGTACGTTTCCTTTCTGTTTCAATAGATACCGTGTGCTTGCGATGGATAAGGGGTGTTATCAAATTTAAAATTTCAAAAGCATGGACTAAAACCACTTTTTTTACTGTAGGGAAAAAATATAAACTAATTTGTTATAACTACTTGGTCCAACTTTTTAGCTATTATCGTAATAAATAATTTTCCATACACTCTAATCTAACAGTTATAGTCTTTCATCCATTTACAGCAGCGGAATCGGTCTCTTTTCAAAGATAGAATTATTTAAAATGAATAAAAAATCAATAACTTCTGTATGGGAACAAAAAAAACAAGAGGCCTATGGGCCAAATCGCTCACCTGAACAACATTTCTTGTATCTCTTTCAAAATTTTTAAATATAAAAGTCTTCAAAAATATGGTAAAATTCACAAATATACATGTATTCCAAGAGTTAATAATACCTTAAAACTATTATTTTATTGTCAAAATCATCATTAATAATAATTCAAGATTATAACAAATCACACCCCCGCAAATGTTTCTAGTTAAAGTAACGTGCCGAACCTTACCTAGTTGTCCATTATTTCAGGATAGACCATCTAATTATTAACTAAGAGTTAAATCAATTTAATTTTACAAAAGGTTAAAATCAATTTCTAACTATGTTTTTCCTCACAGAAACAAAGCAAGGTACTGTCATAGACCAGTAAATATTTGAAAAATTGTCAAATCAGAACAGGGTATTAACTCATGCTGGGTATATTAAGCTGGGTACCAGGGTTATAGAGATAGCGACTATTTTTGATCATGTATATTTTGTTATTTATGCCAAAAAAATGGTATTATATACATGTATCATAATGAATGGTACATGTTTATAGATACTTTGACTAAGTCTAAGTCTAAGATCATTCTTGCTGTTTTAACCATACTTTTTAATGATTTGTGAATGATCCTGACTAATTCCATCATCATCCACTGTCTGAAATCAACATATGTCAACATGCACAGAATATTCGTTTTATGTAATCACCAAAACGGTCTTACTGGATCAGAAAAAAACCCAGGAAGTCTTTGGGATAAACTTTTTACGTTCTTAATCCTTTAAATTATCAGTCTGAATATTTTGAGACAGACAGTATAATACATGTTACCCACGCTCTAACAAAGTGAAGGGGAGTAACAAAGATTCCATAGAAACGACTTTGTAGACTTACAGAAGGTGTAAGGGGATGCATTGCCTTTTAAGGGACAGCTCTACCTGTCATTCGGACGTTAGAGATCAGAACATCATGGGAAGACAAGGTTACTCGACTTTGTTGTATCGTTAGCTTTAGACACTTCAATTCATCACTCTACACTCTAAATTTTACTTTTAATTAATATTTTATAACTAAAGAACGAAATGTACTGTAACAATACTTCTAGAATGCATAGCAACAAGAGAATATTAATATTTGTTTATATATTTGTTATATCTCAAAATGCTAAAATTAGAAAAGAAATGAACAGAAAAAACTATTCCATTTTATTTTTCACCATTCTAAGACAATGAACATTAGAGGAGGAACATCCAGCACTGTCCTGTTACTGGCTGCCCTATTGCTGTTTATCACGCGGGTAGGTTAAGGCAACTAAGAGTTTAATGATCGTCGATATTATGGTCATTTTAAAAATTGTTTATTTTTATGAAAATATTGCTGAATATTAAAATGAAGTGAATGTATTCAACAAGATACTATATTTTTACTTCGGAATCAAGTCGATCTTTGAAGCAGTCGTGCCATGGTATCACGTGACAGTTAAAAATAGATAATTTTTTATACCTTAACAAAAAATAAAAAAGTGTAACACTACCCCGAGGGTTATTTGTATGCATGATACAATAATTCGATCAGCAATAAGTTCATGTTTATTAATATTGCTGCTAGAATCCTATTGCTAATCGCATAAAATAAATATTGTCATTATTTTCCGGAAACCTCCGCAAATTTTTCAATTTCATTGAAAATACTACGTATTTTTCATTTACAACAACAAACCAAATGATTCTAGCAGCACTTTTAAAGTATTTAAGTCATGTGCTTTTGATATTTGCCCAATTCATCTTTCATAATATTCGGGGTAGTGTTACACTTTTGTCTTTTTTGTACACACTGACAGAGGAAAGGCCGGTCAAGCCACATAAATGTCTATCTGCTTACCTTATACATAGACATATAACGGTCCATCAGAGTGTTGCCAGATTTACAACTTTGAAGAGTTGCAAAAAGGCCCTCTCCAACATCATCAGCAACGGAAGCTGTCTCACCTTTAATAAAAGATGAAAGTAATGCATTTTCTCAAATTAACTTGACTGAGACGGGCATACGCATGATTACTTAAAAATGTAATCGATTAATAATTGATTACATTAATGAATTTTGTGTAATCAATTACTTTATGACATGTAATTGATTAATAATCGATTACTTCAATTTTCCCCCGTTATAATGTGAATGATTATTTTTCTGAACATATTGTATAGACCCTTTTTAAGTTGATTTGGATGTAGAGTTAACGAGGTATTTTCATTATGAAAATCTAAGACTTCATATTTCAACTTAATAAGATAACAGTTTATAATTTCTACAGCTTATGCATATTCAAATATAAAATTATAAGCAAAATAGAGATCTTAGTTTTTTTTAAATTTAAATGAGGAATTTTACTTTGCAGCTTATGAGTTTGGGTATAATCTTGACCTTGCACCTTTAACTTGAGGAAGAGTAATCATTACAATCGATTACGATTACTCTATTACGATTACCCATGCCTGGACATAAATTTAATTACTGTTTCTTTATGAATGTATATGTACTGTATATGGTGTTCTTTGTGGTCCATAATCTATTGAATTGCTGTACTGTTTCATTGCAGACATTATTTTACCTCTACTCAAAGAATCTACAAGACTCTGAAGCTTTCTGTTCTCTTCTCGGATTACTTTGAAATGTTTGATGAGGGTTGTTTGTGGGACACATTTCAAAGGAGTTTTAGGATGAAGCATATGGGGAGAAGGATTTTCCTGTGCATTCAAGGAGGTGTCAAGCTTGGAGCAAGGACCACATATTGCTTTGCCCTGAACTCCTCCTAAGCATCCACTGGCACGAATCACACATTTGTTTGATGGTTTTCCGTTACTGACATGGGTGGAAAAAAACCGATATCCCTGTGAACTTTTGATGGTGGCATCTGGGCGGTCTTTAATCCCAGCGCATTTAGCTATTTTGTCCACAGCCTCCAAAAATTTGTTTACTCGCATTTTCTCCACTGAGTTCTTGAGTCCTTGGACCACAACCTCTGTTTTGGAAAAAATTGTTAACTTGAAACTAGTCCTGAGCTGTGTTTAACTAAAGGATTGCAACTTATGGCCAAATTAATGAATGCTATTAATCAGGAACTAATCAATTTTTTATTCTAATGGCTGTAAAATATAATTATGGAAATCAAAATAATTGTAAATATTAGGCCATCTTTAAAAAAATGTTTGTTTTGAATTGCCACCTGGTGGTTTCTAGATCCAGGGGGGTGGGAGTAGAAAAAAATTATTTTTCTAAATCTGAAGTTTAACTAATTACAAATTGGTAAAAAATAAAAATCTCCATTTATATATATAGGCCTATACATGTAAAAAAAAAAGTTCATTATTTTTTGCTAGTAAAACTTTATCAGCGAGGGGTATTAAATGAGGTGGGAGGCAATTCTAACAAACAATTTTTATTTTGGCCTTCCATGGTTTTTATAAATTTTGTTCTTTAAAGATAGATTTCATCAGACAGAAAATATCTACGACTTTGTTGTAAGTTTTTTTTGTAAAACACAGTGGTGTTATTTTCATTATATACCGTGGTTTCATTAATATTCAAGGGTATCAATTTTCGTGGAAAAAGTGAAAATCAGTTTCAAGGATACGTAAATTCGTGGCCAATGACCCTATGAATACAAATGTTAATAGAAATTGCACTTCAATGAACATTAAATTTCATGGATCAACTAAATAACGAAATCCACAAAAATTGGTATTCAACGAATATTGATGAAACCACAGTACATGTACTGTATATTAAATTTGCTTATTATTATAAGGATGATTTGACAATAACAATACCACCAAAACGGACAGTGACCCCCAGATCATCATTAATTGTCACCAGTTTTTCCATGGTTCCTGAGGCTTGGTCATACTTTCCTAGAACCAAAGCATCATCTCTAACCTTCACCCAATCTCCATTATGATTTTTTTCAAAATCTCTTCGCACCTCTGCAAGGGAGTAGTACACAACTCTCTCAGGGACAATAGGGGCTGGGCGAAAGGTCTGAAATAATATCAGTGTGACTGTTTTCTATTATTTTTGTTAAATTAAATGCTAATTAAAAATTGTTTTTTCTGATCTTTGCATTGCCCGGTATTTTCAAATATTTTTGCAACAGGCTCTGGGAACATTTTGTGTTTGTAGTTTCTAGAGATAGAATAGAAAGAGAAAGAATATGTAGATAAGGATGTTAATCAATTTTACTGGGTCTGGTCTTGCTGGAGCACAAGGTGTCTCTATGCTCTTTTTTGGCATGTTTAACGTTGGCAGGCTTCCTGCGATTAGCTTGTATCCATTGCCTGTGAATTTATAAGACTTAATTTTAAACTGAGAAAGTATACAGTTTTTTAGTGTACATATCAGAGAATATGGTTTTTTTTTTAAATATTTCAAAATAAATAGTTTGAAAAAAATATGATTGATTAGTGTTTGACATTTTTACTTCTTTATTGAGAATGACATATTTGATTTTTTGCATCATAAAGGATACAGTGCACCGTATGAGTTATTCCTCAGCTGATCGAAGTTTTCAGGATAGCTGGTAAATGGTCTGGATTGAAGTTTTAAAAAATGCAGTAAATGATACAGTAACTGAATTGCTTGAATAAAAATACAAGTCAGATTCAGTACTTATATCAGTAACCACAATGAAATATCATGCATAAAAACCATAGAAGACGCTGCAACGCGCAGCAATCTGGAAAATACAACTTTCTGATAAATTAAAACATCAAACAAAACTGGTAATTTATACATGTGTTAACTTCTAAACTTGTATTTACCGTGAAACAATAAATGCTTGTCCTTAAAATGCACCGAACAAATATGAGCAGTGTCTGGATTAAACGATGCATCTGCCCTATTTACTGCTACTATTAACTTAGACCTCCATTCTTTGTCTTTGGGGAAAGAAAAGTAGCTAATTTGCTTTCTTTCCGACTCAAATGATTTGGTTTTTGAGTTTGAATTATGGCAACCAACGACACAACAATGTTTGCCACCCATTCTTAATGAATTGCCATATTGTTTACCTCGGTTTCTATGCCTCCCGGTGAGGGCGCTGCTAGAATCGGAAGATCATTTTTCATTCGGAACTTTGTTTTTGTTATGCGATATGGAAAGTCTAGAGAACTCCCGAATGAGTCAGCGGTCCCTCCGTTCTATGTCTATGCCTTATAACACTCGCTGATAAAACAAAATATCCATGGCTGTATTATCCTGGTTATATCCTAACTGATACTCATCTATATCTATGGTATCTGTATTAAATAAGTCTTATTTCGGCACTGTTTACACTTCATTCCTATAATTTTTCTCCCGACATTGATCTTCTCTATTAAACATGCTTGTGACGTCATCAATGTTAACGATACGTAATACAGAGAAATTGAAGATATATTCTGTTAAAAGAGCTTCTAGTTACATTTTACGTCTTTAGTTTTTATAATTTCGACCAGAGATAAAGTTAAAATTGACAGGTTTCTTGAGTCAAATATGACATCATGCTGCTTATTGTGACGTCATATCGATCAGAGGAATTTGTACTCGATCGATCGCTGACTGTTGCCTTATCATACCCGCGCAATGGCTGTCTCGGTTGTAAGTAAAACATCTTGATACAAAATCAACCAGCGGCAGACGATTTTTAAGGCCAAATTAAATGTTTTCAGGAAACCGCCGGTCGTCGTCTGGCCCGATTATAATTTTCCATTTGTTTTCGTCCTGCAACAACTTCTTGATCAATAAGGATTTAATATGTAGCTTGTGCCAACCATGTTAATTAACAATAAAATTTAAACCAGCTATATTAGAGTTTGCTGTTGAAAATTCAAACCCAGATTTTTTTCATATAAGCTATAATAAACATTACGTTATGATTTGTGGGTGATTGCCACAAATGCTCAAGAGAGGCTTGAACCCTAAAACTAAAAAAGACCTGGGTGCCTTGTTTATAAACTTAACTATAGTTTTCAGATAAACTGGCTTCTCACAGTTGATCTATATATAGTTGATGAATAATCTCCCAAAATGGAGAAATAACTTGACATGGAAAGTTGTCTGCTGTAGGAGCCAACTGTAAGAATCTTGACCATTGCGAGAAATAGTATCTGCCGTATTGTTATTTTTTCCTGGAACATGTATAGCTCTAACCTGAATATTATAACTAAGAGAATTCAATACCAACGTTCGAAGCAAAACTATAAACCTTTTTTTTGACAATTTGAAATTAAAGATATGATAGGTTGTCAGTGACATGTGGTGATAACGAACAGTGTTCAAAATCAAAAGTCCAAAGGAAAAATACAAAATGCACCCTCACCCATCTCCTGAGTCAGTGATAGGGTTTGTTGAAATGTAGAGTAAAACACTGAACAATATTGCTGATCAATGTGATCATTGATACTATTGCCCAAAGGGTATGATAAATTTAAAAACATGGACCAACCATCCTGCTTTTTGGAAGTGATACCATTAGAATTACACCATAAATTTGAAATAGGTGCACAAGGAAAGGGACCCAAAACTCTACCTAATTTTATTTCCTTATTCATTTTTTAATGTAACTGAACGGCGTGTTCCTCTGCAGATATCATGTTTTATTCAACCTTCTTTCAATGCCTGTATATTGAAGAAAAACCCATTTTTAAATCCTATTCAACTGTTGCTATTTGTTTGTTTGGATAATTTACCAGGAAGGAATCTAAGTTTTGTGCATTCATTGAAGTGGTCTCAATACTCAATAATTTATGTAACACTTCACATGTAGTTTTATCGTCCTGTGTGTTGTTGCTGATTCCTGGGAAAAAATGTTGTTGGAATTAGAGTTATTGAGTTAGACCTGAGTGCTTTTGTGGGAATTTGATCAGATTGGTTATTCTTGAAGCAGTTGATTGCAGGATGATATGCATTACATGTGATGCACTGGTGCAAATACTTGCAATATTGTTTCTGGTAAACACCTGTATAAAATTGAAGGCATAACATTTCAAATACCTACGAGTGGATTGATTGACAGTTGCATTTTATTAGCTGTTTGCATGTAAAACAACCAGAGTTCAGCATCAATAGATCCCAAGCTTAAAGAGGAATCCACGGACCAAATCAAGCAAATTTGGAAATCATAGACCAGTTTACCTGAATTATTGTTTGCTGCACCTTTCTTTAATTATTGATATATACCTAAAGAGAGAAATGGCTTTTAGTGAATGTTTTTCTAAGTAAATTGAAGAATATGTGAGAAATGAGATAAGAGAAAAGATAGGATATTCTTTATTTCCTCTAAACTAATGGAAAGTATTGCATAATCAAACTATAAACTCATGTGTTAATTGAACTGAAACAAATTATTTAAATATTTACATATTTTTGATAGACATTTATAAATTACGGCAGTCTATTGCAAAGAAACCTCTGTGTTTATACAACATAAATGCAACGATTAACATATCTGACTTGAAAAACACCTCATCCCCTGATTAACAATCTGATTTGGAATTTCTATGCAAGGCTCTTGATGCAACAACTAATTCACCATTCCAAATTTGTTTTTGCAAGCTTGGGACATATGGGCTCCCAACAGAGAAATGACGCTTGTTAAATGGATTTGGCATATCAAAATTAGTTTCTATTATGGTTCGTGTATATTTTGGTGGGAACGACTGATGGCAACGCATATGGCGCGTCCGTTAACTATGGGCGGCATGTTGAGATATATCATTCCGCTCTGTGACGTTCCCTGGTCTGCTTCATTTGAATCAGTTGATGCTGATGTCGGAGGAGAGGTATTCTTAATTTGATCTAGCTGTCTCTCTTGAGTTCCTCGACGGCAAGAACGAACTCGAGCCAAAACATTATTTGAAGTGAGTGTTTTCTCTTAAATTGGTTGACGCGGCTGCATATGGGCTTCCTGACTTTGAGACCATTTGGTTTCTTACTCTCAGCATGTTAATTTACCGATTTGATGCAATCAAAATCTCTTATTATAAGTGTTGATTTGTTTTGCTGTAAATCTGCGTTGTCTGATTATGCAAACAGTTGAATTTAAAAGGAAGAGCCTATCGCGCAGGTTCAGAGTCAAGAAAGTATACAGTTATTGCCTTTGAATTAAAGATAACAAAAGATGACAAAATCAAGGACTTTTTTCTTTGGGGTTCCATTTCCATCCTTAGTCCCTAAACCACATCATGGCCATCTGTACACTCCCCACCCCTCCCCAAATAAACTCAAAATAATAATTGTCACTTTGCAAATGGTAATAACAACATGTAATAAATGAAGGTATCTTATAACAAATACTTGAGTCTGCACCGAAGATCAAAATGGAAGAAATGTATATTAATATTTTAATAGGTCAAAAGTTTTCAAATAAGAATTTAAGTGAGAAAAAGTTTTAATGAAATATAGTATTATTTGTTTAACTTTAATGTGCATATAATATACCAATAATGAACACAAATAGGAATCATTTTTTTATATAACATGAAAATAAGCACACTTTTAAAGATACATTGCATTCTTAAAGATTGAGAAAATATCACCAAATTATGTAATTGTCATGTTTGATGCAAAGTAGTACGACATTACTCATGTATTTGATACACAATTAAATTTACGTAACGATTCTTAATTTTTGTTCAAGAAAAGAGCGCTACAAAGCCCTACAATGTGATGCGGCGCTTTGGTATGTTAAAAACAACGATATCATTTTCCATTTATTAAG
>WFKH01011801.1:32749575-32760305 GCA_016163765.1 Magallana hongkongensis
TTCTATGAAGTGAATAAACCAAAATCAAAACAAACAAGAAAAAAAAATTAAAAAATAAAATAAAATAAATTAAAGAAAAAACCCCCCAAAACCGGGTTAGAGGCTAAAATATTGCAACTAATTTGTAATATATGGCTCTTTCATTTGTTTTAGTTATATTTTGTTGTTCATTTATTTTAGAGAAAGTACCTGCATATGTACCAGGTGAGTATAAGAAATTATAATAATACATCTCATAACATGCTATTAAGTATGCATTGAACATAGTATTTATTTTGTTTTCCCAAAACGACATTTTTTTTTACAGATTCATCTGAAGTTAAACTTGGAGTAGTTTTGACTTTCCCAATTGATATATCACTTGCTGACTATGACAGTGTTAAGCAAACGATGACAGTATCGGTGTATCGGTAAGGTAATGCCAAGTTGATGATTTTTTTTTTACCGAGCTTCTTTGAAGTTTTTTTTCACTTTTGTGGATAAATATAATACATTTTCATCATTTAACAGCTCACCGCGTTTTACGAAAAAAGAATTGCTGGATTCATTAGAGTGATAATCCTTGTCATTAGGTATTTGATTCGTTAGTCTTTTAAATTACTATGTTTAATGGGCAACCAATGTTTTAGATGATGGTTTTAATTCAATCTTTTATGCAGAAGAAATAAATGCTAACTTAACATTTCTTTTTATTTTCTATAATGAGACCGGGTCTAAATGACATGTCCAATCATTATATTTCAAATCAGGAGAGGAAGTAAGATTGTTGAACACGAAGTTGTAACGAACAAACCAGAAGAAGCAAACCAAGATCTTGTGGAATCTTTGTTAAGTTTGTCCAAAGAGAAAGTAAGATCGAGTATAATAGAACAAATCTTACTACTTCATCAGTAGCAGTAAATGACACAACTGTAAAACAAAAAGGCATGTAAAAAATACAAATCACAGTAACGCCAATAACCTGATACATTTAAAAACAAAGTAAAAATGTTTACAGCAACATATGTTTTCTTTCCGCTTCAAAATAGCATTTGTGCATTCGGTTCCAAAGTTATAGATAGGAAATTTAAAATATTTTTATCCGAAATACGTTAAAAAATAATATGGTTTGATTTTTCTACTTATAGTTATCACAAAGTCATCCTCCAAATGCGATGTTTACGTAATCAACAATCCATGTGGGGGAAATGAAAAATGTTTTGTGGACAATACTAGGGCTTACTGTACGTATGTTCTCTTTAGATCAATACATCCCTAGACACAAGGTTCTGTTCATTCTTAGCCCGGGCTATTTAGTTAATTAAAAACTTATTTTTCTATATTGCTATTGGTATATTATTTGTTGTTTTTTTTAATAGACATATTGTCGATTCAAGTAAGTATAATTGTTTTCGTTTAGACAGTATATGTAAACATAATATAGATACTGATTTCAACGCAGAGATTACCACAATTTCAAATTACATGTAGCCAAAGATGGTGTTTAAAAATTTCATAAGCACCATTCTACATAAAGGTCCTTATTTAGTCTGTCTAAATGAATATCTGTCAATTAAATTTACATGCTGGAATATTTCAGGCAATTTTTACAAGACGTACATTAAGCCAGACGTAAGTTCGATTCTACACTCTGTCCTTATTCATAAATGTGAACCGCATAGAAGGCAGCAGAAACTATCCGTGTTATTTTCTCAGATTATTATTAAAGACATGGTTTTTTTTTATTTTTTTTTGGTAAAAATAAACATGATTTGCGGTCGCACTTTTCAGTGTTCATTGTTTATTTTTTTGGAAGGTGACAATTTCAAGTTAATTGTTGGACTTGGAGTCGGAATATCCCTTTTTGTTCTAGCAGTTCTCATCGGAACCATCATTGCTTACTTTGTGCGAGAAAAGCCTCGTCCAGTTGTATCGTCTAACATTGATTACATTGAGTAAGTTTATTTTTGATAAACGTAAATAATTAAACCCGAAATCAATCGTTTTTAGCACAATGTTTGTATCTAATAGTTCGTCTAACAGGCGTATGTTCGTAGTTTCTAAACTAGGTTATATATACAAGTATTTGGTTTTTGTAAGCCTTATTACCTCTATATTGGAGAGAACTGCCTTTTTTATGGTATTTTTCTGCATTTTATAATTTATATATTTAATGGAAATCATGAATATTTAAAACAATCCTTACGAAGAACCCGTGAAAATCCACGCGTGGATTTGGGGAGGGGAAAAGTGTAACGAATTCTCATCTATTCATTTAATGTTTAAAGCAAAAAAACTTTTTTTATTAAAACAAACAAAAGATCAAACATTTAATATAACTAATGAAATCAATCTCCGCTAGAATTCTCACAAAATTTAACTCCCCCTCCCAAATCTTACAATGAATAAAGGAAAGTTCATAAACTAAACACTGCAGCTGATTCTTGCAGATGATCATGAACAGTCATGCGCCTAAATAGAGACCACGTAAAAACTTTACATTTTTAGCAAATTTATATTTTGAACTTGATACATATATATTTCCTTACTCTTTGCGTTTACGTGTTAATGTCAAGTAGTATTCTGGGACACCCTGTATTATATTTATTTAGATAACATCACTTTTTTATGTTAATATTAATTTTCTTCATTTCAAATCACTTCAATTCAACAGAAACACCTACAGCGAAGGAGAAATGTATTTTGTTATGGGAAGACTAACAAAGGTTGACAGCTTGGGTCGGTATGGGTCTCAATATTCTCACTGGTCTGGACACAGTGGCGAGAGGGGAAGGGATGACTTTGATGACGTCAGTCGTACGAGAGAATCATGCAGCACACATGTTTATAACACTATTGATTAAATAAAGGATTTTGCACCTGCGAAAAGATTACATGACAAATATCGTATCAACTGTCTGTGCTGATAAGGATCCTACAAGGATGATATGGATACATATTACATAATCATTGCTTTCGGAACTCTTCTGCTTTTTGCTTCTGAATCAGTAATTAATCAGGTCGTTGTTTATAATAATTTTTTTTATACGTTGGTACTGTTTTTGTTAGAACATGATACTTGTACAGTGTATTTGAATTCTGGTTGTAGAAGTGCAACTATTTGTAAAGTTGACAATTTCGCCATCGTTCAACTTTTGAAAAAAATAAATACATTTTTTAGTTCATGTTTTTGTTTTTATCGATGATAACTAATGCCGCATCACCGCGATAGTCTTTTTTCCAGTTTTCAATTAGTACATGTTTATGATTATTTTGTTTCCTTTGTTGTAAATACTATGACAACAAAGTATAAGGGAGATACACTTAAGAATTTGAATGTCATCAATGTACCACAGTACACTTCATGTACAGGAATGTTACAAACAAACAATTGTTGACATATCAGGATAATATCGTTTTTGTCATTTTCTGGCCTTTTCGTCTTTTTAATAGCATGACGCATGTGCATAATATAATCTATTCTCTTGTTTCCCCTTGAGAAATTCGTAATGTTTGATTAATATTATGTTTCCAATTCTTTTAAATATTCCATTGAATTGGTTTCTTATACAACACGACTCGCAGATTCATATGAATCGAAGGTAGACGGCTTGGGCCTTTTGATCGTAAAAAAAATTCCCCGAAGGTCGTAACTAAGCAAGATAAAGTAAATCTGATAATAAAACCAACCTGCTTATTTAATGATATGCGTATTGATACTTGTACATAATACTATGTTCACTTTGAAGAATTGCGCATACTTTGGCCCCTGATAATAGACCTATATTACATAAGACACAGTGTTATTCGTAGGTTTTAAACGGAAAGATCAAAGCTACAACCGACACGTTTCCCATTGAATAATACTATAAAGAACATTAAATTCAAAGGTTATTCAACAAAACCATGCATAAAACTCTTATTCATTCATTTTTATAGCTGGAACCTCTCGCAGTTTCTAGCCAAAAGCTGATCAAGCCGCCTCCCCCCCCCCCCCCCCATGTTAAAATAATCTTGTTTTTTTTTTCTTTTTTATGGAACTTGTAAAACATATATTAGCAATTCATCAAACATTCCTTTTCCTACACAACCACCGAACACCCACACCCACACACAACACACAACACACACCAAACAAACATTCACGGAATTAAAAAAAACCTTATATTACATAATTTGCGATAGACTTTGATGAAAAATAAGTTTTTGATTGTTTGAAATTCACAGTTTTGATTTAAACTCATCGTCGGGTTTCTTTTAAATAAAGAGTTGAGACCTGGCTAATTGATACCAAAAAATTCCAGTGATAGAGACGTTGACATCTATTTGCAAAATAAATTCTCATAGATATAATACTTGATAAGAGAATTAAAACGGTTAAAGTTAAACAAATCATTTGATCGCAATCAGTTTATCATACATCGATGTCTAATTAATGTTCCGCAGGCACAATGTAAAAAAAATATTGTAAGTCAAGTTCAGTGTTATCTGCGATATTTTATCACAGCACAGTCTGTCTTTGATGACCAATTGTTTAAAGATTGAAATATCGAAAAAATGTTTTAATGTCAAAAAAGGTTGTGATAAATTGTAGTCAATAATAAGACCAAAACCAAGTGTTTATGATACTGTAGCAATTAATTGATAAAAAGTTGCCGGAAGATTACACAGGCAAGTCCACGTGAAATCAGTAAACATGTAGTTAGTTTATTTAAAATATTCTTTATGTAGTTTAAATGATAATACAATGAAGTAACATGAATTTTGAATGTTGCCCTTGATATAAATTACATGATCATGTATCATTACATGTCTCATTACGGCGACAAGTTTCTCTTAGTTTTACATTAATATGAAAATAATTTGCATGATTTTTTTCTTTGAATATGTTTTATCTTTACTTGAATAGCATAGTCGTTATAATTAGTCGTATTGGTATAAATATATGTATGTTCGATTGCATTTTGTACAAAATGTTTTAGTAGTAAATTGTCAAAATGCGTCCTCAAATACCCTAAATGTTTTATGTTGTTTTTTCCTCTTTTAATGATAGCTTTGCTATTAAATTTTCTTCAACATGCTGCAATCGTATAAGCAGATCTAGACGGGAGAATCTTTTCGAGCATCACATTTCAAAGGAATTAGTATACTTAAAGAAATTAATCGTAGGAGTGCTTTGCAAATTGCATCATTTATCTACCTTTCTGAAATTGAATCTGAACTTCATTTTCAAACTATGGAAACTTTGTAAACAATCTTTTATAAACATTTATCTGATTGGATACTAAAGGTAAAAATAAACTAGGGAAAATTAGCCTGCCAAGTTTAACAATTCTTAAAAATTGTAAAGATATTCAAATAACAACTCGTGCAAGTCATTCAAGCGTGAGTGGCTGAAATTGAGAAATGCGTACCACATGCTTGTTAGTTGAGATCAACTATAGTAAGGAAAAAAAGATCTTAGGAAGGGTCGTATTATTTTAAGAAAATCAAAGTTAATATCACTGCATTCAGCAGCTTGTTTTACTGAAATTAGTTTTCTATAGTTAGTTTATCTAATATGCAACTTGTTTATTGATACATGTACTAGCCAAAACGTATCAATTTTCACATGTTTAGTGTTTGCATGAACAATCCAAAATGAAAAGAACAAATAATTATAATAGATACTATATAATGTTGTTTTCAAATAGTTCTACTGAAATATTAAAGCCTGAAGTTTATTCATAGCAAGTTTTATTAATTTTTTGTTTTCTTTTTTTTTTTAGATTTGAAATCTACGAAAATTGTTCAGTCGTACGTAAAAAAGATAATCAGAAAATTATCTCCCTTGCGCCGAACTGTGTCAACAAACGAAATAATTGTAAATTTTTACATCATCTATTTTCTACCAATCACAAAGAAAAGGAATTGCAGAACCCGGAGACTGTAAATTATTTCAACTCTGTATACCCTCTTCCATGGAAGACGGTAACAAAAACGATCTACTTTGTATCATTTGTTCATATCTAACGGATATTTATTAACTTATGATTGTTTTATTGATATCATTTTTATGAATGTCTATCAACTATAGGATTGCGTTCCATTTGCTTAAGTTGAGTACGATAAAATGTACACACATTGTGATTAAATGTTAAGTAATATTTAGAGTACCTAGTGTATTTTCCGATACCGGTCAAGGGGGCGGAGCCCCAGAGACTGGTATCGGAAGATGCAAGAGTTCGAAAGTTACTCTAAGTGTTTTGTATCATGGTGTGTTCAAATAATTGCATCAGTTTTAGTAATAAAATTGTGATCTAACATGAATAGGCGCGGCCTAAATTTGACCAATCGGAACTAAATATTGAAACCACGAGTTCACAAGTTGAAGGCGCAAGTCAGTTTGCACAAAGATAATTATGGAGGACGGCCGGGATTTTTAGCTCTCCCAGTACATTCATTTTCATGGAAGATCATCTTAAACTTATAAAGGAGGTCTCAGACATATTCAGCTGCAAAACAAGGAAATTTAATTCTACTGCCTCAATGGTGAGTCGAACTATATATTAAATACAGTACTGTAACAGTATATATTTTGAAACTAAACGTGTATTTTCCCATGAGATATTAGTTAATGTTTCACGTTATTAAGATTATCTAAATTGAGCAGATGTATTAAATTATTTGAGTAGCTGTATTAATCAAATTCATTGTATTTGTAAATAAAGTATTTGTCGTCACCATCGAAATTTCATTTTGTATTTTCAACTGAGAGATGTTTAGCAGACTTTTACATGGCATACTCAGTATCTTGAAGCCCTCGGACACAGAGGTGCATTTTACCGACGACATTTGGCAAGTGATATTAAGTACAGCGGGCAGATTTTTGGAAGAAACATATTCAAGGGTCTGATAAAAGAAACAACCGAACACGCTGGACTTCTTGGGAATTTTACAAATCGAACCAGCTTTAGCAAGCGGATGTCGACGAGCAAGATACATGTATCATGAGTAGAACAGGGCATCGGTCCGACTCGGGTGTTAGGAAGTACAAGCGTACAAATGCCGTTCTTCAAGAAAGTGTGTTGAAAGTTTTGGATCCTCCTAAAAAGATAAAATGTTAGTGCTTGAGATCAATCTAGGTGTATCGCTATTTTCGGAAACTACGAGCAAAGCGACACCTCGACGTCAGTGGTTAACAGTAATTGTGTTTTTAATTTCAAGGAATAAAATTTAAAATGTTTGCTAAATTTTCAAAACTACTTTTTGATCCTAAGTTTGCATTCAGTTGGATATGTTAAAAAAGGAAATAAACCATTTTTTTTTAAAGCACGCATTTTTGTCAATAAATTTGTTTTGTTTCGTTTTACATTATTTTAGATGTAAGGTTAGGATCATTCGTGCATTGTATTATGAACATGGTTTTTCTGGATACACCACAGTTGTTAAAGTTCACCTAAACCATGGTGTATCAAAAATAAAAACACAAAGGTCATCAAAGGAAAACACTCGACGCAATGATTCTAGAGTACATTACCTATATTTATACCCGCATTTTCTAAAGAAAGTTCGGGTATATTGTTGTTACCCTGTTCCGTCCGTCCGTCCGTCCGTCTGTCACGTTTTACTTTCTCAAACTGCTCTTACATCTTATACACCAGCAAACTGAACTCTTGGAGTTTGATTGGGGGTGTCATGTTGTTTTGTAAAAAGGTTTCAAAAATTCTCTGGTAGTCCTGGGGTCAAATAATTGGTAAAAAATGACGTTTTTTCACAAAAAACCTTCCTCTAACTCCTCCTACATTTTCAACAATAGACAAATCATCTCTTGAAATATCTTTTGGGGTGTCCTATAGATGCACAATAAGGTTTCGGAAATGGGGGTCATTTGGTGGCTGAAAAATGACGGGTTTTTTGGGGGTTTTGTTTTACAAAAAATCTGGTTTCAAAAACGTTAATTTTTTTGCAGTAGCCAAATGATCTTCTAGAATATGTTTGGGGATGTCATTTTGAAGTGTGATCAGGTTTTAGAATTTTTTTTCATCACGGGGATCGGTGGGCAACAAAAAAAATGACTTTTTTTGCAAAAAAAGTATGGTTCCCAGAACTCCTCTTACAACTTTTGGAGTAGCTACGTCATCTCCTGGGATATGATTGGGGCTGTCCTATAGATGTGCAATAAGGTTTTAAAAATTTAAATTTCATCCAGGGAGTCAAATAATAGCAAACAGTTGACGTTTATCACGCCAAAAAAAAACAAAAAAAACCCTACATCCCAGAACTCCTCTTATGATTTAATGAAAAGACACGTCACATCTTTGGATATGATAGGGACTGTCCTATAGATGTGCAATAAGGTTTTAAAAATTTAGTTTCCATCCAGGGAGTCAAATAATAGCAGAAAATTGACGTGTATCACTCCAAAATCGCTAAGCATAGCTGTAGCGCTTTTTTGTCGCCAGATTTCCAAACCTACTTCTACTTTCGTTTTTGCGTGTCCTGAACACCGCCACCTACTGGCGAATGCTAAAGAAGTCGTACCCTGAAGAAGTCGTTCTCTGGAGAACTCATAACCATGCAATAGGGAGAACTTTGATATCTTCAAGTTATTCTGCATGCAAATACATTTTTTCTAGTAGTATTAAATTTGCAATAAGTTTCATTCAATGAATATCATTATTATATATCGGTGCTTCAAAAGATATCATGATAATTACTTTCGAATTCGAATTTGGAAGAAAAAAAATTGGTTGGTATGCATCGAGTTGTGTTTTATGTGCTAAGTAGCAATTGGAATAATTCTACAATATGAATAAGGTTTTGAGTGTTTTAAACGGTATATTTTTGAAATTCCTGGCCTGCCGTCACTAAATGTTTAAAGGGATGAATCCTCTAAATACTGCGATCTCACCCCTTTTTAAACACAGAAATTTACCCTTTCAAACAAAAATATTCACGTGATATTTAAGCTTAAAGCTCCAAGCATGTTCTGTATGGAAACATTTTTTTTAAGTTGTCAGGGAGACTCTCATTATAAACATCATATCAATTAAATAAAATTGTATACTTCAGCAGCTGTTCAGTGCGAAATCTCGACTTTGCTGTTACAGCCTTATAGGTCACTGCATTATTTGAATAAGAAGGCGGAGCGACAATCAAGCGTGCGAATAGTATGCATGATATTAGCGGGTATTTGAGGTTTTACCAAAGTTTTTTTTAAGAAAGCAATCTCGAAGAAATCTTACTTTTTCGGGCTTGGGACCGACAACATAAAATCAAAAGTTTAGATTTCAGCAACTTTTTGATTTTGTTTGAAAATTAGTGCTTCGCTTACGAGATACCTTGTAGATCATTTAATAAAAATCAAATTTATCCCATATAAGCATCATGTTGGCAAACCATTTTTTCTCACAATTCATCCGGCAAGTAACAAAAATTAGTGCCCAGTTCAATCCTTCCATAACTACATAAGATTAAGAGGAGTACAAAAGGGGCCTTTTTTTTTTTTTTTTTTTTTTGCTATGTACCAAATATTCCAGTATCCAGGAGTAAATTTTTAGCAGTTTTAAAAAACTGTTTATCATTTGCAGAATTGGATATCACTAGAATTACTAGTCATTCTTTTAGGATAGGAATGTCTTCTCACTGTGCTGATGTCGGTATGAGTGACAGCAAAATTAGACTTTTAGGTAAATGGAAATCGGACGCATTCAAAAGCTACATAAAGCCAGGTAATTTTTCATAAGTGTGTTCTAAGACAAATTTTGTTAATCCCTTTTCCAATATTATTCTGAGATAAGAAGAAAACCTACGTAATGTAATCCAGGAACATATGTTTTTTTTTTCATGAGAACCATTGACCGTGTGTCTACACGTAGATTGGAAATGTGTGTATTCCTACCATTTACAAGGTCATGCTGATTTGATTACATTTTTGCATGGTTATTGTTCACTACAAAAAGTCCATCAGGTGGGATATATGTTTATTCCTACTTCTTATCACTATGAAGTAAAGGGTTCTTGACTTGACTCTTTAGGTAGGGCATATGTATATCCTTACCATGTAAAAATTGCATTTGTATTTTTTGGTATACCAAGGTTTGTAAAGCTTATGTTTTTCTTTACAAAAATTAGTGTTATCATATCTAAATATGCACTTTGCCACTATTTTTTTTTCTTGGGGTCTGAACTTGATAAATTTGAATTAATCAAGTACATGGCTATTTCAGACCACAAGGATTGTTTTGTTTTTACAAATTATGTTATCAATTCGGTCATTAATTTTATGAGTTATGAAATTATCTTCATTTTGGTTGTTTAATAATTTTGGGAGAAAGGATCAAATATTCATAATTATCTATTGTCATCTGGTTTTATTTGTCATTTTTTGGGGGATAAAAAATGAGTCACAGTAGTGGCAGAGTGCAACATACACCTTTGTTTCTAGTTTTTTTTTATATACAGATGGAGGACTCGGGAGGTTAATATTGATGAAGGTGATTTTATAATCGTTAATTTGGAACATTATCAGTTATGGATAAAATATCATATTTCAAATTTGAACATTTTATTCTCTCACAAAAAAGCTATTCTTTTGAAATGGTCCATTCAAAAATAAAATCGATTTTGACGTATTTTTTCTTTTAAAATATATACCGTAAATCTGGAAATGTTTACGTCGATTATTTTTTGCGAATCCGAGTCATAAAGCTATGGATTAATTTTTACGTTTTAAATTTTTGCGAATTGTCATCGGCGCTAAAAATAAA
>WFKH01011801.1:32792147-32807317 GCA_016163765.1 Magallana hongkongensis
CAAGAACGAAGTCAATGTATAAGGTGTGATACATTTTTCTGTTTATACATTCTATTCTTGTTGATAGAATGAGTTATAATAACAAACTAAAACAATAAATTTTGAAAAATACATGCAATCAAAAGTTAAAGTTTAATTATTTTCTGAAACACAAGAAATTTGGCACGGTGAAGAAATCGGCATCCTATCACCCCAAACTTTAGTCGTATTACGTATAGAATACATATTCTTAGAATTAATATTTAAAAACAATGTCAAAAGTTTGAATTAAATTTTGCCTAGAGGAGTCTTAAGATTTTGAAAATTTTCGTACAAAAAACATAAAATGTGATAATATCTCAATGATATGTCAATGATTAGTTTATAATCATATTGTATACAAATAAAACGATAAGTAAAGCTTATATTCATTGTTGAAACTGGATTGATAATTTCTTTTTAGATTAAAACATACTTTAAATACAAATCTCTATGCGCTGACCACCCCCCCCCCTCCCCTCCCCGTGGGAAAATTCTAGCCTATTAAATTCACGTAGTAAAATTACTAAAAATACCCCCCCCCACCCATGGAAAATAAAAAATTATCCTTCCCATTAATATTGAAGTCCTTAATGTGCATATGTATTGTGTGTGGAAAGAGCTATTACAAAACCCTTACTGCGTTTTTAAAAAACACATATCGTCACATATCAAGTCATTGTCCTAACACAACTTTACACAACTCGCCGTTGTTTTGTTCTGTTAGGATATCGATATGTTAGCGCAATGCCCTAATGTGCCAAAAAGCATTGTGTTTGCGACACGGCGTGTTGTGTAAAATCGTGTGTTTTGTAAAGATATCTAATCACACAGGGCGATGGCGTATAGTGTGGTTTTATCCAGTAAGTTGTAGTTATTTTGCTTATGATCCTATCCTGATAACATACAGGTATATGAATCCAATGTGGAAGCCACTTATTCCTTTTTTTAAACGGATACGTACAAGGGTTGTTCGATATGTAATGTATATTTTACGATATCTCATAACCATTCGACTCAAATAGTGAAATAAACATTAAATTCCTTCAAAGTATTCTCCGCGGTTTAATACACATAATTTCAATCTCTGGATCTTTTTTTTTAAGAATTAAGAGTTTTTTTTACTCAAAATAGCAATAACATTTCAATAAAAAAATTATCTCCATCAACTTTTACCGACCTCACTGAAGCTGGTCAAAATAGAAAAGGATTTGTGCTCTCTCTCTCTCTCTCTCTCTCTCTCTCTCTCTCTCTCTCTCTCTCTCCACTAACCTGTAGTTGGTGATTCAGTCGTTGTTTCTACAAACGTTAAAATAGTAGACAAATAATCTTAAAGAAGCAATGTACATGTATCTTGTTTTACAAATGTACGGTGAGTTCATATTGTTGACACACTTTCTCTTTTAAGAAATAAGTAAATACATGTAGGTATATAAATTATACCTCTGTGAACATTTTTTTTTGGTAAAATTTCAACGAATAAACATGCTATTCTAAATAACCGTAAAATAGTTTCCGTGCTATCTGACCATGGTGAATAGTCATTGAAACTATTCACCGACGGCATTTGATTTCCCTCGTTTTTAAAACTCGGTACACCTCTGGTGTAATCCGAGTCGCTACGTTAAATTCAAAGTCCAATATTTCTAACTTGTTAACAATCAACAAACTCAGCATAACCGACAAATTAAGATTTCTTCGGTATAATACCATTTACTGACCATTCGGACAATAGCAGGTTTTCGAAACCCTCACTAGCAACTATTTCCCTCGGCTTCCACGTCCAAGGGGCATAACTCTGACGAAAATGGCTCAATCGTACCCAAAATCATACGTGACCTAGATATTATTATGATAAATCTGTTTACAAAATTTCATTTCAATATGTGCAACCTCTGTGAAGAAAATGAACGGAAACTGTTGGTGGACCGACCGACCGACAGACAGCAGCAAAGCAATATGCCCTCCCTTCTTCGAAGGGGGGCATAATAAACTATGCTTACAATGATATATATAACAATTTACAACCATTTAAATTTCTTCAAATAGTCCTGTTTAGGAGGTAAAGGGAATACCCCTGAAACGTTCCTTACCAGACATCACAAGAACGGTAACAAATTTCTAAACACTTGTTGAACAAAATGTGTTTAGAAACAAAATACTTTAATATTTGATATCAAGAAAAAGAGGCTAGCACCTCCTATTCAAGGTTCAGAGGGGTCTCAAGTCTTAAATCCATTACTGTTTACTCTGGAATATTTTGTTATACAAGTATGTTATAGAAGCAAAAAGTGTTCATCTTACAGTTATCTACCATACAATATAATAATTTTCTCATGTGTTACGTAAATGGGGGTTTAAGGGGCTCGATAAAATGAACTTTGATCATTTATATCTTAAACAGAAGAAAACATTACGGAAGAGAAGATGCTCACAATGATGTTTATAAAAATATTCAACCATTTAAATTTTGTTAAACGGCCCGAACAAACTGGAAAAGCATAATTTTGCTGACTTATCATAAACATCTCAGCATACATAGCTCGTACTGTTTTCACAATTTGTTCCGTTGAATCCAGCAACACAATTGCAGCTGTAGCCGTTAACCTGGTCTGCACAAGTTCCACCGTTCTGACAAGGTTGTGGTGTACAATCATCAATATCTGCAAAGTCATGTACAAATTCATTGATCAGAAAACAAAATCAACAGGCTCTCCTAAGCAAACGTTCTTATATTTCTTTTAATTTATTTATAAAACTCTTCTAAAAACAAATGTAAAACTCGCCAAGTCATGTCCAAATTCATTTCTCTGAAATGAATAAACGCTGTTTAATCCTGCAATGAATCGATAAACAATTTCATCATCAATATTTGTCAATTCGGAGACATTGTAATGTGTTTAGTGGATTTTGACTACAGGTAATAATTTTTCTTAACGGTTCTCCACGGTTCTTACCAATTTTGTTCATGCAATTTCTCGGATATGGTTCGATCGATTCGCGTGAAATTTTACAGATCTGGTTACTATATGTCTGATCCTTATCGATTTTTTTTGTTGATGACGTCATTTCTGTTTTTGAGATGTTGACATTTTATTGGTTTTAAGAAGGTCAGCTTGTACGTGAGTGTTCTACTCCTAAAGTTTTTGAGATATTGAGTTCAAATTTTCAGACATGGTAGAAGAAAGATAGTAGATATGTATTAGCCTAATTAGGGCACTAATACATGTATATATGTCTAGCATATCTGAAGCTCGGTAGGGCTAAAAAATTTAGATAAAAAACCGTCGTGATTTTGTGTGGTTTTCTTAGTTAATATCTTTTCTTGAAAATATTTTGAAAACATGTAGAACAAAAACAGTATATATTTAAAAGGTATTTTGTTTGCCATCATAAAAGGGACTGGTTTCTCAAATAAGGGACAAAGAGGGGTCGTAAGTGTTCATTCCATAGTTCTTTGCAATGAGGAATATTTTGTGATTTGCTATAGAAGCAAAACTATTTGTCTTACAATTATTCACCTTTACAATGTAATAATTTTCTCATGTGTTACGTAATTAGGTTTTTTGAGTTGCCAGAAGTCCAGAACTTTGGTCATTTATTTTTTAAAAAGGAGAAATAAAAGAAAAGATGCTTACAATGATGTATATAACAATTGACAACCATTTAAATTTCTTTAAACAGCCCTGATAAGAATATAAAAGGACACTTCCTAAAATGTTCTTTCCCAGATATCTCAAGAACGGTAACAAATTTCTTAACACTTGTTGAACAAAATGTGTTTAGAAACAAAAGACATTTTTATTTGATATCAAAAAGGGCTAGCACCTCACATTAGGGGTCCAGAGGGGTCTTAAGTCTTTCATCCATAACTGTTTACTCTGGAATATTTTGTTATACTCCTAAAATTTTCATTGTTCTTTGTAAACATTTCTTTCTCGATAGGACTAAAACTCATTCTTAAATAATTATTTTAAATTCCAAATTTTGTTAAGTCGATATAGCAAATAGCAAGAAAACTGATCGATTTACATTTTGTAAACTCGCCTCAAAAGAATGCAACAAATTTACATAAATAGTAGGCCCCGATACGCTTCCGTACTTTTATATCTATTTTTTTAAATCACTTATATATGCACGTGATTAATCAAATAAACGTTTCAATTACAATACAAAAATAAAGAATACTTTTTGATTAAACAAATTATGATGAAAATTTTTCTACCAGAAGACGGTCAGTAATATGAAATGAAAGTAAAAAGTAGCTGTGCGTTTCCGCGGAGCTATTTTGAACATCTTATTCAATAAGGCGTTTTTTACGCAAAGCTTTGAAGCGGTGAGCAGAAACAACGTGTGTAAAGAAGCCTTATTACGGACATGTTATTTAGAAAATTGATAAAAGAAAGTAATGCACATAAGAAAAATAAATGATATTGGTGTTTTGTGTGCATTTTCAAACATATTTTCCAAAACAAATAGAATTTAATGAAAAAAAAAGAAAGGCATTTCTTTCGATACGTATTGAGAACAAGATGATCGTGTAAGTATTTGAAATTATGAAACTTAGCTTAAAGTGTTAAATAAAAGTGTTTTACTTGACGCCAAGCATTCGATCCCGTCAGGTATTCAGAACTGCAGTTTTTCAAACCTGATATTGCACTGTGTGCTTTGTTTTGATTTTATAGCTTATACAATTTTATTTAATAACCTCTAGTAAGCTCACAATACAAGTAATATGTTTCTATGTCGAACATCTGTGTAAAGCAATATTTACAATAACTATTCAATATCAATTATTATTTATCATCCAAAACAAAGTAATTATAACGTACTTAACAGGAATGTGATATTTTTGCGTTTTAATATTTCATTAATTTTCAATAAACATTTAATCTTTTTATGGTTATCTTTTCAAATTCATATTCAATTTGAAACCCCAATCAAATGTGGGAAATATATGATTTACCAGACGCCATGATTTTCCCGGTCATTTTTCATCAGAACATACTTTAATTCTGCGTTTTTAGTTCATGATCCCGGAGCCAGAGTTTGGGGTTTTTTTTAAATTAAGTTAATTATTAAAAGTTTAGTGCTTTGCATTGGCATTGGTAGCTTTATTGTGATGTGATAACTTATATTACATGTAGTTTGTTTGGCAAGCTTTCAGTATTCACAGAAGCATCTCACGGTACGATACTAGAATACACTTATTTTCTTTGTCGAACGCTATTGTAAAAAACTTTATGAGTCAAGGATCTTTCTATTTTCTAGCAAGTGTAGATGACATATAAAATTATATATATTTCAAGCTGACACCATTTTGTCCCCGTGTCAGCAAGAGGATTTTTCCATTTAATGCAATGACGTACCCGATCTTGTTGAATTCAAATCCAGATATTATATAAACCATTATTATTTTGATTAGAAATACAAATAGTATGCGGCCATTTTTTTAACGTTTGTTTCAATTTAACGTTTGCTTCCATTGGTGTTTTGATATCACGATATATTGTATAATTTTTCAAAGAAAAATTTTCGAAATTCATATAAAAGAAAGTACTCATTACTTGGTATTACCTGACTGTTAATATTTACCAGTGTACAACGGGGAGTTAGTCTTTCACATAGATTTTTTTAATTTTGGGGGTTTTGTTAAAAGTTGTCATTTGTAGGCGTTTTAATCTTCTACCAGGAATTTGAAAAATGGCCCTACGGACCATAATTTTTAAATTGTACCCTATATTCCAAATTATATACATAAAAGATCTTAGAAATAGGATGAATATTAAAACAAATAACAGTAAAAGACTGTTTTTAACTTTCACCCCCTACAAATTCCTTATCGTTTGTAATTCTATTTCCAAAATCCTTTTCTGGTCTGCGCATCATGTCCTTTATTATAAAAGTAAAATATTAAAAATTTTACTTGCAAACTGTTTGAGAAAACGTTGTAGTGTTTTAATGTATGTAATCGCTAAGGAGTAATTTAGCTGGGAGACCCTTTTCATTTGATATTAAGACTATAATTTTTCGCCTTCCCTTAATCTTTGTTTTTAAATATCTAAAAATAATTATGCATTTTTTATGTTCAACGCCTTGGTATAATCATTTGCATTGTCATGTAAAACTTGTTAAGAACTTTCAATAGCCCAAAAAAGAAAACTCTATACTCTGTCCCAAGATATCCTCGATTCACGTTTTGCTTAATTACTCGATATTTATAAATACCTCAGAGTTTAAACGATGTTCATTCAAAAGCATACAAAAAAATTCATGATTTTTCCTTTGAAACGCTCCCTCTGGCGTATCACGTTTCAATACACGGCTAAAATTAAGGAGTTTACGGGGATTTTGCATTGTAACAGACCCGGATGATAAAGGTGAAAAATGGTGTTCCGAGTGACTTCCGAATAGAGAAAAGATGTAAACAATTCTCATTATAAAACTCCGTAAGAAATCTGTTTTCGTGCCTGTTAATATGTCCGATTAAAAATGATAATGTGTCAATGAAGTTATCTTGGATAAATTCCCTTTTATATATTTCATTAATTTTGCACTTCTTCCACAGGTATGTTTGTTTTCATTAAAAATCATCCAAATATGCTGCATAAATATCTTAAGACAGACTATAGAACATAATATCAATATACATATTAATTAATTTTTTTATTTTTAAAAATTCATATAAAAGAAAGTACTCATTACATGGTATGTCTGGAGATTTTATGCTGATCATTCGATTTGTACAGCGAGTTACTTATTTACAATGATATTTTGAAATTAAACAAAATTGTTATTTGTAGGCCTTCAAAACCTCGATAATGTGTCAACTTCTTTAATTAAACTATTTCCAAAGTAATTATTTCACGTATTGTTACATGCAACCGTTTTCATCAAGTCATCCATTTTGTACCAGCCAGGCATTTTCCTTAGTCTTCACATCAATCAGAACGGCGCTCATTCTCCGTTTATTTACATAAACTTACTCTTTTCTTTAGAATGGAAATTCAGAAAATCACTCAACATTCAACCTCCCCTTCCTCCATTACAGTTGAGTCGTTTATCGATCATTAAGTTATTCTGTTTAAAGTTTGGATTGCTATACAGTGTATTTATGTCTTTATTTTTCTTTTCGTTATGATTCGATTTTCTACTGTTCTAGTGTGTGTAATTGTTAATGAGTAATATTGCTGAAGAACCCTTGTCATTTGATATTAAATTTCCTTGTTTTTTAGTCAACTGCTTGTGAATCTCAGGAACAATGTTAATATGTTTAATTAAAATTTTATAATTATGCTGCAATTTTAATAAATGGTAATGTTTTTTCACAAGTAACTGCGCCTTTCTATTTTGGTTTCATAAAGAAACAAACAATTCTATAATGTTGCCTTCGATTCGTCAAAATTTTTACCAAAAAAAACGATAGGGTCTCAAAATTCTGTATCAGAAGCTAAAATTGCTTCATATGTTCTGTAGTTTATGTTTCAGAAAAGCTGAAACCTCGACTTCGAAACCTCCAATAAATGAATAGAGAAGACGTTTACTAACTGAAAAAACAACTATTTGCTGCTTCATCCTAAACGTCTAAGCACATGCAGTACGTACCGATTTCACAGTTTATTCCGTTGTATCCAGCAACACAAATGCAAATGTAGCCGTTGACCTGGTCTGTACAAGATCCACCGTTTTGACAAGGTATGGGTGCACACTCATTGATATCTACAAAGTGATGTGCAAGTCATTTTTTGGGGACAGCTCTTTTTATTATTAGATATATTGAAAACAAATTTTCTTTACGTAATTGGCCCTTAAAAGTTATTGCGCCAAATGACCCTTTGCCTGATAACTCCCATGACTTACAAAGCCATTGCCCTTTGTGTAGGACATGATAGTTATCGCTACACCTCTGAAACCAAAAAACAGATACCTTTAACTTTTACCGATGTCTTTAGTTCAAGAAGAGACAATTCAATCTATTCATTTCAAAGGCATCTGAGGCCCCTTTTAGAAATTCTTGCCCCTGAAAGTTTCTTCAGTTCTTGAAAAACACTTATATTATTTTTATAAAACATCGCTCAAACATAGGACTACTTGTAATGAAAATGTCCAAGGTAACGTTAAATTAAACTAGACCCGTCTTTGTCTTCAGCAAAAAGGAAGGGGTTTTTGATCTCTTTTAATCTTTGTTTTTAAATATCTAAAAATAAAACCCTTTTTTATATTGTACAAAATTTTCGACGCCTTGCTATAATCATTTGCACTGCCATTTAAAAACTTTTAAGAACTTTTAATATCCAAAGAAAGTTAACTCAAGAACTTAAAATCAAGATAAATTGTATATTTTTTTTATTTTAGTTTTAAAAAATCATGTAAAAGAAGGTGCTCATTGTATCGTATACCTAATTTTTTTTATGCTGATCATTATTTTGTTCAGCGAGTAATTTTTTTTACAGTGATATTTTGAAATTTAACAAAGTTGTTATTTGTATGCCTTTAAAACCCGACAATGAGCCAAAAAGTGGCACAAAAGGTCATTGTTTGCAAATTGAACTCTCTTTTTTAATATGTTGCAGAAGCAAAAATGTTCATTTTACAGTTATTTTTCCATACAATAATAATAATTTTCTCATGTGTAACGTAATTAGGGGTTTTAAGGAGCTAGAAGCCTAGAACTTGATCATTTATATTTTTAACAGAAGAAATGTTTTGAAAATCAATATGTAAGAGAAGATGCTCAGAATGATGTTTTTACAAAAATGCAACCATTAACATTTCGTTAATCGGCCCCGAACAAACTGGAAAGGCATAATTTTGTTGATTTATTTTAAACATCTAAGCATATATAGTACGTACTGTTTTCACAATTTGTTCCGTTGAATCCAGGAACACAACTGCAACTGTAGCCGTTAACCTGGTCTGTACAAGTTCCACCATTTTGACAAGGTTGTGGTTCACACTCAACCATATCTGCAAAGTCATGTACAAATACATTGATCAGAAATAAAATCAACAGGCTCTTCTGAGCAACAGTTTTTGTATTTTTTCTATTTTCTTTTTTTTTAATTTAAAATTATTTCAATATGAAATGTGTGAAACTCGCAAAAACAACATACTCCAATATTAGACAACTCATAGAAACAAAATAGAAAAAGGTAAATTATGATAACATACTTTTGGCATATTATATCCTTAATTCTAAGATTTATATGTATGATTCTACCAAACTTATTATTTAATGTCTCAATATATCAAAGTTAAAATGAGTCTTATAAACAATCTTATAAAATAATAAACAATGTAGCATATGAAACGGTACAAGTAACTGTGTTTTGCTTTTTTGTTCTTAGCTAGAAACAAACAAATTTACACTTTGCTGCCTTTAATTTCTAAACAAGTTTTAGCATTGATGATAATTGTATCATCTCTTTTGTACTTAAGGTTTCAGTTAAACCTCAACTTCGAAATCTTAACAACAGAGGATTTAATCTATATTCAGTTTATTAACAATAAAGCTTCTCCCTAATACCAGAACCCCTGACCATGGGGCCATGAATTTTACAATTTTAGTAGAATCTTCGTTGTTTATCATGGCTTTGTGTTTACTTTGTCTGCTGAATGTCCAGTTTTAGGGAAGATTGTTAAACAAAATTACATATTGACTATATGACAGCATATGCCTCTTGCTAACACTACAGTCCCTAACCTTGGGGACATTTTCAGAATTTTGGTAGAGGCTTCCTTGCACATAACATTGGGCTTAGTTTGTCTGCTGAATATCCAGTTGTAGAGAAGAAGATTGTTAAAGAAATAATACATATTCACTGTATGACCATTAGAACCCCGCCCTTACACCACAGCCCCCGATCCTAGAGCCATAAATTTCAAAATTTTGCTAGAAGCGTTCTTCCTCATATTAACTATGTGCTTAGTTTGTCTGTTATACAGGTATGTACAGTTTAAGAGAAGAAGATATGTAAAACTTGCAGTATTTTTTTTACTATTTTTATATACGAGTGACTCAGGTGACCTGAACAAAAAAATCATTGGTGATTTATGCTTATCTGGGGGAAGGGGTTTCTTTAAATGTAGTTTACAGGTTATTATATTTGTTTTGATTGCCTGTACACAAAGATAAAGTTCTAATTTTAAAAAAATAGATAAAACACCTTATATACTTGTCAATCATAAAGGATATCTATCTATCTATCTATCTATCTATCTATCTATCTATCTATCTATCTATCTATCTATCTATCTATCAGGTAAAATTCAGAAGACTTACTTGTTGATGATGGGGCTTCCGTCGTATCTGAAAATATTGAGAGTCTGCATGAGAAGTACAGAGATTCTATGCATAATTTGTTCATCAATGACATCTAGGATACATTTTATATAAATCACAATATAATGGGGCATGTTTAATTTTTATTCTATGCATATCTAAATTTCACCAGCATGACATTAAAGCCTGACGAGACATTGATGTACATGTATTACTAATTAATACCTTCATTTGTTTTTAAATCAGCGTAATAGGTTTGTTTATAGCTTATTTAAAAAATAACCCTTATCACAATATTTTATAGCAATTTGTTTTTTATTTAATTAAGTGTATACATCGGATTTTACATGAATAAGAATCAAATTATATATAAATGTATACCTACATGTATATATGATACATGTATTTAGATATATCTAGATATATATTACAATATCAAATGTTGCAACATGAAATATTATTTAATTGTTTTTCATGGTGTATATTACACGTTGTATTGTAAGATTTCCTTTAATTGCTTTCTGAAATTGTCATTTTTTATTACATGTATAAAAATTAATAATCTACTAATATACATAAATAAGATCGAATATTGCATCATTTGACATGACAAGGACAAATTCTCGTTATATGTGCATAACATATGATATCAGATTCTACACATACATGTACCTAGCATTCTTTCAACAATTCTGTCTTACATTTAACATGTTAGCTATTTTGCTAAAAAATGTCGATTCTAGTGTTGTCAAATCATATTTCTATTTTACAGAAAGTTAATAATTAGACTAGTTATAATTGATCATTTATTTATAAAAGTAATGATAGTTTGGTTAGGTTGTTTTGGGGTTTTTTTTTTACAAAAATTATCAAATTTAAAAGCGATTGTTTAAATTATGTAGCTGTTGTGTATGTTTTATCAACAATTCATAATTGATGGTGATCGTTTCGAAAATAAGTCAACTTTTAGAAAATCCGATAACAGTGTACAAAACTGAGCTGAGCCTTGAGTCAGCTGAACCTAAAGCCACCTTGTTCAACTTGACAGTTCTATGTCTACAAAGCTCTTATTGTTTATATTGAATATACATGTATCTCCTGCTTCTGTAGCACTCTATGTAATTATATCGATTTCTCAGGAACACCATTCAGGTATGAAAGATAAATTAAAAGCAATACCAAACAAACATTTTCTATAAAACAGGAGATCCTACTAGTGTATTAATTTTTAGGGAAGGGGTCATGTTTTAGGTGCAAATTAACATTTCAAAAAAGTATATAATATAACAAGATAATAAAATAAAATGTAAAAAGAATCAATGCAATGTGTTATTAAGTACTTTGCTAAACATGTCTAAACCAAAAATCTCCCTTTTCCTAACGATAGCTCTGATCGTACAGTTCAACTAAAATAAATGTAAAGTACCACTGAAAAAAGCTATTCGTGTTCCAATCGATTGTTTGTAATAAGCAAAAAAAAAGTCATAAACCGCATTGAATTTCTCTTCTTTTATGGGATTGAAACAAAACAAAAAATGCAAGATAGATATTTTCAGCGGTGATATATACTAAACCTATGCTATACTTACTTCCGAAACAGCCATTATTTGATAGGACTAGAGCAATCAGTCTCAGGACAGTGCAGGGTTGTGCTCCTCCTATCTTCATTGTCTGAGAATGGTGAAAGATAGTGAAA
Organism: Magallana hongkongensis; assembly: GCA_016163765.1. Classification (NCBI taxonomy): domain Eukaryota; kingdom Metazoa; phylum Mollusca; class Bivalvia; order Ostreida; family Ostreidae; genus Magallana; species Magallana hongkongensis. The sequence continues at coordinate 32,804,144 of WFKH01011801.1, forward strand.
AAATAATTGATTAATCATTTTTTTATTATCGTGTAATTCAAGCAAGAGAAAATGAACTTATTGATACACGTATTGCTATGCGTCTTAGCACGATCGCATACCAGGTGCTTTGATCATGAATAATATCCTTCTTTTAAGGTAATGTCTACTTGGCAAGTAGTTGTTAATTTTGTCACCTATTTTTGTGCGTATCTCTGTACAATTTCCCGGAATTTTTTGTTTTTTGTATCGTTTCAAAACGCAGACGTGCTTTGAATTATGAACAGGTTTAAAGATAATTTTTATTGGTTTTAAAATGTTAATATTCTTTCGAGTATATCAAAGGTGTTCACAACAAAATGGCATTCGTATCCTGATCCTATCTCTGATCCTCTTTAATAAGATCGCGCTAGTTATCTATTTAATAATTTTAGAGTAGTATCCCTTTAGATAATTTTCTTCCATTCAGGATAATCAATATGATAATTCATATGTCTTATCTTTTTATACATCTGCAGTCAAATGAGAAATATTTGGGATTACACATTTGATAGAGCAATATTCATAAAGCATATAATCGTTCATCGAACAGGTTATCATATGATAGCTACCCATGCAGCCTTAAAGATCCAGAATTCAACATTACACCGAAAAATTGAACATATAACAACTTCTTTGAAAAAAAAGCTTGATAGTATAGGTTGAAAATATATCTGTTCAACATTGGCTTTAACATAATGTATAATTTGGATAATAAATAGGCAAGAGGATAAGCCACAAGCACTAGCATTGAAGACTCAGAATTATTTTTCCTATAGATATACAAGTCATATTGTTATCACAAAATGGGTATAATCAAGTTGCAACTCAAATTACAACTATTTATTACAAGTTAAACTCTATTAATTCTACACAGTGTAATAACTAAAAATCACCAGTAGACATAAAGACCATACACTGGAACTAGACTGACAATAAATAATACGATTTATTGTATTCATAAAAAATAAATCTTATTGTTATAGCGATGTTTCTGGTATTGCTGTAGTTTTGATCCGCGCCTTATTTTTTGTGCGCGTAATGGCATTCCATAGATGACGATTTTTCTGTTAGCTTTGACGTCATTACATTTCAAGCGGTTTGGATTGCGAGGTGGGTGTAATTTGTTTCGTAGTTCAAAAAAACAAAACTCCCACCCTCCCAATCCCTTTATTTATATGTTACATGTAAAAGTTCATTATACACGTGTTTTGTTACACACAAACTATGTACAATCATATTCTAAAATTTATATAAATAAATATGATATATATTTTGCCTGTTAAATGATCTGCCGAAGTTTTCCTATTCATTTCAGAGAGGCCTAGCAAAGAGTAAAGCGACTGTAAAGAGACTTTTGTGTTTTATGAGACATTGGATTTGTAAGAGAATTCCAGTTGTGTGCAGAATTTGAATTGTCAAAGTACTTCCTGTCTCAGCCTACACGTAAAGACAATTGGAAAAGCGCTTATTCGAGACGCCTGTTATAAGATTTAAGTATTTTAACAACTTCTGCTGAGTATCTGCTCACCCAGTACCAGTATGATTGTTGTCATTGTTTATAAGGTTTATAAGGATAAGGATTATATGGATAAGGTTTATAAGGATAAGGATTATATGGATAAGGTTTATAAGGATAAGGTTTATCTATAATATGCAATATTTACATTCTACTGTGTTTTTCCATTAAATTCTGTGATCTTCAAATGACTCTAAATGCAACAAGTAGTCAAAGGTTAAAATGACGAGTTTTATTATGACGTCACAAACGTTGAACGCTGTAAACTGCAACGTCACAAGCGAAAATCAAAGTTCACGCTTGTGGCTGTTACTGTGGCTCTTCCATTAATATTAACTTACCCTTAGGATAAGATAGGAATTTTAAGGTATGAATCACAATTGCAGACAAGGCAAGAAGTTAAAAAAAAATGTTAATATAAGCATTAAATCATGATTTTTTTTTAAGTATACACTCTCATAACTGCAGAGGTGTGTGCATATAAACTTTCATAACGCGCTAACGCGCGTTACTCAATTTGTATGCACACACCGCTGCAGTTATGAGAGTGTATACTTCAAAAAAGCATGATTCAATGCTATATTAACCCTTTCGCTGCCACGTCAAAAAAGACGTTATTACGCTTCAGTGCCAATCATGACGTTATTTAAATTATGCGTTGACGTAACAATCTGCCACAACGCGCCATACCATTTTTTAGCGTTGCGGTATGCAGTTTTGTGTGTAATAGATTATTTATAATGTTATTACAGTGTATCTAAAACAATGGCTTTTTATCCCTTTCTCTGTCACTTCAAATAAGACGTTGTGCCATTCTTTTTTTCTTTTTCCTTTTTTTATATTTTATTTTTCTTTAGCGCCGCCAAATAAAAAAGAAATGTAAAGAAAACCACGCCTTTCAAAAAATACGAAATACTTCATTAATGAAGCATTTTCCCAAGATTTAACAAATACGTTTAGTTTTTAAAATAATTACTATCTTATCCTGTCAATCCTTTACCATAATCCACGCATACATGTACAACGATTTCTTAATTTTTGAAAAAATGTTGGTTCTATATAAAAAAATTATTTAAGAAATGCACTTGTTAATCAAAAAGAATATAAAGTAACAGAATCTTATTTAAGAATGTGTAAAATGTATCTTTGGTGTCAATGGTTAAGTTTTTACTGAGGTATACCCATACAATGACCATATGCCCTTGAAATACAAAACTGATCGCTGTCGGTCAAGGTAATAACTAGGATTATGTCTTCAATAAGACTAGTGTTTTAAAATATTGAATACCAATATGCTGTGTTAGAAGCCGCATTGTACATGTACCTTCAGTGTCACATGGACCTCTTCTATATGATCACAACACTGTGGATTTTTTATCATTGAAGTTATTTCTTTGTTTGCATATGTATAATATAAATATTACGAAGAAAATATAGATCTTTATTCCTCTGAGAGAGAGAGAGAGAGAGAGAGAAAAAAAAAGTAGGTTGACTAGATGTTTTAATAAATCATCGGATTTCTTTTTGCTAACCTTATGACATGCAATGACATGCAAAGCAAACTTAATCATTTTTAAACACCAGCGTTTCCCTCAAATTGTGTAAAATGGAACTAAAAAGCTTCAGTTAATGGGGCG
>WFKH01011801.1:32819873-32834430 GCA_016163765.1 Magallana hongkongensis
GGGGGCTGTAACAGTAACAGTAATGGAGTTATCTTCCCTTGCTTGTTCATATTTAGTAATTAATCATTAAAAATAATGTAATTAAGAAGTTGTATGATTAAAAGAGTTTATTATTTAAAACAAAACAGCCAAATAAGTTTTTGAACTTTTCTAAAAAAACAAATAGACTTGTTAATAGTAAAGTAATAATTTGCTAGCCAAAATCAATGATAAGCGGTACATGTAAAATGATTTTGGAATAAATACCAGATGGTGATGCAGCAACACTGATTTGATATTGAAAAACTGGAATATGTGAAGGGATTAGAAACGAAAGATTTCAATGGGTTTTATTTTGTCGTTTAATAGCCCCATTTAAATGGGGAGAGCTTCTGTCTGGCCCCTGCATGGGGATAGGGAATGAGAGGTTGTTTTGAATAAAACATGTATACTAGCCATCTTGTTTTAGTTTATCTATGAAATCATACACTTAAAACTATCTTGAAAGTAAACAATTATGGGAAAATTATTTCCTATCAGAGTCTTGCACCTTTTCAATATCAGGTCATGCACTCTATTAATATGATCTTAAAGTTTTTCGCCAACATTATAGGTTTCATAGTCATATCTGAAAGATTTTAAGGCAGAGAGGTGATCGTCATTACAATTTTATTTTTTTTAACTCCAGAATGAAACTTAATTAAATGCATATATGAGATTCCTCGACAGGGGCTATGGTACTCAGGTGACCGTTAAGGCTTGTTGGCCTCTTGTTTTGATTTCTTATCACTATTACCCATATCATCGACTTGAAATAAAAATTCGCTTATTTTCAAAAAGTCATTGCATATGAATTACCAATTAGTTTACCCATCATCTTTAAATTAATTTCCTTGATGAAACTCACTATTGATTTTTGTTCAACATTTCTTAGCTGCAAAACTGTAGCTCCACGGGAAGTTCGGGTTGACGGACCGTGGAGTTAAAGTTTCTATACAACAATACTGCATATCTATTGCGCACAAAAAATTGCACACGTTTTTGGACGTATTTAACTAATTTAGGAATTTCTGTGAAAATTTTAATGCCCCAAAAAAATCCTGAGACATTTAACTTTAGATATTATTACTGTACAAATCCTGAATATCTTTAATATCTGTTTATACCTCTGAACATCTTATATACACTCTCACCAGTCCCGTAAAGTAAAATGATATGTTTTTTCTAAAGGTAAAAATGGCGACTCTTGATCACGACGTGAATTTAAAGTTCGCAGTTCGCTATTCGCAATTCAAAATTGAACTGCGTTCTAGAACGCAGTTCGCAATTCAAAATTTATAATTCATATTTGGGGCCTGAAATTTTCAGGCTCATCTACCAGTGGTATACCACTACGACTGTGAATAATTGGTGAAGTGGTCATCTCTAGTTTTTGAGATTCGGGCATATTTGCAATTGAAAAGTGAACTGCGTTCTAGAACGCAGTTCGCAATTTAAAATTTATAATTCATATTTGGGGCCTGAAATTTTCAGGTTAATTTACTAATGGTATGCCACTACCACTGTGAATAGATTTTTTGAGATTCGGACTTATTCGCAATTAAAAAGTGAACTGCGTTCTAGAACGCAGTTTGCAATTTAAAATTAATAATTCATATTTTGGGCCAGAAATTTTCAGGGTCATCTACTAGTGGTATACCACTACCACTACCACTGTTAAAATATGGTCATCATTAGGTTTTTAGATTCGGGCCCCACTCGTTTAACACTATTCGCAATGAAAAGAGAACTGCGTTCTAGAACGCAGTTCGCAATTCAAAATTTATAACTCATATATGGGGCCTGATATTTTCAGGGTCATGTTCTAGTGGTATACCACTACCACTGTGAATATATGGTGAAGTGGTCATCTCTAGTTTTTGAGATTCGGGCATATTTGCAATTGAAAAGTGAACTGCGTTCTAGAACGCAGTTCGCAATTCAAAATTTATTATTCATATTGGGGGCCCGGAATTTTCAGGATCATCTACTAGTGGTATACCACTACCACCGTAAAAATATGGTGATGTGGTCATCTCTAGTTTTTGAGATAAGGGGCTCTAAAAAATTAACTATTCATTATAATGTGATTTTAAATATCGGACTCGGAAACATCGATGGCCCCTACCCTGGACCCTGAAAGTATATAAACTTCAGGGTCTTACTCAAAATACATCTACGCTAATATTGGATATTTCCAACTCTATAAACTCTAAAAAAAATTACATAATCTGAGTAATTGTGCTACTGTTAAGGGTGTTTTTTACTCTGGGTTCGATTTGTCAATTTCGGATTGTTATAAAAATCATTGTCATGAATGAAATTTGTTCTAAACACAACAAGAGGCCCATGTGCCACATCGCTCACCTGAGCAACAGTAGACATGATAAGATCAGCTTAATGGGGTCATAATACAAAATATCTGGACAATGTGGTATAATACATGTCGATCCTGTATAAATAAAAATTCATTTTCCCCCTGGATATTCCTATGTTTATAATCAAGTCCCTTTTCTAACAGGATGATTTTATAGTCCTATCACATGTTGAGCATTGCAGTTCTAAAAAAGATCCTAAACAATTGTTTATATATGGGATATAAACATACATTAAACTCTGAACCCCTTGTGAGGCCCAAGAATCGTCCAGGGGCCAGAGTCCAAACAATTTTAAAGAATCAGCAATATGTCAAAATGCTTGCATATAAGTAAAACCATATGTAATAACATTTCAGTTTTTGTGAATAATTAAAAAGTTTTCCTTTGTTCAATTGGACCCCCAGTGTGGCCCCACCTTACTCCTTAAGATTTTGATTTTAACGAATTGGAATCTACACTATCTGAGGTTGCTTCCACTAAAGATACAGCTTTTCTAAGGAATTGGTTTCTTAGAAGAAGATTTTTAAAGACATTTATCTATATATTCCTATGTAAAATTTTTACCCCCATTGTGGCGCCACCCTATCCCCCAGGGTAATGATTTTCACAACTTTGAATCTACACTATCTGAGGATGCTTCCACATAAATTTCAGCTTTCCTGGCTGATTGGTTCTTGAGAAGAAGATTTTTAAAGATTTACTCTATATATTCCTATGTAAAAATTTGACCCCCCCTCCCATTGTAGCCCCACCCTACCCCCCGGGGTCATGATTTTCACAACTTTGAATCTACACTACCTGAGGATGCTCTCACATAAGTTTCAGCTTTTTTGGGCTAAATGGTTCTTGAGAAGATTTTTGAAAACTTCACGAAAATTTTCAATAATTTCTAATTATCTCCCCTTGTAAAAGGGCATGGTCCCTAATTTTCACACTTTGAATCCCCTTTGCCTAATGGTGCTTTGTGCCAAGTTTAGTTGAAATTGGCCCAGTGGTTCTGGAGAAGATGTTGAAAATGTGAAAAGTTTACAGACGGACAGACAAACAGACGGACGACAGATAAAATGTGATCAGAAAAGCTCACTTGAGCTTTCAGCTCAGGTAAGCTAAAAATGAAATGAATTATTCTTGACATAACATTTGATATATTTTTTACTATATTATGGAATTAGGCTCAAACAAAAATGGACTTAAAGCAAAAGAGAGGAAATGTTGACTAAATTTTGCAGGTTTTGTTTTCTGCTGAAACATTTTTGACAGTACTTTACTATTAAAAGTTAAGCTTTTATATTTAAGTCAATGTAATTTTGAATATTTTTTGTTGGTATTATCTCACTTAATCATTAAGATACCCACATGACACGCAATGTAAAAACATTGAAAAATGCTTAATAACGATAAAAGACATCATATCTCAAAATTTTTATCATTGACCTCAGATAAATTTCTTGCCCGCAAATAATATCAATATATTAGGTAGTTTAATTCAATTAATTTTTTGTAGTTCATCATTCAAGTTTTTGTTTAATTGAATCAAAAATGGGAAGGGATTTGTAAACTAATAGAGGAAGTTCAAGCTGGAATATTTTTTTTTAAAAAACTGCAAACTTAATCCGTTGTTTTTATTTAGTACCACTAACATTCATAAACTGTATTTCATTTTTAAAGAGTTTAATTATATGTACTATTTTCACAATTAAGAAAATCTCAATCATAGTGTAAAATTTTAAGGGATTTTCCTTAATTTTTTCTAAATATATTCAATGGCCATTAACTCAAAAAGTGGGTCATTGCATGACCTACTTTTTTATATTGAAAAATAACACTACAACCAAAAGTCTATTACATACAATAGATGGCTTTTCATTATCACCAGTGGATTTTTTTTTTCATTCTGAGAAAGCATTATTCTTAAAGTATTTGACTAAGGGTAGAAATTTTTTGTATGGTTTTTGATATGTATTACGAACACCTTGATTTGTTAATAAATGGCATATAAGCTTACATTATTGTTTGATATTAAACTCATATAAAATTTGGAAGACAGAGTAAATTATTCACGAGTGATTACTACATAAGTAACTAGTAATCAACATTTAATATTGTCCTGAACAAAAACAGTTTAAAGATATGTAAGAGGATATAGGTTTAAAATTAATATTGATAATGAATCGCTTAAAATTACTTGAATGCATATGGTAATACTTTTTATAGTGTTGTCACTCAATGTTTTTTGCTGTTACTTTTGACTTTTAACAATTAAAGTATCTTATCTACAATGTCTCAGTCCATCCAACTGAAATTGGGAACGGTTTACGGTGAGAGTTAACCTGCGATAGACTGGTGTCCCATCCACGGGTAAGGGGCAATGACTGTCATCCACTTGCACAACGGATACTGGGTACAAGTTCCTATCTTTGGCGCCTTCATGGCTCGGAGAGAACTTCAATGGACGGATGTGGTCAATCGGTTTCTTTATGCGGCGTCGACTAGAAACTTACTCAAAAGAGTGCATTCTTTATTGATCGAGACATCATCAATGAAAATATTTTTACTATTACGCAAACATTAAAAACTTATCATATCTTAAATTTTTCAATAAATTTAACAAATTTAACACATTTGAAATTTTACATACATGTGTTTAACGTTTTTAACTACATTGATCAATTTAGCCTATAAATAGACAGTAATGTAATTGATTTCAGAAATTCTACAAATTATACAAATTTATAAAATATCTAGAGCCGAGCTCGTTGCAAGGAACGAGGAGGTCTTCCGTTCCAGCTTCAAGTCAAGAGAGGATTGTCAATCAGCCTTAATAAACCATCCCCCTTCTCCTTACACTTGTCAGGATCTGACAGGTATTGATAAGAGGTCATCTTCACACGACCATAACTTCTAACCAATTAGGGCTTTAGAAAATCAATTGGAACTCTTTAAAAGCTGACAGACAAATTAAATTAATTCATGCTTGTTTTCTATGTAACCTCCAACTGCAGAGTATTGAAGAGTTACACCTCTTATAAAACAGATAAAGGCATGTATTTGATAAGTTGGTGGTATGTTTAGATTGTATGCAAATGTAGAGGTCATGTGAAGATGACTTCTTATCGATACCTATCAGACCCTGACGAGTGTAAGGAGAAGGGGGATGGTTTTCATCAGACTGGATTGTCAATATAATAATTGATTTTCATACCAGGCGAACTCTCTGTTTAACTTGCTTCAAGGTCATATCAATTTATGATAGCTTAAAAACACACATCATTAATGTACGTGTATTTAATTATTACGACCGGAAAATCAATACGTTTATGTGCAACTGATGACAGGATACAAACTAAGCCTATAATATAGTGTAATCATAGTGTAATCAACACAAAATATTCATTGATGCATGGAAAACAGTGTTTTTATGCTTCATTAAAATGTCCATTCCCTAAACTCATACTTACACCTCTACCGATAACACATGGAATAGTTTTATTATGTAAAGTGCAGTGTTAAAATTAAAAGATTGAATCAAACACAAACTGTAAATAAACGAAGACGCCTTCTCCCACCTGAGGGTGCGCTATACGAGAGGTGCTCAGTGGGAGGGATAACTCTCCGTTTAATGTTTGGCCATGCAGGCACTCAGCATCATTTTTTGAAAGGATGAGCATATTTATCGGAAATCTTGGCCCGCAAATAAAAGAATAAATTCTCAAATCTTCAAAATCGTAATCCGTGTGGAAGGTAGGGGTTGTGAAGCAGCTCTAACTTCTATTTTTTAAAAGCTGCTTGGTCCGATTTTATATCAAATTTTGGGTACGCTTTTAAACGATGGTTATGTTAAGTATGTGTATAATAATAGACATTGCAGTGATTTTCCCGGTCAATTAAGCCAAATTTCAATGAAAAAAATTATGTACAAAATTTGTTAACAAAACAAGCGACAAAAAAGGGAGTCGCGTTATTTCGCCTCATGTTAAAATTCGCCCCTGACGTATAGACCGATATGGTTGTATTACGACTTCGACATCGCTATAAATAAAAGTCATAATGTTCAGGTAAATTAAAAAGAAACATGTGTACATTTTGTTCGCTAATATTTCTTTAGTTTGCTTTGTTTACAATCGATGCATAACATGCAGGTTGAATAAATCCAATCATCCGGGGGACGAAACCAAATTTCCCTTTTCTAAACATTCCCGTGATGCATTTTGGTTTGTTTTTTCGTTTGCCCAAAAAGAAATTATTTTATTTACTTTAAATATTTCTAACTTTGAAAGATGACCGATTCTGGTGGTGTAAATAGGAGAAAGTCCATAACTTTCTCAGATAATTGGTTTGTATGGAAAATTATTTGATACTGTATAAACCAAAATATCGGACTAAGCAGCTTTAAAATATGATTTCGTTTTAAATATGCCAATAATTTTTTTTAAATTTTTTTAATTTTTTTGCCTTCATCTAAAAAGTGTGTGTGGAGTGGGGTGTATAAATGCCCCAAAGTTTAATTTTCTAAATAAGAATTTCAGGAAATTTTGGTTGCAAGAAAAAGTTGGCGGGGTCGGAATTAGGGGGGGGGGGCATAACTCCCACTCGATCAAACTTCCTTTTTACCACTATAGTGCGGCATGAAGAAAGACCTATGTTTTACAATTATTTCTACCATATCACATATTATAATACATATACATGATTTAGTTAAAATTTTTTGACCTTTAAAAGATACATGCATTGACTAACTTGTTGTACATGTATGTATATTTGTACTCTCCTCATTGACATGTGTCTATTTGTATCATTAAATTATTTCCAAGTAAAGATACTGAAATTTATGGACTCATACACATAGATAAGAAGATAGAGTGAAAGTCACAAAGACATTATTTCTTCTGTTCTTGACTATTTCAGAGTTGCTACAAATTTACAATCTCCCATTTTGACAAGCCAGATGTAAAAATAAAATATTCTGCTGGGTCACTAGTGTAACTTTGAGAAGTGCATTTATTTTTGGGAGGCAGATATGTCGCTATTCTGTTAAGTCAAGTGAATTATGTCCCAATGTGTTTCAAAGAAATAAGAAAACTGTCGAAACTTGCAGTACTCTGATGATTTCTATGGCGACCGACTGCATTGCATAACGTATTTCATAACTTCTAAACATGTGAACAAATTTAAGATCTTTGACCTAAAACTTTTAACTTATATTTAAGCAATTGACCACTGCAGTGAAAGCACCCTTCCAAGTGTTTTTAAATTACATGATTAACTGGGGCTATCTATGTCCAAGGTTGTGTGGACTAAAGCGACACGAGATTTTTGGTCGCACGGGGTAATTGAGTTAACACAGACTGGCCGAATAAACACAGATTGCAAAGTGAAACACATTAAGAGGAACTGTTACACACAAGGAATCACCAAAAATGATTTTCACCACATTTGAATTTCCGATTTCCGTTCGCCAAGTTTAAAAAAAAAAACGTGTTTACAAGACACGGATATTGTGTAGTAGATACCGCTGACGGCAAGGTAGTCCAGCCGCGATCGATATCCTCGGCCGCGGGCGAGAGATATAGGTTACGTAATGGTACACACACGCAGCTCAGATCCCATATAGATTTCAAATGCATGCAGTAAAATAACTAAGATGTATTACATAGAAGTTTTTTTTTAATCCGTAATTTGAGTTTTACTAAAAAGAAAAAAGAATGATAAATATTCTGTTTCTCGTTTTTAAAGGATTGTTCACTATAAAAATTTAGCAAAAATGACTTATAGTCCTCAGATAAAGGCATGTATACTTAAAACAAACTTTTACTTATGAATTAAGGCATTCCGTATAGAAACCGGTATACTTTCTGTGATAACTTTATGTCATTTGTACGCACAAATACTTTCGTTAACTTTGCCAAATTGCCGCGAGTACTGGTCTACACATATTACTTTTTACCTTCATATTATGCAATACCCGAACACAAAAACAGTTTTATGAGATTAATAAGATCACAAACAACATTTTTTGCAGCGACGCCCATATCGAAAAATTTACCGTTTTAGAGTTATAAAGCAAATACTTTTAAAGGATCTAGACCCCTAATTTAAGGGGCTAGCCCCTTTTTTATGATATCAAATGAAAGCCTTTAATTTTTTGCACAACTTTTGTTTTATATGTGTTTAGAAAATATTTACAACTAAAAAGTTATGGAGCAAAGATATAAGCAAAATTTAGCATTTTTTGAAACATAAATTTCGATGTGATTTTTTAAGTAGTATACGTGGGTCAATCTAACATATAAAACTAGGAGGACAACATTCAAGATGTCTACATTAAAGATTTGTAAATTAAAACTACTTGCTACGGATCAACTCGAAGCCTTTGCGGGTACACGAGACCCACTAAAAAAAGATTTAAAGTGGAATAACTCAAAACCAGAAGTAGCGATTTCACAATGTTTTGTGCTATAGTGAGTTATTGACATTTTCAATAGATCCTGAAAATTTGAAAAAAATCTGATGACAAACAAGCGAGATATAAAAGTTTAAAGAAACGTCTAGAAGAAAAAGAAGCAGAAAAATAATAATGAAGAATTTCCAACAGAATCAGTACAAGGTCTTCCGTTGGAAACGGAAGACCTTAAATATGCGAATAAAACATTTCCAGCAAACATAGGAGAAAAGGAAGGATTGACCACTTCACCATATATTCACAGTGGAAGTGATATACCACTAGTAGATGATCCTGAAAATTTCAAGCCCCAAATAATAATTATAAATTTTGAATTGCGAACTGCGTTCTAGAACGGAATTCACTTTTCAAGTGCGATTATGCCCGAATCTCAAAAACTAGAGATGACCACTTCACCATATATTCACAGTGGTAGTGGTATACCACTAGTAGATGAGCCTGAAAATTTCAGGCCCCAAATATGAATTATAAATTTTAAATTGCGAACTACGTTCTAAAACGCAGTTCACTTTTCAATTGCAAATATGCCCGTATCTCAAAAACTAGAGATGACCACTTCACCATATATTCACAGTGGTAGTGGTATACCACTGGTAGATGACCCTGAAAATTTCAGGCCCCAAATATAAATGATAAATTTTGAACTGCGAACTGCGTTCCAGAACGCAGTTCACTTTTCAATTGCAAATATGCCCGAATCTCAAAAACTAGAGATGACCTCTTCACCATATATTCACAGTGGTAGTGGTATACCACTAGTAGATGACCCAGAAAATTTCAGGCCCCAAATATGAATTATAAATTTTGAATTGCGAACTGCGTTCTAGAACGCAGTTCACTTTTCAATTGCGAATAGCGAACTGCGAACTGCGTTCCAAAAACCGATTGCCTTTACTGTGAACGTTTTTATAATTGCATAATGAATAGATTTAACTTACCCTGAAATCTGAAAAAGTCGATTGACTTTCCCTTATGGTTTTAATCCTCTAACATCTAAAAGGAATATATTTCGAAAACAACTGATAATATAAACTTCTGAAACACGGATGTTGCCACAGTCTTCTGCAGTTCTGAGCCCCAGTTTGCACTGGGGTAAATGAAATAGGCGAAATAGTTCCACCAGAGCGTTGTATATAGCTGGGTTCTCAAATTACTCTAGTGTGCATTAAAAAGCCACTTAGGTATGTCTTTCCAGGTCTTTTGTTATGTTAACATTTTTTAGAGAATACTCTTAGAATTCACAATCTTTGGTAGATATATTTAACATTTATGGGGGATAGTTTTTTAAGAGAAACGATCAGTGCTGTTGAGAGGACTGGCATTTTACACACTTAGTAATTGTTGCAAGGAATATGGGAATTGTCATTGGAAGTTCAACAAACAAGAAGGCTCAGGTTGCATGAAGTTACACCGTACTGAGAGAGAGAGAGAGAGAGAGAGAGAGAGAGAGAGAGAGAGAGAGAGAGAGAGAGAGAGTCTAATTATAATTGCCAAATTTAATAGGTTTGGAAAAACGATTCATTTACATACATAATTATAAGTAACCAACACTCATAACATTTGGTAGTGATACAAATTACTATAGGATTAAATAGAATATCGATTAATGTTGTATAAGGCACATATAAATACATCATCATTATAGATAAAAACAACAGGAATTTATATACTAAAATGAAAAAGAAACGCATAATTTTTTTTATTAGTAAATAAATTACCATTTATGATGTAATTCGTCCTACTTTTCCTATACAAAATCATTATTTCTTTAAAATTAATCAAAAAACTATAGAAAAAAAATACTTTATTGGATAAATGTCTGTGCAAAACTGGTATGGTTACTCATGAAAACTAAAAATTAATATCGGGTATGCCCTCCTCGTGCTAACGTTGCCTCACGTGTTCTCTCATCCCAGAGATGCTCTATGGACGATAAATTTGGGCTGCATTGTGGCCATTCAAGGGGATCCACGTTTTGAGCCTGCAGATATTCACGGCAGATTCGAGCGACATGCGGCCGAGCGTTGTCTTGCTGTAGCGTCAGTTGATGCTGCTAAACATAGGGCACAACTGTAGAGAGGATGCGGTCGTCGTACTGCACTGCGTTCAGATTTCCATTTATCACAACAAGGGGCATCTTTTGACCATACGCGATGCCTCACCACACCATGACTGATCATCCACCAAGCGGTCCCTCTCTACCATGCATTCGTCAGCGTAGCGTTCTCCACGGCGTCAGTACACGCGTTTACGACCATCTGCCCGTTGTAAGGAAACCTTGATTCGTCAGTGTACAGAACCTTTTTCTACTTCTGCATGCTGAAGCGATACGGACCAAATCGCCGCAACCAATCGAGGCGCACCCCCTTTCTTCTGTAATTCAGCGGAAGTCTCACGTAGGGTCTTCTGGATCTAATGCCAAAATCCTGTAACCGTTTTCTAATGGTATTTTCACTTATTCTTCCAGGGAAAAGGTTTGTAGATTGTACTGCTGTCTTACTTCTGTCTCTTAAGTGCGCAAGTCGGATGGCGCAATCCTCCCGGAGCATTGTCGCACGGGGCCTTCCGCTACGTGGACGGTCGTTGGTACTTTCTGTATCTCTAGCACATTAATGAAGTCGAGAAATTGTCGATTGGGATACTCCCAAACGAATCTATGTAGCAATCACGCAATGCGACAAACCCTCAATTAGCCACGTTAAAGCTCGACCCCTGTCGTTATTTCGTAAATGTGACATGTTAATTCGTAAAATGTTTTGAAATTAAATCTAAAAAAAAATGTCCTTCAATTAACTAAGGTATTTTGCAGCCTGTGTTCACTTGCTCTAAGTGTGTTCGAATTTTAAAACATTTTTTTCATAAGAAAACTAGTTTAAGTTCAACACAAGAATAAGGCGGGGTAATAATATACCACCAACTTTGTAATATCTTTGTTAGAGATATTGTCAATGAATTCAGTAGTTGTGATAGATCAATAAGTTAATGCTGCATATTTTGCTTTTATAATAAATTCCCAAGGCAATTAAATGTGTAGGCAATTTGAAAAGATTAACGTATGATGTAGGTGATATAGAGTATTTTCGAATGCACGTACCTATGAATCAAAATACAATAATTTTAGAAGAATAAAAAAAGTAGATCTTTTTGAATTAATTGAAATGCGTTACTCAAAATTAACTTAACATGAAGTGTTAACCAACACTAGGGTACTATTTTAATAACGGGCTTAAGAGTTAATTATTTCGCAAAATATAAATTATAATTACAAAACCTTGAGATTTGAATATATTACTGAACATTTTACTCGTAAATATTGTATAATATCATGTAAACTCTTTCAGAACACATTTAGACTTGCTATGAAGATGACGTAAACTTACGTTCAATATAATGAAAATTATCCATATATTAAGGACGTGTCAAAATATAAAAGATGGAGAAAAATAACGAACGTGAATTAAATTGAAGTCATCATAAGATTTTTTTTTTATTATAGAGGTTGAGGAAGTAACATTTAAGGAAAAAAATCAAATGGTTACATTTAAAATGGACATCTTTAAGGACACTTAATTTACCTATGAAAATTGTTTTGTTACAACATATACATGTAACATTTCACTTTTAAAAACTTATGACAATTGAAAACTTTAAATTGGAGCTTGTCAGTCTACGTTGTCAAGTATTTTATTTAAAGAGCCTATACACACTGATGAAAAATGTTTTTTTTTAAATGTCATATAGCAGACGGATGTGCATGTTGAGGTTGCCTTGTTTATACTTAACATGAAATACTGTGTTTTTTAACCCAGGGAAAACATTAAAAAATATAAGGTTAAGGATTCACCTATATTTGTGTGCGAATTTTTAAATAAAAACTCTACATGCTTGTATTCCTGTTTTACCGTGTTGAGAACTATATATGATTACTTTAGAATGAAAAGCATAATACCGATTAGGAATCAAGTGCAAATTGCTCCTTTTACTTTTCTTAGTTTTAAAATACCTGAATTCATCGAAATATAACATTATAACATAATATCATTATGGAAAAAACGTGGATCAATAATAGTGATTGGTGTACAGTGGTACCCTTGTATGTGCAAGTTAACCGTGAATACGTCAACGTGAAGAACGATTTTCCGATATCATTACCTCAACATATTGACGTTGATATTTTAGTTATTCATATTGTCATCGTAGATATAGATTGTAATGTGTTATTGATTTATAATAATAGTATGTTATATATTTATATAGATTGTGATGCAATCATAAACTATTTATATATTTACATATATATACTGAAAGGAATAAGAAACTCATACATCAATTTTTTATTGTAAAAATTTGATAATGCCAATGTGATATTAAAATCAGGATGTTTTTAGTTGAAAAGGGTATCTATATTCTTACTAGCCACAAAAATCAGTCATCCGTAGCTTCTTTTGTATTGATTTCTTTGTTCGTGTTTTTTTTTTCACGAAAATTGACTTTCAAACAAAATGTCCTTAAATTAAAACTTAAATTTTCGATTTAAACAAACGCATTATAAACTAATCGCCAAATGCGCTTATTTAAGTGAAGAGTGGTGATATTTCAAAATTTTTATGACGTTTTAACATTATTACATTAATATTTGTTTATAAAACATCATGTTGCTAAAAGATTAACACGATCCTCTCATGAGAGGTGTCTATGGAAACCATAATATGTATGTTATTTGCATTTGGACTCATGTATTATTGTCAACACTTTCAAATAGTGAAACGTGTTTAAAACAATATGATATAGCAAAAATAACAATTTTATAATAATAGAACAATATATACTTGCGATAGGTACCATTTCAAAAAGTATATATTTATTTTATATATTATATATACAATTTACAAGTATAATCATAATTCTAAAACAAACCCTCTAACTAATCCCCTGATATAGCTGCAAAATACATGTGAAATAACCCAGAATATATACTAAAAGTTCTTCAACGAGGCTAAACATTAGGTTTACATATATCTCGTATACATTCATAAAAATAAGTCCCCATGGAATATGGGTACAAAACTGCTCATTTGATAACTAAACGTGTTTACGATAGACCCGGTATATAACTTTCCTCAGGTCCATTGAAAAAAACCCACAAATCTTCATTTGTAAGGTGTTTAAATTCCATTTGAATTTGTTGCTTTTATGATGAAAGTTTTAAATACATGCATTGGCTATCTAAAAATATGTTAAAATATTCATATTCACTTCACAATTCACATGCCATACACACATCCATGTGCAATCAGGTCCCATTTATAAGTTGTGTATAAATTTTTCTCACACCTATTTGTTTTATGATGTGTATACTGATGGCCATTAGGACACGTGGCAATGCCATATACAAGCTGTACACTTGACTGTTGCCAGTGATTGAACAGATCGCTTGTTGTTTATGGCACAAAGTAGGTTCCTGAACACATGATATGCTAATTGTTCTTCATTATCACTACAAAGAAAAAGAACAGTCATGACGCGTTATGCTTTAAACATAAATTCACAATATTGAAACGTTTTCCTTGTATAATTTGAGTTTCTTTAATAAGAGAAATACACGTAGGTAAATATTTGATAAGACGGATCAGGCAGAAAATATTCACATCTTTCAGTAGAGAGAGAGAGAGAGAGAGAGAGAGAGAGAGAGAGAGAGAGA
>WFKH01011801.1:32854463-32870099 GCA_016163765.1 Magallana hongkongensis
GGAGTAACTACATGTAATAGGATAATAATAAATAAAACCAATATTTTTAAAGAAAAAATACACCAAAATCGAATTTTATTTGTGAATGGACCATTTCAACAGGATAGTTCTTTCGTGAGAGAACAAAAACAATGTTCAAATTTAAAATATAATATTATTTTGAATTGATATCATACAAAAATGATAACTATTATAGCATCAACTTTTTTCTTCTAGATATTGCTCATTTGGTTTCAATCCCGATGTAAAAATGGAAAGCATTCTCTATTTAACATACTCCTACTTGTGCAATTCAGTCAAATAATTAATGGAAACTAGCAGTACATATAAGGGTACATATAAGTAACTTTCTGTGGGGTCGTCCAGAACTATCGATATTAGTACCTATAATCTAAGCTACCTGTTTGACTTAAAGTGTCACTAATAACTTTTAAATAACTTTTATGGTACATTTCTAAAAGAGTCCATTGTTTAAACAAGATGATATGTAGAAGAGGACAGGAAATCATTACGCCGGAAAGACACCTATGAATGAGTTCGTTCCAGAAATGTCGTGGGATACCCTGATTATGACGCACGTTGCGGCGCACACCAAAGCAACTGAGGCCTTCACAAACTTTGAATTATTGTGAAAATGTCACCATTGAACTGTGAAGGGGATGAAATCTTAATTTTAAAACTATTTTTTATGTAAAATATTTGCGTGATGTGGATTCACATTGTTTTGTGCATTTAACTTACAATTAAATAAAAAACCACCCGTGGTTTACCGGGGATGGTCATTTTCAGGATATGTTGTGTGATATGTTCGCCAAATTAAAGTAAAATCAAACATCTTGTTCTCATTTCCCTGTATAATGTATCTAAATAATGCTGTTTTCAATTCACTGAAAATTCGATGTGGATGAGAGTACATCATATTCGAAATTTAGAATAAGTGTAAGATCCTCAGCCAGTTTCGCAGTGATAAATAACGCATCAAACGCTTTAACCAACTGCGCTACACTGATTCGCCAGCAATGCCTTAGAAAAAAATAATTTTAAAATATAGCTTATTTACTTTTGTATCATTGCAGCGAGTGTTTTTCTTTGATGACCGTTGTGTTTTTATTTTTGACACACCATGGTTTAGGTGTGCTCTAACAACTGAGGTGTATCCAGATAAACCATATTCAGATTTTCGAATGTACAAATGATTCTAACCGTACAACTGAAATAAAGTAAAACGAAGCAAAACAAATTTTATTGATAAAAATGCGTATAAAATGGTTTATTTCCTGTTTTAGCATATCCAACTGAAAGCAAACTAAGGATCCAAAAGTAGTTTGAAAATTTAGCACACATTTTAAATTGTATGCATTGAAATTAAAAACACAATTACTGTTGAACAATGACGTCGAGGTGTCGCTTTTCTCGTAGTTACCGAAAAGAGCGATACATCTAGTTTGATCTTAAGCATTAGTGAAATCTCACATTTCATATGTCTTTTTAGGAGGATCCAAAACTTTCAATTCACTTTCTTGAAGAACGGCATAAATAAAACCAAAAAACCGCTTGTACTTCCTAACAGACGATTCGGACCGATGCCCTGTTCTACTCAATATATCTTGCTCATCGGCATCCGCTTGATAAAGCTGGTTCGATTTGTAAAATTTTTGACAAGTCCAGCGTGTCCGGTTGTTTCTTTCATCAGATCCATGATTTTGTTTATTTCCAAAACCTGCCCGCTGTACTTAATACCACTTGCCAAAGGTCGTCAGTAAAATGCCTGAGGACTTCGATATACTGAGTATGCCATGTAAAAGTCCGCCAAACATCTCTCCGCTGAAAATACAAAATGAAATCTCAATGTTGACGATAAATACTTTATTTACAAATATAATAAATTTAATTAATACAGCTACTCAATTAATTTAATACATGTACAGCTGCTCAATTTACATAATCTTAATAACGTGAAACATTAACTAATATATCATGGGAAAATGTACATTTAGTTTAAAAATATATACTGATACAGTACTGTGTTTAATATATATAGTTCAGTTTACCATTGAAGCAGTAGAATTTAATGTCCTTGTTTTGCAGCTGAATATGTCTGATGCCTCCTCTATAACATTTAGATGATCTTCTATGAAAATGAATGTACTGGGAGAGCAAAAAATCCCGGCCGTCCTCCATATTTACCTCTGTGCAAACTGACTCGCGCCTTCAACTTGTGAACTCGTGGTTTCAATATTGAGTTCCGATTGGTCAAATTTAGGCCGTGCCTATTCATGTTAGATCACAGTTTTATTATTAAAACTGATGCAATAATTTGAACACGCAATGATACTAATCATTTAGAGTAACTTTTGAACGCATGCATCTTCCGATACCAGTCGCGGGGGTTCCGCCCCCTTGTTCGGTATCGGAAAATTCACGACATGTATATATTTGTAGTTGAAAGGTTCTCTAAATATTACTTAACATATTTCACAATGTGTGTACATTTCATTTTTTCCGTTTCGTACAATAACTCAACTTAAGCAAATTGAATGCAATCCTATAGTTGATAGACATTCATAATAATGATATCAATAAAACAACCATGTGTTAATAAGAATTCGTTAGATATGAACAAATAAAACAAAGTGGATCGTTTTTGTTACCATTTTCCTTGGAAGATGATATACAGAGCTGAAATAATTTTCAGTCTCTAGGTTCTGCATTCTCTCTCCTTTGTGATTGTGATTGGTAGAAAATAGATGATAATTTACAATTATTTCGTTGAAAAACAATTCGGCGCAAGGGAGATACTTTTCTGATGATTTGTTTTACGTAAGACTTCACAATTTTCGTAGATTTTAAATCTTAAATAGAGAGAATACGAAAAAAATATAAAACTTGCTATGAATAAACTTTAGGCTTTAATATTTCAGTAAAACTAGTTGAAAGTAATATTGTAAAGTATCTGTTGTAATTATTTGTTCTTTTCTTTGGTGTTGTTTGTGCAAATCCTAAAAATGTGAAAATTTGATACTTTTTCCTAATACGTGTATCTGTAAACAAGTTCAATTTTAGATACGGAAAAACTTATATTAGTAAAACAAGATGCTGAATGCAGTGGTATAAACTTTGATTTCATTAAAATAATACGACCTTTCTTAAGATCTCTTTTTCCCTACTATAGTCGATTTCAACAACATGTAACTAAAATTTGGTACGCATTTCTCAATTTCAGATTCCTCACTCACGCTTGAATGACTTGCATGAGTTGTTATTTGAATATTTTTACAATTTTTAAAAATTGTTAAAAATTGGCAGGCTAATTTCCCCTATTCTATCTTTACCTTTAGTATCCAAACAGATGAATGTTTATAAAAGATTGTTTACAAAGGTTCCAAGGTTTTAAATGAAGTTTAGATTCAATTTCAGTAAGGTAGATGAATGATACAACTTGCATAGCACTCCTAAGATAAATTTCTTTAAGTAAACTAAATCCTTTGAAATGTGATGCTCGAAAAGATTCTCCCGTCTAGATCTGCTTATTCGTATACGATTGCAGCATGTTGAAGAAAATTAAATAGCAAAACTATCATTAAAAGGGGAAAAACAACATAAAACATTTAGGGTATTTGAGGACGCATTTTGACAACTCATTACTGGAACATTTTGAACAAAATGCAATCGAACATAATTACATACAAACATACAAAAACAGCTATGCTATTCAAGTAAAGATAAAACATTTACTAAGAAAAAAAATCATGCAAATTATTTTCATATTCATGTGAAACTAAGAGAAACTTGTCGCATGAGACTTGTAATGATACATGTACATGTAATTTATATCAAAGGCTACATTTAAAATTCATGTTACTTCATTGTATTATCATTTAAACTAAATAAAGAATATTTTATTAATTAATTAATGTTAATTCTCTTATCAAGACAGTAAGTATTATATCTATCAGAATTTATTTTGCAAATAGATGTCAACGTCTCATTCACAGGAATTTTTTGGTATCAATTAGCCAGGTCTCAACTCTTTATTTTAAAAAAAACGACGATGAGTTTAAATCAAAACTGTGAATTTCAAACAATCAGAAACTTATTGTTCATAGAAGTCTATTGCAAATGATGTAATATAAGGGGTTTTTTTTAATTCGGTGTTTGGGTGTTCGGTGTGTGTTGTGTTGGTGTGTGTGGGTGTGTGGGTGTGTGTGTGTGTGGGTGGGGGGGGGTGATCGGTGGTTGTGTGGGAAAAGGAATGTTTGATGAATTGCTAATATATGTTTTACAAGTTCCATAAAAAAGAAAAAAGCAAGATTATTTTAACATTGGGAGGGTGGGCGGCTTGGTCCGCTTTTGGCTAGAAACTGTAAGAGATTCCAGCTATAAAAATGAATAAATAAGAGTTTCATGCATGGTTTTGGTGAATAACCTTTGAATTTGAAGTTCTTTATAGTATTATTTAATGGGAAACGTGTCGGTTGTAGCCTTGATCTTTCCGTTTAAAACCGACAAATAACACTGTGTCCTATGTAATATAGATCTATTATCACGGGCCAAAAGTATGCGCAATTGTTCAATGTGAACATAGTATTATGTACAAGTATCAATAAGCATATAATTAAATAAGCAGGTTGGTTTCATTATCAGCTCAGTTATGACCTTCAGGGATTTTCTTTTACGAACAAAAGGCCCCAGCTGTCTACCTTCTATTGATATGAATCTGCGAGTCGTGTTGTATAAGAAACCAATTCAATGGAATATTTAAAAGAATTTGAAACATAATATTAATCAAACATTACGAATTTTTCAAGGGGAAACAAGAGAAAAGCTTATGTTATGCACATGCGTCATGCTATTAAAAACACGAAAATGCCAGAAAATGACAAAAACGATATTATCCTGACATGTCAACAATTGTTTGTTTGTAACATTCCTGTACGTGAAGAGTAAGTGTCCTTCCTGATATAATTTATTTTAACAGGAAAGACAGAACTTTGCGTCAATTTTACACGTTACTTGTAAGATTTTTTTTAATAAAGATTAATAATGGTCGTTTATTATAATATTTGGGTTAAAATTCAACTTTAAACCTTTCGAATTCAGTGCCTTGTAGGATCCTTATTAGCACACACAGTTGATACAATATTTGCCATGTAATCTTTTACGCAGGTGCAAAATCCTTTATTTAATCAATAGTGTTATAAACATGTGTACTGCATGATTCTCTCCTACGACTGACGTCATCAGCGTCGTTCCTTCCTCTCTCGCCACTGTGTCCAGACCAGTGAGAATATTGTGACCCATACCGACCCAAGCTGTCAACCTTTGTAAGTCTTCCCATAACAAAATACATTTCTCCTTCGCTGTAGGTGTTTCTGTTGAAATGAAGTGATTTGAAATGAGAAAATGAATAATAACATAAAAGAAGTTATGTTATCTAAATAAATATAATACAGGATGTCCCAGAATACTACTTGACATTAACACGTAAACGCAAAGAATAAGAAAGATGCATATGGATATGATTCAAGTTCGAAATATAAATTTGCTAAAAAATATAAAGTTTTACGTGGTCTCTATTTAGGCGCATGACTGTTCATGATCATCTGCAAGAATCAGCTGCAGAGTTTATTTTATGAACTTTCCTTTCTTCATTGTAAGATTTGGGGGAATTCTAGCGGAAATTGATTTCTGGAGTTACATTAAATATTTGATTCTGTGTTTGTTTAAAAAAAAAGTTTATGGCTTAAAACATTAAATGAATAGATGAGAATTCGTTACACTTTTCCCCTCCCCAAATCTACGCATGATTACTAATGGGCAGTTCAAGTTTTAATCGGGTTCTTAGGATTGTTTTAAATATTCATGATTTCAATTTAATATATAAATTATGAAATGCAGAAAAATGCAATAAAATACAATAAAAAGGCATTTCTCTCCAATATACAGGTAATTATGCTCACAAAAATCAAATAATTATATATATAACCTAGTTTATAAACTATGAACGTACGCCTGTTAGATAAACTATTAGATACTAATATTGTGCTAAACACGATTGATTTCGTGTTAATTATTTACGTTTATCAGGAATAAACTTACGCAATGTAATCATTGTTAGACGATACAACTGGATGGGGCTTTCCTCGAACAAAGGAAGCAATGAAGGTCCCGATAAGAACTGCTAGAACAAAAAGTGATATTCCGACTCCAAGTCCAGCAATTAACTAGAAATTGTCACCTTCCAAAAGAAGAAAAATAAATAAATGAACAATGAACAGTCAAAAGAGCGACCGCAAATCATGTGTTTCTTTTTACAAGAAAACCCAAAACCAAAAAAAAATTGTTTTTTAATAATAATCTGAGAAAATAACGCGGATAGTTTCTGCTGCCTTCTATGCAGTTCACACTTTTTTGATAAGGACAGAGTCTAGAATCGAACTTACGTTCTGGCTTAATGAATTAGATATAGTACATCTTGTAAAAATTGACTGAAATATTCCAGCATGTAAAATTTAATAGACAAATATTCAATTAGATAGAGTAGAGAAGGTCCTTTATGTAGAATGATACTTATGAAATTTTTAAACACCATCTTTGGCTACATGTAATTTGAGATTGTGGTAATCTCTGGGTTGAAATCAGTATATATATTATGTTTACATATACTGTCTAAACGAAAACAATTATACTTACTTGAATCGACAATATGTCTATAAAAAAGAAAAAAAAAAACAAATAATATACCAATAGCAATATAGAAAAATAAGTTTTTAATTAACTAAATAGCCCGGACTATAAATGAACAGAACCTTGTGAGTAGGGATGTATTGATCTAAAGAAAACATACGTGCAGTAAGCCCTAGTATTGTCCTCAAAACATTTTTCATTTTCCCCACATGGATTGTTGATTACGTAAACGTCGCATTTGGAGGATGACGTTGTGATAACTATAAGTACAAAAATCAAACCACATCATTTTTTAATGTATTTCGGTCAAAAATACTTTAAATTTCCCATCGATATAACTTTTGAACTGAATGCACAAATGTTGTTTTTAGGCGGAAAGAAAACATATGTTGCTGTAAACAATTTTACTTTGTTTTCAAATGTATCACGTTATTGACGTTACTGTACTTTGTATTTTTTACATGCCTTGTTGTTTTCCAGATGCGTCATTTACCGCTACTGATGATGTAGTAAGTATTTTGTTATTATACTCTATCTTGCTTTCTCCTTTGGACAAACTTAACACTGTTTTCATAAGATCTTGGTTTGCTTCTTCTGTTTTGTTCGTTACAACTTCGTGTTCAACAATCGTACTTCCTCTCCTGATTTGAAATATAATTATGACACATGGCATTTAGATCCGATCTCATTATAGAAAATAAAAAGAAATGCTAGGTTAGCATTTCACACGGCGCCGGATAATTATGCGAGTGCCAAGGTGACATTTTTGCACCCGTCTAAGCTGCATATATCGAAAAATTCAAATATGCCATGTGATAGATCATTGCTTAAGGAGTTTACAACTACCTCTGTTATCATTGTATCTCACCTGTCAGGTGAGATATTTACCTTTCAAAAATAAATTCCTACAGGATAATATTTTTACCCATAGGAAGAACAATATTCCTATAGGAAATTTGAAATTTCTTATCGGAATACAAGAACTTCCTATAGGAATTTCAATTCCGATAGGATTTGATCAAATCCTATAGGAAATCTTAATTTCCTATAGGAAAACTACCTTTCTGAAGTAAATTTCTACAGGAAATGTCATTCTCCTATAGGAAATATAATTCCTATGGGATTTTCTAACAATCCTATTGGATCGTCAAATTTCCTGTAGGATTTTATTTCTCCTATGGGAATTATCATTTACCTATGGGATATTAAATTTTAAAGGTAAATATCTCACCTGTCAGATGAAACACTACAAACAAAAGTGGTTATATACTCTCTAGATACTGGTCTATCATTTGGTATATATGGAATTTTCTGCAACTGCATCTTAAGCGGGTGCAAAAATGCCACCTTGGTACTGGCATAATTATCCGGCACAGTGTTATTTATTTGTTCTGCATTAAAAGATTGAATTAAAACCATCATATAAAAACACTGGTTGCCCATTAAACATAATAAAAGACTAACGAATCAAATACCTAATGACAAGGATTATCACTCTAATGAATCCAGCAATTCTGTTTTTGTAAAACGCGGCGAGCTGTTAAATGATGAAAATGTATTATATTAATCCACAAAAGTGAAAAAAACTTGAAAGAAGCTCAGTAAAAAAATCATCAACTCGGCATTATCTTACCGATATTGTCATCGTTTGCTTAACACTGTCATAGTCAGCAAGTGATATATCAATTGGGAAAGTCAAAACTACTCCAAGTTTAACTTCAGATGGATCTGTAAAAAAAAATGTCGTTTTGGGAAAACAAAATAAATGCTATGTTCAATGCATACTTAATTGCATGTCATGAGATGTATTCTTAGAATATCTCATACTCACCTGGTACATATGCAGTTACTTTCTCTGAAATAAATGAACAACAAAATATAACTAAGACAAATAAAAGAGCCATATGTTACAAATTAATTAATTGCAATATTGTAGCCTCTAACCCGGTTTTTGATTTATTTTTTTTTTAAATTTTTTTTATTTCATTTTTTTTATTTATTTTATTTTATTTTATTTGTTTTTGCTTGTTTGTTTTGATTTTGGTTTTTCAACTTCATAGAATCTCCGTAATTGTGCATGGAATTTGGCTCAATTCATAAATACTGTTGTATAGGACAACCTCACACCCGGATCGCTTGCTTTTATTTGGAGACAGTCAACTTGAAGGATAATTCAGGAGCGAATCTTGAACCAAATATAGGAATTCCCCATTTTAAACATAATTAACGCAAAAAATATAAATTTTCGCTTTGAGCGATTTTCTTTAATGGTGTTTTAGTGAAAGAGCTAGGTTATACCGTTAATTATACTGATATTTACTTATTCAAGCTAATCTATAAAACTTCAATCGTGAATCCCATAAAATCGAGACCTGCCAATGCCTACTGCAGAAAAAGACGCATGATAAACATGCTGTTGCTTTATTCTGGTGTTGATTTATATAGGGTTAGTTTGTTCATCATGATATAAAATATCATCATTACCAGCCGCTAGAAGGCGGTCGGTTATATGATATGAAAGTAAAAAGTAGCTAGCGTTTCTGCGAAGCTTTATATGAGCGTCTTGTTCAAGTAGACGCTTTTCTTAGACGAAACTTGCAGTTGAACGAGGCCAATTATCGAAAAAGTGAAATGTTTCTAAAATAAATAATATTGTGTTTCTTTGCATTTTAATCATTTTCAAAAACAATAGGACATTGTCCATATATCTTTGAGTAAAATTTTCATGTACTGCGAAAATTCATTTTTTTTTTCTATTTGAAATATTTTTTGTTCAGAAACACATATATAGTTTGCGGCTTTTCTTTTGACTCTTTCAATTGTTTTTTTGTTTTACCTACGGGAGTTCCAACTTAAAAACATTTTTTGGGGGGCCGGATTCATGCAGATTAAAGTATTTTTTGTACCATTGCGAGGAACATATGGAATTGTTACATGTACCCTCTTTGGAAAATGTCAGATAAAAATATGAAGGTGAGCCACAATATTAAAGGTAATTACAAATCTAATCTAACTTATAACTTTAATTTTTATCTAACATTTATTCGTTTAAATATACATAAATCATTTATTTATTAAATGTGTATATTTCTAGAGTCAATACTTTGCACAGAATTCTAAAAGAATGCATGTCGCGGAATAAGTAAATGATTTACATAAACGCATTTTTAAAGATTCATTGCAAGACTGCAATTTCACAATTGTCTATTAATGAATAGCAAATAGAAAATCTCTATAAAATTCAATTATACCTATACAACCAGTACTGCTATTTCCATACAGACAGACACAGCTAAATCCACCATTGTTATTTAAACATTTTTGAGTAGTCGAGTTACAGGCACTACTATTGGTAACACACTCATCTACGTCAACGTTACAGTTTTCGCCGGTCCAATTAGGGAGGCAAGTACAAGTACCAGATGTATCATCACAATCTACAGTGTTTTTAGTGTTACATGCACACGTTTGATTGCAGCCAATTCCGTAATGTGTGTCGTTACAGGCAACTGAATAAATGGAAAATAATATCGTTGTTTTTAACATATCAAAGCGCGCGTTCAATGCCGTAGCACATTGTAGGCCTTTGTAGCGCTCTTTTCTTGAACAAAACTTAAGAATCGTTACATAAATTCTAACGTGTATCAAATACATGAGTAATGTCGTACTACTTTGAATCAAACATGACAATTACATAATTTGGTGATATTTTCTCAATCTATAAGAATGCAATGTATCTTAAAAAGTGTGCTTATTTTCATGTTATATGAAAAAAATTATTCCTATTTGTGTTCATTATTAGTTTATTTTATGCACATTAAAGTTAAACAAATATTACTATATTTCATTAAAACTTTTTCTCACTTAAATTCTTACTTGAAAACTTTTGACCTATTAAAATCTTAATATACATTTCTTCCATTTTGTTCTTCGGCGCAGACTCAAGTATTTGCCCTAAGATACCTCCATTTATTGCATGTAGTTATTACCATTTGCATAGTGACAAGTATTATTTTGAGTTTATTTGGGGAGGGGGTGGGGAGTGTACAGGTTGCCATGATGTGGTTTAAGGATGGAAATGGAACCCCAAAGGAAAAAATGCTTGATTTTGTCATTTGATTTAAAAATGTCGATGCTATATCCTCCATTGGAGATACTGTTTCATTACGAATTTATTGCCTTTTATCCCTGAAAAGCTACATCTCCCCTTCAAGTCATACTTGTTACAGCATGTGACTATTGTATTCAATTTGGAATATATTACATCTTTTTTAAAATCGTAAAAATGGGATTTCTCTACTAACAGCACATTTTCAATTTAGGAATGAGCACATATATTTTTTATTTTATACGTTAACATGGACTATTCATATGGACCAAGTAATGAAAATGGCACTCGATCACATATAAAGTAAAAAAAAATTTAAAAAAAAAAAAAAAAAATTCTAGCAGTAACCAATGTCTTTAATTGATTCAGACGATCATTTCCATATAAACAAAAAATACTATGATCAATGCTTTTATTTATAAATACCAACAAAAATTTAAAAAATATATATCATTTTTAAGAATATACATGTATATCATGTATTTTCATTTACTCATGTATACATGTTAATGAAAAATATGTACAAGATTTCATTAGATGTACATGTATATAGACGCAACACGTCTCTTATCACATGTTTCTAGGTGAATGACGGACGGGTATGAATTTTGACATTTACTTATAAAGTTTAAATTTGTGTCATATTGAAAGGAACTAACTTGATCGGTATATTTAATGCGCTTGGTCATGTTGTTCGGTTGAAGACAGTAACACTCGTTATCTTTAATTCAAGGGCAATAACTCTATACTTTCTTGACTCTGGGCATACGCGATAGGCTCTTCCTTTTAAATTCAACTGTTTCCATAATCAGACAACGCAGATTTACAGCAAAACTAATCAACACTTATAATAAGAGATTTTGATTGCATCAAATCGGTAAATTAACATGCTGAGAGTAAGAAACCAAAAGGTCCCAAAGTCAAGAAGCCCATATGCAGCCGCGTCAACCAATTTAAGAGAAAACACTCACTGCAAATAATGTTTTGGCTCGAGTACGTTCTTGCCGTCGAGGAACTCAAGAGAGACAGCTAGCTCAAATTAAGAACACCTCTCCTCCGACATCAGCATCAACTGATTCAACTGAAGCAGACCAGGGAACGTCACAGGGCGGAATGATTTCTCTCAACATGCCGCCCACAGTTAACGGACGCGCTATATGCGTTGCCATCAGTCGTTCCAACCAAAATATACACGAACCATAATACGGAAACTAATTTGATATGCCAAATCCATTTAACAGTTCTCTGTTGGGAGCCCATATGTCCCAAGCTTGCAAAAACACACTTTGGATTGGTGAATTTGTTCATTTAAAGGACAGGTGACACAAAATCATTTTCTTCTAAAAACATTTTCTTTGATAAATATAAATCAGTTTATAACAATTTTCCCATTTGACTAGCATCAGATAAGAACACACAACTCAATTAAGTATGCTGAAAATCCCAGCTGCAACAGATTTCCGAGTTTTGCCGATCTTTAATGAGATAAGAAACCCCTGTGTGTTATTCGTCAAAGATGACATAGTCAGCAATCGGCTACATAGTAAACCGACCAATGGACGAGGATTTATTTACACCTGATAGTGTATTTGTGTTGCAAATGATGATTTTGAAATAAAGCACTATCAGATTAAAGTGAATTTATTAATAGCATATTTTATTGAATAGCTTAGTGTATGAACCCTCTCCTGAAAACAAAGTAGTGAGATTATAGAATGTACAAGATTACATGTTATATTATTGGTTAATAGAGTTTTTGAGAAATTTTGTGTACATAAGATACCAGTAATAGAAAATGAAAAAAAAAGTAATTAAATAAAAATGAATCTGAAAATTCTGTGATTGATAATAGCAGATTATCATCCTGTCAGCCAGACAGGCAACAACTTGTTTAGATTATCAATATTCAGTAAAGTTTGAAATATATTGTTTGAAAATGCATATTGATCCAATCTTGCAGATCCAAAACATTGATTTGAATAAGGTTGATATTAATCTAAATATTTTTTCTTTAAAAATAAACTCAACTTTGAGCACGATGAGTTAGATTTTTATTATATCACATATAAATCATTTTTTGTGTACTATTTGTAACAATAGGTGTTGCTGTAAAAAAAAAATCATTCATTGTTCATCTGAATCTAATGTCAGTATATAAGAAGTCATCAGTGTGCATAACAGCTCGTTTTTGCTTTGTTTTTTTAAAGGTTTGATCAATAGAGAAAAAATTATACACAACTCAGAAGTACTACCAAAAATGATCTTCATAAACTATTAAAAGAAAGATCAAGTTCCATTTGGATAAAATTCAAGGAGTCTAAGATTAATACGTTTTTAAAACCTGAATACTATGTTAAAAAACTACTGTTTCAGTCTTAACTGATTATGAAAATTGATAGTTCTTTCAATTAAATTTCAATAATCGAACATGATCAAATAACATACTCAAAAATGAAATTAAAAGATGTTTGAGTTAGTAGTATTAAGATTAAGGTAGACCCCTTATTTTGTGGAACTCAACAAATTTACAAACATATTTGCTTACAGGTACCAGGATTTCTGGAAATACAGTAAAACTCGTTTAGTACGAACACGGATATAGCGAATTCTCTAATTTTTTTTGAATCCCCGGTAAAATTCTTAAGAAATCTTTGTAAAATTTTACGGTGATAAGAATTCGGATATAACGAATTTACGGATATGCGAACTGATTTTGAGTCCCGTAGAGGTGAATAATAACGAAATTTAACACTTTTATAACGAATTTCTTTACAGTTTAAAAAGTTTGCACTACCATTTAACATAATAGTTTGAATGAATTTATTTTCATATAAATTTTTCAATTCACAATCCGATTATTAAAGGTATCAAAAGAATGTATTTTTATTTTAAGCCTCAATTAGCAAAAATTATAGTCTGGTGAAAGAAAACATGTATTTAGTGAATTCGCTATAGTTATTATTACGAATTCGTTATACGGATATAACGAATTACGGATATAATGAAGTATATCCATTGATCCGTAGGACTTCGCTATAACCGAGTTTTACTATACTGAGTACTTCTTAAATCAAAAATCCTTTATTAAGTCCAATTAACTTAATTAGGGTTTATTTAGGGTTTAAGATCCGGTGAAATTCCTGGTTACGAAAAGTCTTTATACATTATCACTTACTATGTGTTGACAAAACAAAATCCTTTCTTTAGCAACAATGATTCCATATTTTTTATGACTTCTATCTTTTGAAAATCCAACATCTGACACATTTTCTTTCCAGCATGAAGCACATAGGTCAATAAAAAGTTAATTTAACAGCTTACAATTTTTACTCCTATTCATAATTGCTGAGGAAACAGAAATTGGGTTTCTAAGCTAGAATAATTCATGTTTATGTACAGGGTTCTCAAACTTTTAATTGCAATTAGCAAAATTTATTGACTTCAGATTTTAGATAAGAGCAAGTTAGAAATCCGTATGGTTGAAACATACAGCGAATGGGTAGTGTGAGTCGGTTATTACGTCGCACCGAAGGTTTCCGATCTCAGAGGCTTCAGATATGCATATTGAGGTCACGCGTCTTATCAGCTCTATATTTCAGCAATAGCTGTGAAACAGATGGGAGTAGCAGGGGAAAATTTGCAGAAATTGTATCACACTCACAATCCAACTTGTTGGTCAATGTTTTTGTGATTGTGTCACCTGTCCTTTAAATAAGTTGTTGCTTCGAAAGCCTTGCATAGAAGTTCCAAATCAGATTGTTAATCAGGGGGTGAGTTGTTTTTCAAGTGTTTTTCAAGTCAGTTATGTTAATCGTTGCATTTACGTTGTATAAAAACTGAGTTTTCTTTGCAACAGACTGCCGTAATTTATAAATGTCTATCAAAAATATGTAAATATATAAATGTTTTGTTTCAGTTCAATTAACACATGAGTTTATAGTTTGATTATGCAATACTTTCAATTAATTTGGAGGAAATAAAGAATAGCCTAATCTTTTCTCTTATCTCATTTCTCACATATTCTTCAATTTACTTAGAAAAGCATGCACTAAAAGCCATTTCACTCTTTAGGTATATATCAATAATTAAGAAAGGTGCAGCAAACAATAATTCAGGTAAACTTGTCTATGATTTCCAATTTTGCTTGATTTGGTCCGTGGATTCCTCTTTAAGCTTGGGATATATTGATGCTGAACTCTGGTTGTTTTAAATTGCAAACAGCTAATAAAATGCAACTGTCAATCAATCTACTCGTAGGTATTTGAAATGTTATGCCTTCAATTTTATACAGGTGTTTACCAGAAACAATATTGCAAGTATTTGCTCCAGTGCATCACATGTAATGTATATCATCCTGCAATCAACTGCTTCAAGAATAACCAATCTGATCAAATTCCCACAAAAGCACTCAGGTCTGGCTCAATAACTCTAATTCCAACAACAATTTTTTTTTCAGGAATCAGCAACAACACACAGGACGATAAAACTACATGTGAAGTGTTACATAAATTATGGGATATTGAGACCACTTC
Source organism: Magallana hongkongensis (assembly GCA_016163765.1). Taxonomy (NCBI): domain Eukaryota; kingdom Metazoa; phylum Mollusca; class Bivalvia; order Ostreida; family Ostreidae; genus Magallana; species Magallana hongkongensis. The sequence goes on from WFKH01011801.1 coordinate 32,869,791, forward strand.
AATGAATGCACAAAACTTAGATTCCTTCCTGGTAAATTATCCAAACAAACAAATAGCAACGGTTGAATTGGATTTAAAAATGGGTTTCTCTTCAATATACAGGCATTGAAAGAAGGTTGAATAATAAAACATGATATCTGCAGAGGAACACGCTGTTAAATTACATAAAAAATGAATAAGGAAATAAAATTAAGTAGAATTTTGGGTCCCTTTTCTTGTGCACCTATTTCAAATTTATGGTGTAATTCTATTGGTATCACTTCCAAAAAGCAGGATGGTTGGTCCATGTTTTAAATTTATCATACCCTT
>WFKH01011801.1:32870199-32880297 GCA_016163765.1 Magallana hongkongensis
AAAAAAAAATGAATTTTCGCAGTACATGAAAATTTTACTCAAAGATATATGGACAATGTCCTATTGTTTTTGAAAATGATTAAAATGCAAAGAAACACAATATTATTTATTTTAGAAACATTTCACTTTTTCGATAATTGGCCTCGTTCAACTGCAAGTTTCGTCTAAGAAAAGCGTCTACTTGAACAAGACGCTCATATAAAGCTTCGCAGAAACGCTAGCTACTTTTTACTTTCATATCATGTAACCGACCGCCTTCTGGCGGCTGGTAATGATGATATTTTATATCATGATGAACAAACTAACCCTATATAAATAAACACCAGAATAAAGCAACAGCATGTTTATCATGCGTCTTTTTCTGCAGTAGGCATTGGCAGGTCTCGATTTTATGGGATTCACGATTGAAGTTTTATAGATTAGCTTGAATAAGTAAGTATAATTAACGGTATAACCTAGCTCTTTCACTAAAACACCATTAAAGAAAATCGCTCAAAGCGAAAATTTATATTTTTTGCGTTAATTATGTTTAAAATGGGGGAATTCCTATATTTGGTTCAAGATTCGCTCCTGAATTATCCTTCAAGTTGACTGTCTCCAAATAAAAGCAAGCGATCCAGGTGTGAGGTTGTCCTATACAACAGTATTTATGAATTGAGCCAAATTCCATGCACAATTACGGAGATTCTATGAAGTTGAAAAACCAAAATCAAAAGAAACAAGCAAAAACAAATAAAATAAAATAAAATAAATAAAAAAAATGAAATAAAAAAAATTTAAAAAAAAAAAAAATCAAAAACCGGGTTAGAGGCTACAATATTGCAATTAATTAATTTGTAACATATGGCTCTTTTATTTGTCTTAGTTATATTTTGTTGTTCATTTATTTCAGAGAAAGTAACTGCATATGTACCAGGTGAGTATGAGATATTCTAAGAATACATCTCATGACATGCAATTAAGTATGCATTGAACATAGCATTTATTTTATTTTCCCAAAACGACATTTTTTTTACAGATCCATCTGAAGTTAAACTTGGAGTAGTTTTGACTTTCCCAATTGATATATCACTTGCTGACTATGACAGTGTTAAGCAAACGATGACAGTATCGGTAAGATAATGCCGAGTTGATGATTTTTTTACTGAGCTTCTTTCAAGTTTTTTTCACTTTTGTGGATTAATATAATACATTTTCATCATTTAACAGCTCGCCGCGTTTTACAAAAACAGAATTGCTGGATTCATTAGAGTGATAATCCTTGTCATTAGGTATTTGATTCGTTAGTCTTTTATTATGTTTAATGGGCAACCAGTGTTTTTATATGATGGTTTTAATTCAATCTTTTAATGCAGAACAAATAAATAACACTGTGCCGGATAATTATGCCAGTACCAAGGTGGCATTTTTGCACCCGCTTAAGATGCAGTTGCAGAAAATTCCATATATACCAAATGATAGACCAGTATCTAGAGAGTATATAACCACTTTTGTTTGTAGTGTGTTTCATCTGACAGGTGAGATATTTACCTTTAAAAATTAATATCCCATAGGTAAATGATAATTCCCATAGGAGAAATAAAATCCTACAGGAAATTTGACAATCCAATAGGATTGTTAGAAAATCCCATAGGAATTATATTTCCTATAGGAGAATGACATTTCCTGTAGAAATTTACTTCAGAAAGGTAGTTTTCCTATAGGAAATTAAGATTTCCTATAGGATTTGATCAAATCCTATCGGAATTGAAATTCCTATAGGAAGTTCTTGTATTCCGATAAGAAATTTCAAATTTCCTATAGGAATATTGTTCTTCCTATGGGTAAAAATATTATCCTGTAGGAATTTATTTTTGAAAGGTAAATATCTCACCTGACAGGTGAGATACAATGATAACAGAGGTAGTTGTAAACTCCTTAAGCAATGATCTATCACATGGCATATTTGAATTTTTCGATATATGCAGCTTAGACGGGTGCAAAAATGTCACCTTGGCACTCGCATAATTATCCGGCGCCGTGTGAAATGCTAACCTATCATTTCTTTTTATTTTCTATAATGAGATCGGATCTAAATGCCATGTGTCATAATTATATTTCAAATCAGGAGAGGAAGTACGACTGTTGAACACGAAGTTGTAACGAACAAAACAGAAGAAGCAAACCAAGATCTTATGAAAATAGTGTTAGGTTTGTCCAAAGGAGAAAGCAAGATAGAGTATAATAACAAAATACTTACTACATCATCAGTAGCAGTAAATGACGCATCTGGAAAACAACAAGGCATGTAAAAAATACAAAGTACAGTAACGTCAATAACGTGATACATTTGAAAACAAAGTAAAATTGTTTACAGCAACATATGTTTTCTTTCCGCCCAAAAACAACATTTGTGCATTCAGTTCAAAAGTTATATCGATGGGAAATTTAAAGTATTTTTGACCGAAATACATTAAAAAATGATGTGGTTTGATTTTTGTACTTATAGTTATCACAACGTCATCCTCCAAATGCGACGTTTACGTAATCAACAATCCATGTGGGGAAAATGAAAAATGTTTTGAGGACAATACTAGGGCTTACTGCACGTATGTTTTCTTTAGATCAATACATCCCTACTCACAAGGTTCTGTTCATTTATAGTCCGGGCTATTTAGTTAATTAAAAACTTATTTTTCTATATTGCTATTGGTATATTATTTGGTTTTTTTTTCTTTTTTATAGACATATTGTCGATTCAAGTAAGTATAATTGTTTTCGTTTAGACAGTATATGTAAACATAATATATATACTGATTTCAACCCAGAGATTACCACAATCTCAAATTACATGTAGCCAAAGATGGTGTTTAAAAATTTCATAAGTATCATTCTACATAAAGGACCTTCTCTACTCTATCTAATTGAATATTTGTCTATTAAATTTTACATGCTGGAATATTTCAGTCAATTTTTACAAGATGTACTATATCTAATTCATTAAGCCAGAACGTAAGTTCGATTCTAGACTCTGTCCTTATCAAAAAATGTGAACTGCATAGAAGCCAGCAGAAACTATCCGCGTTATTTTCTCAGATTATTATTAAAAAACTTGTCAAGTTTTTTTTGGTTTTGGGGTTTTTTTTGTAAAAAGAAACACATGATTTGCGGTCGCTCTTTTGACTGTTCATTGTTTTTTGGTTTTTTTTTTGGAAGGTGACAATTTCAAGTTAATTGCTGGACTTGGAGTCGGAATATCACTTTTTGTTCTAGCAGTTCTTATCGGGACCTTCATTGCTTCCTTTGTTCAAGGAAAGCCTCATCCAGTTGTATCGTCTAACAATGATTACATTGCGTAAGTTTATTCCTGATAAACGTAAATAATTAACACGAAATCAATCGTTTTTAGCACAATGTTTGTATCTAATAGTTTATCTAACAGGCGTACGTTCATAGTTTATAAACTAGGTTATATATATAATTATTTGATTTTTGTGAGCCTAATTACCTGTATATTGGAGAGAAATGCCTTTTTATTGTATTTTATTGTATTTTTCTGCATTTCATAATTTATATATTAAATTGAAATCATGAATATTTAAAACAATCCTAAGAACCCGATTACAACTTGAACTGCCCACTAGTAATCATGCGTGGATTTGGGGAGGGGAAAAGTGTAACGAATTCTCATCTATTCATTTAATGTTTTAAGCCATAAACTTTTTTTATTTAAACAAACACAGAATCAAATATTTAATGTAACTCCAGAAATCAATTTCCGCTAGATTTCTCCCAATTCTTACAATGAAGAAAGGAAAGTTCATAAAATAAACTCTGCAGCTGATTCTTGCAGATGATCATGAACAGTCGTGCGCCTAAATAGAGACCACGTAAAACTTTATATTTTTTAGCAAAGAACAAGGGGCAATAAGACCTCAAATCTGCCCAATGCATAGAAAACATTTCATGGTGATTTTTTAGTAAATTATGATCTCTTAACCCTATTTTAGCCATATTTTTATTAAAAAATTATATTTTTGTCATTTTGAGGGCAAAAATAGGAAAAAAGCCAAAAAATCACTGATTTCTAGATTTTTTTAATATCTTGTCTTTTCAAAATAATGTCAGATAATACATGGTGATTCTTACTACAATAAAACACAACATGTCATAGGAAATCAATCATAATCTTTACCAAAAAATGACTAAAACTTCAATTTTGAGGTAAAAAGTCCTTTTTTATATCAAAAAATAAGATTTAAGGAAATGTTATATACAAGTACATTTTCAATATAATGTCTATGTACTGTATGCATATGTATATATGCATCTTTAATATGATATTAAAATGAGTGTAGAATACAACACAATGAAGTCAAAAAAAAAAAACTCCAGATAGAAATTATATGACCAAATCTGAATTTGCAGTAAAGAATTAAATTCAAATATTAATCTATGCACACAAAAATCATGAATTTTTGGGATTATTTGTTTGTAACATTTATTGCTCGGTTAGGAAAAGAAATCCTGTAATATTTAAAAAAAATCAACCATATAATATTACATGACAAGAGAAAGCTGTCAATGTAGCAGCAAACTGGGTTTTCTTTTGTGTGAACAGTATTCATAATCCATTTGTCAACCTGAATTGATAAACACAACCCACCAGTTCAACAGTTGGTATTTTTTTCAAAAATTATCAAAAAACAAAATCCAAGTAATATGCACAGCTCTGATATTTGTACAATTGATCTGCAAAACAACAACTTCCTATCTTGAAAACTGTAGGAGGAGTTATCCGTACAATAGGGGTACCCTTTATACAATATTCTGCGTGAAAATGACTAAGTTCAATAGCTGGTATTTTAATTAAGAATTAACAAAAATCAAAATCCAAGTAATATGCACAGCTCTGATTTTTGTACAATTGATCTGCAAAACAACAACTTCCTATCTTAAAAACTGTAGGAGGAGTTATCCGTACAGTAAGGGAACCCTTTTGGCACCCCCCCCCCCCCCCCCCGCCATTTCAATAACCGGAGTTTTCCTTTGGAAAACCAGGTTAAAAATGAAAAACTTAATTAACAAAATTAACAATGCAGTTTTTGGGGTTGGATGTGGTGGGGTGGGGACAGATGGGTTGTTAGTTAAATCCTTGTCCGAGCCATGAAAGCTAATGAGCCAGTGCTTATCCCCATTAATTCGTGATGCTAAGTTGATGGGAGTCCTAAACTCCTGAATGGGACACCAGTCATCCCAGCATATACCAGTACCCAAATTCAGCTGGGTGGAGTGAATGTAGATAAAGAATTTGGGGGACTGGATGGGACAATATTTGTTTAATTATTTATCATAACATAGTTCATCATTCATTACCACATATGAATCACAACGATAGACTTCTTTTCGTAACATGACTAAAACTCAATTTCATAATCAAATGTTTTTTTTATTAACAAAACAAAAATCACTGACTTCTGGAAATTTTTTTACTAGTGTTACTTTAACATTAAAAAATTGATACTATACCTCAATGAAGGTGAATTCAAACATTCACACATTACATAATTAACAAACAAAACCACCAATGACTAAAATGTTCATCTTACACAAAAAATCATAACTTTTTTCATATTTTTCTCCTTGTTATAATTTTATAGTGCATGCATTAGTAAATAACACATCAGATAATTGATTGAATATTTCATAATCTAAAACAACTTTTAATTCAAAATCTTCTTTCTATAAAGTTTATACAGTTGGGTGAAATATTATAATAGTTCTAAAGAAAATATCACAGATTTCTAAATCATTAAACTAGAGGCCAAGGGGCCACATCCCTCACCTGAACGACGAAAGCTTATCAAATCAGCATTACAATATCAAATTCAAAATATGTTGACAAGTAAGTACAGTAGATCTTGCACAAAAAGCTGAGGCCCCAACTTACCACCGGGGACTATGATTTGAGTAAACTTGAATCTACACTACCTGAGGACCTGAGGATGCTTACACACAAGTATCAGCTTTTCTGGCCAAAAAGTTTTTGAGAAGAGGATTTTTAAAGATACAAGTACCAACAAATTTTTAATAATTCTTAAATATCTCCCTTTGAAGGAAGGCGTGGTCCTTAATTTTATTAAACTTAAATCCCTTCACCTAAGGATGCTTTGTGCAAAGTTTGGTTGAAATTGCCCCAGTGGTTCTGGAGAAAAAGTTGAAAATGTAAAAATCAGACAGACGGACGCCGAACAAAAAGTGATCAAAATTGCTGAGCTCACTTGAGCTTTCAGCTCAGATGAGCTATAAAAAAACCCTGATGAATTTCATTGCCTTAAAATCGCTGTCACTTTTATGTTTCACTTTGTAACTTTCTGAACTACCCATAATTACTGAAAACACAGTCCTGAGTAGCTTTTCTATAGAGAGTGTGTGTCTTAGGTAATCAAGGTATCAAAGAACTGAAGAACTGACCCCAACAACTTTCACATCAGTGCGACATTGGCTGTACCACACATGCATTAATTAATTAAAGGCTCCAGAAAAGTGTTCAATCCATATACGATAATGTTTTCCTGAAATGTGACTCTTGATCCTTATCCGCAGATCATCAAGATTGTCATAATTTACCACGTCAGATGATATCAGTCACCTTTATAATTTGTGTGCTTGGCCCTGTTTATTCCTTTGCAAGCTTTAGTAAGAAAAACCGCAACAGTCAGATTACTCAGATTTCATTCTGCAGCATTACTTCATGGGATCCATGATTTTACCCTTGTATGTATGTTTTCAGAATTCCCATAGCTCTCTTGAAGCTCACCATTTGTCCAAGATGCTAAATACTGAATTGAAAAAAAATATTAAATTTTTATTGTGTTCATTTTAAATTCGTACACATGTTCCGATTCAATTATGGATATCTTTCTTATTGATGTGAAATGGTAATCACTATATATGATACAATAGGGTAAACAATATATACATGTATGTTTATTTATATTAATCATTTGTGTGTGTGTTTCGGATTCCACTAAAGACCGGGAAGCTACAGTACCGATCAGACCCACCCTAACACCAGAGTAAACCCCAACGAAACCCCGGGTTTGCTTTCGGGGTTTACTTGGGGTTTACTTTTTGAAAATTTGTGTCCAGTTGGGGTTTACTTTGGGTCCACTCGGGGTTTACTTTGGGTTTACTCGCGCATTGTTTTGGGTTTACTCGTGCATTGCTTTTGGGGTCCTCTTTAAACATTGAAATGTGAAGCAGACCCATCTTTTATCTAATTATCTTACTGCCTGTAATTCCCATCCCTTGTATATTCCAAATACACATGTAGCGTCTGCCTCAGGGGTATACTTCTGATCGGGGTTTACTCTCTGGGTGTACTTGGGGTTTACTCTGGGTTTACTTGGGGTTTACTCTGGGTCCAATCAGTACTCGAGGGAATTAGTAGAGGAGGTAAATACTAATTAGGTAATTGGATATTGATTTTGTTACATTTTACATGTATGTAAAGAAAATGCTTACCAATTACAGTATGAAAAAATGAAAGAAAGAATTTCAATCTCTTTTCTTCAAAATTTTATTACATTTTTAAATTAGAAATAAGACTATAATGTATTCCACAGCGATCACTGTCAATCATGCAAGTTATCGATCGCTCGATCAGCTGTCGATCTCGTAAACATGGTAAAGAATGCAGATCAATTACAATGCCCCATTTAAATTCATGTTGCATAGTTGAATTTTTAAGTCTTATACTATTTTGACATGTTCTTACCAGTTATTGAGATGATTTTGCCTTCATATCTATTGTTGTCGTCCGACTTTCACTTTTGTTTACGTCTGCTGTGTATAAAAACCGAAACCGGAACCGAAAAATTCGCCCATCGTAAAACAACATAATTTATTTTTTTAACGGTGGCCGCGTGCAAACAACAACAAAATATTTTGAGAAATTGTTTTTTTCGTTATTTTGATTAATCTGTTAAAATTTTTCCGTGTTGTTTGCATGCGGCCATATCTAATTCTTGTTGGGAATGTGACCATTTTATAGGAAAAAACGCGATATCCGGAAAATTACTCCGATCAAAAGAGGAATAACTCTACTAAAAAAACATCGGTGACAATTTTGCGACTATATATTGAAAAATAAACATCCCATCAACAAAAAAATAAAATCATGTCAAAGATTGAGCTTGTTTGAAAATTTAAAAAAAATATTGGGCAAATAACATATGCTTACTGCCCCTTGTTCTTTATATTTCGAACTTGATTCATATCCATATGCATCTTCCTTATTCTTTGCGTTTACGTGTTAATGTCAAGTAGTATTCTGGGACATCCTGTATTATATTTATGTAGATAACATAACTTCTTTTATGTTATTATTCATTTTCTTCATTTCAAATCACTTCATTTCAACAGAAACACCTACAGCGAAGGAGAAATGTATTTTGTTATGGGAAGACTAACAAAGGTTGACAGCTTGGGTCGGTATGGGTCTCAATATTCTCACTGGTCTGGACACAGTGGCGAGAGAGGAAGGAACGACGCTGATGACGTCAGTCGTAGGAGAGAATCATGCAGTACACATGTTTATAACACTATTGATTAAATAAAGGATTTTGCGCCTGCGTAAAAGATTACATGGCAAATATTGTATCAACTGTGTGTGCTAATAAGGATCCTACAAGGCTTATATGGATACATATTACATAACTATTGCTTTCGGAACTCTTCTGATGTTTTGCTTCTGAATCAGTAATTGATAAGTTCGTTGTTTATAATAATTTTTGTTTATACGTTGGTACTTTTTTTTTTTTAGAAAGTGATACTTGTATTTGAATTCTAATGGTTGTAAAAGTGCAGCTATTTGTAAAGTTGACGATTTTGCCATCGTTTACCTTTTGAAAAAAATAAATACATTTTTGTTCGTATTTTTATTATTGTTGATGATAACTGATTCCGCATCAGTGCGTTAGTCTTTTTTCCAATTTTCTGTTGGTACATGTATATGTTTATTTTATTTCCTCTTTTGTTAATACTATGTCAACAAAGTATAAGGGAGATACACTTAAGAATTTGAATGCCATCAATGTACCTATACCTGACTGTACTAATTATTTCATCACAGTATAATGATATTAATCGATTTAAAGCAAAATATATATTTTTTAAAAATCTGTCGTTCACCACATACATCAAGTAAACATGTCATTCCTGTTAAAACCCAAAGACAAGATTTTTACGTGAAAGTCTTGCAGACAAAACAGGCACGTAGCAGCGTGTTTTTTTTAAAGGGGGGGGGGGGGGCACCCTAACACAAAATTTTTAAAACCCCCCCCCCCCCCCCCCCCAAAAAAAAATAAATAGCAAATTCGCCAATCTCTAAAAACATAATCCGTGGGGAAGGTGGGATTAAGTACCCAAGTGTTCAATTTCAATTTAAATGTAATTTCGTTATTTTGAGTTCAGTTTTTATATGCTCCTAAAAAAGTGTGTGTGTGTTGGTTGGGGGGAGGGGAGGGGGCTTCATCATAATTCAGTTTTCTTTATGTATGCTACGTGCTACATGCCTGCGAAAGCCTTTAGCCTTAAAGGGGCATGGTCACGATATCGGTCAAAAATTATATTTCCGTTTTTAATGTTTAAAATGCTTCAGTAAGGCATTTCTAATAGTCAACCAAAATTTGAGTGTCAGTCGTCGTGTTTTAAGCGAGATACAGAGCTTACAATTCTCTGTTATGTAAACAAAGCTTACGTCATGTTTTTGTTTACATTTTGAATGTTGAAGTAAAAACTCTAGTTTTAGTCCTAAAATGAATGTGATAAACGCTAGGAACCGTTATTTTTGCTTCAAGCTAATAAGATAGAAAAAATCAGCTTGAAAAAGAACTTTTACTGGTATATTGAACAAATGTAAACAAAAACAGGGCACGAGTCTGGCTACATGGGAAGGAATTGTGAGCTCTGTAACTTGCTTCTAACTCTACGACTGACACTCAAATTTTGGTTGATCATTAGAAATGCATTTCAAAAGCATTGTTAACAATAAAAATAGCAAAATAAAATTTCCTTAAAATACTGACTGTCAATTGTCAAGGCCTTGGCGATTAT
>WFKH01011801.1:32896525-32908153 GCA_016163765.1 Magallana hongkongensis
TGTTTTGATTAGTAGAATCGATTAGTATCATCAATACAGATATTTTCTTCTCTACAACGCTTAACAAAATATGTCTCCTTCTCTAAATATATCACGTCAAAGTTTAAGCACTTTGGCCCCTATAAGTCCCTAATTACGTAAAAAATGGGTATGGCAATGATTTTTTCTGATAGATATTGTTACGATCAACAACTTTGCTTCTATAATGCATTACAAAATCTTTATTGTTTTAAGTTATTTGTAATAGAGTTAACGAGTGTCTTGGCCCCTAATTTAAAGGGCCAGCCCCTTTTTCTTGATTTCTGTGAAAAGGTCTTACGAATACTTACATTTTTTGTTCTTACACACGTCTAGAATTGTTGTTTATTTTTGAGATACAAATGATTGAAAATTTAAGGGGCCAGCCGTCTAGATCCTTAATGGGGACAGACATTAGTGTTTTGATTAGTGGAATCGATTAGATTCATCAATGCAGACATCTTCTCTTCTATAATGCTTAACAAAATATGTCTCATTCTCTACATATATTGCGTCAAAGTTGAAGCACTTTGGCCCCTAAAAATTCCTAATACGTCATAAATAGGTGTAACAATGATTTTTTTAAAACAGATATTGTTAAAATCAACAACTTTGCTTCTATAATACATTACGCAGTCTTGATCGTTTTTAAGTTATTTGTAATAGACTTTACGAGTCTCTTGGCCCCTAATTAAAGGGGTCAGCCCCTTTTTCTTGAATTTGTTGGAGAGAACTTTTGATACTCTACCACTTTTGTTATGTAAGTCTTAAAAAAATATCATCTGCTAAAAAGATACAAATCAAAACGTATGAAATTTTTATTCAAAATTCATATCCAATTTTCGAGCCTAGGCGAGCTCCAAGAAATGGCGCCACTGGCGTAAAACAAATGAATAGTGCACAATTTCAAACTATACTCTACCTATCCTGAAAATTTCATAGCCATAACTCTGATAGTTTCTGAGATCTGCTCTGCACAAAATTAGTCGTAAAAAATTACAAAATCGGCCGTAAATCGGGACCGGAAGTGACGATTTCAAAGTTTAAAAAACCTCCAGAATTATGACCATAGGCAATCATCTGTGTAAAAATGAACAAAATCGGTCCAATAGTTTTTGAGAAATCGCGTGCACAAAATTTGTGGAAAAAATAAGAAGAAGAAGAAACAGTACGAAAACAATAAGGTCTTCCGTTGGAAACGGAAGACCTTAATAATAATAATAAGAAGAAATCGTACGAAAACTATAAGGTCTTCCGTTGGAAACGGAAGACCTTAATAAGAAACAGTACGAAAACAATAAGGTCTTCCGTTGGAAACGGAAGACCTTAAAAACAAAGTCAAAATCAAAATGAAACAAAAATCGGATTTGAGGTATTTTATTGCAACTAATTTGTAATATATGGTCCCATTATTTATTTTAATTATATATTGTTCATTTATTTTAGAGAAATTACCTGCATATGTACCAGGTGAGTAAAAGATATTCTAAGAATACATCTCATAACATGCAATTAAGTATGTAATGAACATAGCATTTTTTTTGTTTTCAAAAAACGACATTTTGTTTTACAGAACCCACTGAAGTTAAACTTGGAGTAGTATTGACTTTTCCAGATGATATATCACTTGATAACTATGACAATGTTAAGCAAATGATGACAAACTCGGTAAGATAATGCCCCGCTGATAATTTTTTTACCGGAGCTTCTTTCAAGTTTTTTCACTTACATCGACAAATATAATCCATATTTATCATTTAACAGCTCGACGCATTCTACACAGACATAATTGCTGGATTCATTAAAGTAATAATTCTTGTCATCAGGTATTTGATTTTGTCAGACTAATTTTTTAATTTTTAATGGACAATATCTATTATTCAGAACAAATAAATGTTAACTTAGCATTTCTTTTTATTTGCTATAATAAGAGGATCTAAATGCCATGTCCAATCATTATATTTGAAATCAGAAGAGGAAGTAAAATTGTAGAACACTAAGTCATAACGAACAAAACAGAAAAGGCAAACCAAGATCTTGTGGAATCTGTGTTTAGTTTGTCCAAAGGAGAAAGCAAGATCGAGTATTATAACACAAATCTTACTACATTATCAATAGCAGTAAATGACGCTTCTGGAAAGCTAAAAGGCATGTAAAAAATACAAATCACAGTAATATCAATAACGTGATACATTCGAAAAGTAATTAAATAACCAAGATTAGATGTCTTTATAAATAATAGTTCAACTAACTGCTTCTATCTGTTAGCACTAATTGCAAAGAACTAGTGAAGGGATCCTCGATATCAATACTATTTTTTAAATGAGAGACTTTAAAAATATAAATAAAATGATTGATGTTATTTATCTTCAGTTATCACAAGCCCGTCTTCGAAATGTGACCTGTATGTTATCAACAATCCGTGAGGGGAAAATGAGAAGTGTGTTGAAGACAATACCAGGGCTTATTGCACGTATGTTCTCGTTAACTATGTTGTTACTTTTTTATTAACATGTTAAATGAAAACCTGTTTGATGAATTTGCAAGGTGTTGTTTAATGAATCTTATTTTGAAAGTTATTAATTTATGATGATAGATGTCTACTTTTGCAATGTCATACTTATTATTATTATTTGTTTATAGAGGAATTGTGGATTCTAATAAGTATACTTTATTTCATATCATCTCATTCGTAAAAAAAAACCCAAAATCATTTTTAACATAACATTCCACATTTTTAATTTAAGTACTCTTAATTGTGATTGCAATGTTCTAATCATAATGTAACAAAATATTCATATGAAAAAATTAATTTTTGAGACTGGTGATCAAACTCTCATTTAGATAAGATTTCCATGAACGAAATAATTTATTAAAAAGATTTAGCTCGGAATTCCTTTCGTCCTTCCGTCAGCCTATCCCTTGTCCGGATCATATCATCTCTCCCTTTGGCTGAATCTGGCTAATACTTATTCCACAAAGTATCGTTGGTAAGAGGGTGTGCAGTGACCTTGAATATAGTTTTTTAGGTCAAGTGTCAAGGTCAAATTATACCACGCAGTTTTTTTTCAAAGAATATATATTCTCCCCTTAGCCCTATATGGCTTATACTTTATATAAACAGAGCTTTAAGGTTAAGAGTGTGCAGTGACCTTGAATGAAGTTTGTATGTCAAGGGTCAAGGTCATATCAGACCACGCAAAAATCATTTTTCAGAGCATATATACTTTTCCCTTTGTCCTATCCGGCTCATACTTTACGTACACCGAGCTTTTGGGTAAAGGTCTGCATTGACCATGAACCAAGTTTCAAGGTCTTTCATGGTCAAATGTGAGGTCATAGCAGAACTATTTAAAATCCATTTTAGACCATACTTTATTTCCCATCGGCTTAATCTTGCTTAGATTAAACCAGAAGAATGTCTTTAGGTAAGGGGGAAAATGCTTTAATATAAATTCTATGCCAACTGGAAAATATCTACTGTGGAATCACTAGAATTCGTGGTGGCTCAATTTTTGTGGTATTCGTGGGTAGCCCTCATCCATGAATTTACATTCTCGACGAAAACTAATTATAAAAGATTTAGATTTCCTACTGAACTGAAAACTGAAGCATCCACGAGATTACATCCTCACGAATAAGCAAAAAACCCTAAATCCACGAAAATTGGCCCCCACGAAATTAAATGATTCCACAGTAAGTCATAGATTAGGGTCAAAGCAAAATTCTTTGAAATGTTATTCATCCTATTGTCCATTATTTAAGCATGGCCCTTTAAAGGGGTCACTATCTCAATGATGTCTAGTTTTTTGTCAATCTTTATGTCTTTATAATTTATTGCTTTTTTCTAAAATGAAAAATGTTTTCAGTCGTTATCTAATTAAGTGTACATTAGTCAAGTTATTTTCGGAAATACAACAGGCTGACTGACGTGCTTTGAATTGATATAGTTTGTCCATATATGTATATTTATAAAGCATAAGAAAAATTGTAGTATACACCCCCTCCAAATTTCCTTATTTGTAACCGATATAGATTCGTTTTTTATTTTTATTTTTTTAAGGGGACAATTTCCAATTAATTGTCGGACTTGAAGTCGTAATATCACTCTTCGTGCTAGCAGTTCTTATTGGGATGATCATTGCTTTCTTTGTTCGAAGAAAGCATCATTAAAGAGAAATGTCGTTATCGTCTTCTGATGACAATTTTGAGTGAGCTAACTTCGAATCCTTTTAAACGAAATAGCACTTGATTAATCTTACAAAAGAACATTTGTTCTAGACATTGTGTACCTAAAATAGTGATGGTGATTCGGTTTCTGTGTTTATTTTGTTTTTGGTTTTTTTTCCTGTATTTGGCTTACCTACCTGGTACTAGTACATGTATGTTGTATTTGTTTTATATCATAGATATTTATTTTGCATATATTTAATTTATACTTTTTTCAATTTTAACCGAAACACATATGGCAGAGATCTAGATGGAATGTACTTTACCTCGGGGATGCCGACTAAGATCGACAGCTGGGATCGTTATGGGTCTCCATATTCCCCCCATCACTGGTCAGGTCACGACGGCAAGAGAGGAAGGGGTGGTTTTGATGATTTCAACAGTACCAGGGAACCATACATTAAATATATGATTAATATTATCAAGTCTAGCAGATAGTGTTAAATAACATTTCAAATAGTGTACCCTTGCTGATTTTCACATTGAAACATATCTAGTATGAAGAAGCATTTATGAATACAAAAGAATAGTTGACATTTACTACAAAATAAAGCAACGTTTGATTTTCTATATTCTGATCTTTATATTTATTTCCTTTTAATGTTATTTGCACATTTTGTTTCCTTTACATAAATAATGACCAGTTTCCTTTCATTTTAATGAAATGCATTTTGAAGATATCTTTTTTTCATTTTTTATTGTAGTTTCAAATAAAGCGGTCAGAGGTTAGCCTTAAACCTAGAGACACAGAGGTATATTTTTTTTTATCCAATTATGCATTGAAACGAATAGACACTTTTTTTTGTTTGGAATTAGTAAATGTATACTTACTTTCTATCTGTAACATGAACAATGCAACATGTCTCTCTCTCTCTCTCTCTCTCTCTCTCTCTCTCTCTTCACTGAAATAAAAACGAAATATGCTGTGAAAATTTTGTACCTGAACCTTCTTTGAAATAGTGATCTACATGTATCTCTCTTATTTAAGAAAATCAAAATGTTTTAAAATTGTAATTTATGTTTAAAATATTACGTGTCATGATTGTTTTATTTCTTTTTAGTGATAATGGAGACCAATTAACATGTGTTCAGGAACCTACTTTGTGCCATAGACAAGTGATCTGTTTAATAACTAGCAGCAGTCAAGTGTACCACTTGTATATGGCATTGCCACGGGTCCTAATGGCCATCAGTATACATATCATAAAACAAAAAGGTGTGAGAAAAACTTATACACAACTTATAAATAGGACTTGATTGCAAATGGATTTGTGTATGGCATGTTAATTGTGAAGTGAATATGAATATTTTAACATATTTTTAGATAGCTAATGCATGTATGTAAAGCTTTTATCATAAAAACAACAAAATCAAATGGATCTTAAAAACCTTACAAATGAAGATTTGTTTTTTTTTTCATTGAACTTGATGAAGTAATATACCAGCCTGAGGTCTATCGTAAATACATTATCAAATGTGCAGTTTTGTACTGTACCCATATTACATAGAGACTTATTATCTTTATGAATGTATCCGAGATATATGTAAACCTAAAATTTAGCCTCGTTGAAGAACTTTTAATATATATTTTGGGTTATTTCACATGTATTTTGCAGCTATATCAAGGGAGTAGTTAGAGGGTTTGTTTTAGAAATTATGATTAATATACTTGTAAATATTATACATGATATATAAAAAATATATACTTTTTTGAATGGTACCTATCGTAAGTATGTATTGGTCTATTATAATAAAATTGTTACTTTTGCTAAATCATTTTGTTTTAAATACGTTTTACAATTTGAAAGTTTTTACCATACATGAATCCAACTGCAAATGAAATATGAATTAAGAGTAAGATGAAAATGGAAAATGATAGTTAGAAATATTTAATGTTATTACACTTTATAGAGTATCTGAATAAGATGCAAGATCGAATGTAAAGCAAGAAAACTAATTTAAGTTCAATACAAGCTTATCTTTTAAAAAAATTGGTAAGCTAGCGCTGTAGCCATCATAGAAGACAAAAGTAGATTTCTAAACCTTTGGTTTAATTTTCTAAATCGATTAATTATTAATAGGAAGGTAAAGTAGTGCACTGGAATTGTGTTGGGGGTGGGGTGGGGGTCTCAGAATGGTGCTTTACATCGGCCATGGCATAGCTCATTAACTGTGCTTTAATCATTCTGTATTTACTGTAATTTCTATTTTGAGGTGAAAATAAGATATCAGTAGAACTAATGGTACTGTTTTGTAGCAATCGTATCTTCTCGGGCCTTTCCGGCAAGCTCGGAAAACATATCCGAGGTTGTTTTCCAAGCTTGAAGGTAGTTAAGAAAAGCTAGCTATTTATTATAATTTTAGAAATAACTTGGCATTATAAGACCTAAGCTACTGTTACTCTTTTGGCATTTACAACAAAACACAAACCTTCATATCATATGTAGATGATAAAACGAAATTGACATGGTACAGTTTATCTACAGTAGTATTCTCAGAATACCCTACCGTGAAGTCGAGCATGCGTATTTCAGTAAAAAAGACAGGTAGTTGCTAGCGCTCGAGAGCGCTAGCAACAAGAATAAGGCGGAGTAATATTATATCACCAACTTTATTTTATCTTTGTTAGTAATCTTTTTAATGAATTCAGTAGTTGTGATAGATCAATAAGTTAATGCTGCAGATTTTGCTTTTATAAATAATTCCCACGACAATTAAATGTGTAGGCATGTTTGACAATATTAACTTGTGTTGTAGGTGATATAAAGTACTTTCGAATGCATGTACGTATAAACCAAATACAATTATTTTAGGAGAATGAAACAAGTAGATCTTTTTGAATTAGATGAATGTGTTACTCAAAATTAACTTAACAAGACGTTTTAATTAACACTATGGAACTATTTTAGATAACGGGCTTAAGAGTTTATTATTTTGCAGAATATAAATCATAATTACAAAACCTTGTGATTCAAATATATAATTGAACATTTTACTCGTAAATACTGTATGATATCATGTAAACTCTTTTGTAAGAGTACATTTAGACTTGCTATAAAAAAAGGTCCCAATGATGTTAATTTACGTTCAATATAACGAAGAATATCCATTTAAGGACGTGTCAAGAATTAAGGTATCACACCGGTAATCGACCAATCACAATAAACTTAGTCAATTGTATTTCCATATATACTTCAGAATTATTTTTTTCCCTGACTGCATTTTTACATTTTCCTTTACTGAGTTTTAAAAATTGTTGTACCACTGAGAAGGATATTTCATGTTTTTTGTTAGATGATGATCTTTTTTCACAGGTGTTACTTCTTTCAGGCACATTCAGCAGCTTCCTGGTAAGTGTGCAGTCTGTTTACATACAAACGGAAAACTCGTGGTTTTGAGGGTAGACCTGTTTTGAGCTAGATGTTTTGAGAAAATGCCTTATCGTGTGCCCTTTTTGTGTTAGCTGATGAGATAGGTAACAAATAACATTTCCTCCGAATGTTTTGTCAAGAGATATACAAACTGATTTTTAAGAATTTGTTCCCTCTATAGTGATATAAAGTAAAAACAATTACCGGTTTGATACCTTAAGAGATGGAGAAAAATAACAAACGTTAATATTTTATTATAGAGGTTGAGGACATTAGATTTAAGAAAAATTAATCAAATAGTTACATTTAAAATGGACATCTTTAAGGACACTTATTACTAAGTTACCTATAAATATTGTTTTGCTACAACATATACATGTGACATTTCACTTTTAAAAACTTATGACAATCGGAAACTTTAAATTGGAGCTTGTGGGTCTTCGTTGTCAAGTATTTTTTTAAGGAACCGATACACACTGATGGGAAAGGCTTTTTTTAATGTCATATCGCAGAAGAAATGTGCATGTTGAGGTTGACTTGTTTATACTTAGCATAGATATTGTGCTTTTTTAACTCATGGAAAAACAAAAATATGATAGGTTTAGGATTCACCTATATTTTTATGCCAACTTTTAAATAAAATCTCTACCTGCTTGTGTTACTGTTTTACAGTGTTGAGAATTACATATGATTACTTTGGATGAAAAGCATAATACCGATAAGGAATCAAATGCAAATCGCTCCTTTCACTTTTATTAGTTCTAAAATACTTGAATTCATTGAAATATAACATATTATTATGGAAAATACGTGGATCAATAATTGTGATTAATGTACAGCAGTACCCTTGTATGTGCAAGTTCACCGTGAATGCGTCAACGTAAAGAACGATTTACCGGTACGATTAGCTCAACATATTGACGTTGATATTTTAGTTATTCATATTGTCTTTGTAGAAATAGATTGTTATATATGAGTAATTTATCATGATAGTATGTTATATATTTATGTAGATTGTGATGTGATCATAAACTATTTATTCATTAACACATATAAAAATGCCTGTTGTTTTTATCCATTATGATTATGTATTTATATTTGTCTTATACAACATGAATCGATATTGTATTCAATCCTATAGTAATTTTTGTCACTACCAAATATTATAGGTGTTGGTTAGTTATAATTATGTACTATGTAAATTAATCCTTTTTTTCAGACCTGACAAGCTTGGTAATTATAATTAATCTCTCTCTCTCTCTCCCTCTCTCTCTCTCTCTCTCTCTCTCTCTCTCTCTCTCTCTCTCTCTCTCTCTCAGTATGGTGATACTACTTGAAACCTGAGCCTTCTAGTTTGTTGAACTTTCAATGACAATTCCCGTATTCATTGCAACAATTGCCAAGTGTGTAAAATGCCAGTCCTCTCAACAGCAATTCTAAATAGACATCGTATAACCTTAAAAAATATACCCCACAAATGTTAAATATATCTACCAAACATTGTGAATTCTAAACGTATTCTCTAAAAAAATGTTCATAATTATAACAATAGACCTGGAAAGACATATCTCAGAGGTGGTTTAATGCACAGTAGAGTAATTTGAGAACCCTGTTATATACAACGCCCTGGTGGAACTATATCGCCTATTCCATTTACCTCGGTGGGAATTGAGGCTCAGAACTGCATGCAAAAGACTGTTGCAATATCTGTGTTTCGGAAGTTTATATTATCAGTTGTTTAGGGAATATATTCCTTTTAGGTGTTAGGGGATTAAAACGAGAAGGAAAAGTCAATCGACTTTTTCAGATTTCAGGGTAAGTTCAATCTATTCATTATGCAATTCTGAAAACGTTTACAGTAAAGACAGAGAAGCTTGGTAAACACATGGCAGGGAACAAGGCAAGAAATGTCTAGCTGCACAACTGTAGTTCCGCGGGAAATTCAGGTTGACGGACCGTGAAGCTACAGTTCCATCGATACAAAAAAGTGTATACTTATTGCGCACAAAACGTCGCGCACGGTTTTGGACTTATTAAACTAATTTAGGAAAATATTCTGTGAAAGTTTTAATACCAAAAAATGCCTGAGACATTTTACTACTGGTTCACCAGTTAACTTGCCTCAAACGTTTCCCTAAACTCCCTAACCGACTTCGAAAAGTGAAGTACGTTAAATTCACGTCGTGATCAAGAGCCGCCATTTTTACCTGTAAAAAAATACACTATTTCATGTTAGGGGACTTGTGAGGGTGTTTATAAAAGATTTTCAGAGGCAAGTACAGTAATGATATCGAAAGTAAATTGTCTCAGGAATTTTTTTGGCAATAAAATTTTCACAGAAAATATCACTAAATTAGTTTAACAAGTCGAAAACCGTGCGCAAGTTTTAGTGCGCAATAAATATACAATTTTTTGTATAGAAAGAACTGTAACTCCACGGTCCGTCAACCCGAATTCTCCGTGGAGCTACAGTTCTGCAGCTAAGAAAATGTAGAACAATAATCAATAGTGAGTTTCATCGAGGAAATGTATTGAAAAATAATGGGTGATTTGTTTTAAAATTAGCGAATTTTTATTTCAAGCCGATGATATGGGAAATAGTAATACATGTAAGAAAGCAATATAAAAGTTTATCCACTTTATCAAGTTATATTTACGGGAAAAATGAGATATTTATTTTTTTACAATCAATGGTATAACTTCTTAAGTAATAAAAAATGAACAACTGGTAAGAAAGAGTTCTGAAATCATGGTGTTTCAAGAGAAACTGGTGTTTAAATTTTTAAGTGTATCAATAACTATAAATTAATTTTGCAATACTTGAATGTATACGTGTAATTCATGCACTTTGAAAGGTAAAAATTAGCACAATCATCTAAGTCTAATTAAGTAGAATTTATCCCAACGTTTTCTTCAATTATACTGAGCAAAAGAAAAGCAACCCCCAAAATCTAACATCACTGGTTATAAAAACCTTGAGAAAATGGTGACAGAATATGAAATATTCAAACGAAACTGATTTTTAAAGGTTCCTAAAAACGTGATTTACGTTCGACAACTCGTAAATTGATGATTTAAAAGTCAGATATGATTAATATTGTGTATTAAAGAAGGGAACATGCATTTAAAGGTTGTTAATGAATTGTTTTGGTTTCACAATGACACACGAATTTGTCCCAAATCTTAAGGTGAACAGTGCATGAGTACCCAAACACATAGAGACTGTAAAACCTTTTTAAAGACAACACAACATCAGGCAACTTGATGGTACACAGTTTTGTATTATTAAGGTCTTCCGTTTCCAACGGAAGACCTTATAGTGATTGTTATGTTTCTTATTAAGGTCTTCCGTTACAACGGAAGACCTTATAGTGATTGTAATGTTTCTTCTTATTATTCCCCCCCCCCCTTTTTTTGTCCACAAGATTTCTCAGAGATGGCTGGATAGATTTCTTTGAAATTTTCAGGAATGATAGAGAGTGATAATATCTCGAGGAGTTTTTTTTTTCATTTTTTCAAAATTCATTTCCGGTCGTCCGTTTCCTGTCCCGCGTCAAAAAACATTGTTCCCTCGAGATCTCAGAATTGGCAAACACTTGAACATCCAGACTTTGTGGGATGATAGACCTAGTTGTAGATGTGTTTACACTATTTTGTTTTGTTCGTTGTAACTTCCGGTTGTCACCGGAAGTACTTAAAAATTAATTTATTTTACTTATTTAATCAATTTTCCATAGAGTAAATATATAAGTTTAAATCCATACATTGGCATCTATGCAATGTTAAATTAACAACAAAATTCCACTTCCGGTGAGATATCTCAATTATCTCAGGTAGCTTTTTTAAAATAAATTTTGTTCCCATGAGATCTCAAAAACTATTAGTGATTAAGACATGAAACTTTCAGGGATGATAGACATTTGACTGTAGATGTGTTTAACCGCTTTCCTTTCGACGACCGTCACTTCCGGTCCACACCGGAAGAGTTCAAACAAATCAAGTTGTTTAT
>WFKH01011801.1:32923986-32942619 GCA_016163765.1 Magallana hongkongensis
GTCTCGCGGTACCAAACTAAGTTCCGGTCCACTAGTTGTTTCCTCCCACGTGAATAAGAATAAAAAGACCATTTTTCTTATAAACAGATCGAATTTTGCTCTATATATGGTATTGAATCATTTCTGTCATATTTACCCTATACTTAATTTAGGAATGTCACGACGACAGCAGATCCAACAACAACAATTAGACCAGAATCATCAACGACCACGCCAGAAGCTTCTTCCACACCCGAAGATACAACTACTACACCAGGACTTACGACTACCACGCCAGAAGCTACAACTACCACATCAGAAACTTTAACAACTGCTGCAACTACAGTAGCTGTAACTACTAATTCCACAACAGGATCTTCAGCAGTGACTGGTAACTTTTATTATGAGTAGAAAATTTGCCAATGTTTATAAAAGAAAATGTAAGGTTTGATTGAAATATACAATATTCAATCATCGCTTTTAATTATTTAGATATGTCACACTGTGAAGTTTCCGTTATATTTGCTAACTTGGTTTTAGGTGTCTTTGTGTACTTGTACTTAAATATATTCCTCATGATGCAACTTTCACAAAAAAGTTCATTGTTGCAGCATTTACTTCATGTAAAAGCTTTCTATATTTTAAACAAGAACAGCAGTAAACGTTACATACAAACAATATAAACACAATTAGTCAGTCAAAATGACACATTGTACATTAACAACAACAAGTAAAGAGTGACAATTTTCCTATTATTAATGAAAAAATTATCGATGCCCCCACCCCCGGCAATGTTTGATAACCTAAGGATGTGCATATAATGTTTCTAAAACCAACTTGTAGCAATCAATTTATTTGTCTTAGTGGTATCACAGGGAACATCAATGTTTGAAGTTTTTAGGTTAAACTCTCTAGTTCACCATACAAAAATCAATCCAAATTTATTTATTTATCATAATTATACACTGTGTACTTTCAATTTCAAAATAGCTTGGCAAACATGGGGTGCTTTCCATTAAACCAGCATTGCCGGATTTGCCGGTATTGCCTTTGTCGCCGATTGCTGGAACGCATGTCGTAGGCGGGTGATTGCGGCAACGCTTTATACCATTGCCGATTATAGATATTTATGCTGCACATGTTGACGATTTTTAATAAAAATACACATACCTGTGAAAGAAGTGCAATTTTCCCTCGTAACAATTCACAGGAACGAAAACAGATTTCCTACGGAGATTTATAATGGGAAATGTTGACATCTTTTCTCCATTCGGAAGTACTCGGGACACCTCGCGCAATTTTTCAACGTTATCATTCGGGCGTCTTCATCTCCTTGGCAATGGAAAATCCCCGTAGACTTTTTTATTTTTAGCGTGTATTGATACCCGACAGGGGGCGTTTCAAAGCGGAAATCTTGGGATTTTTTCATACTATTGAATGAACATGTCTGAACCAAGAGGTATTTATAAATATCGAATAATTTAAGAAAATATGCGGCAAAAATATCTTGGGACAGACTATAGAAAACAGTACGGCGTCGAAGTTATCATATTCTACAGAACGGGGATTTCTTTTAATCCAATTTATCCTACTATATTGAAATATGTTATGACTGCAAATAGTCTAAATATCTGTATAAAATTTCAAGATAAGTATCAGCTTTAAGCTGCAATCGTCCTTGTTGAAGTATCGTGACTTCACCAACCGTTCCATTAACGTCACCGTTTCCCGATGACGTCGCCGGCGAAGCAACGTTAATGGAAAGCGTCTATTTTTGGTAAATCGCCTGAATACCACGTTAAAATATATTTTGATTTTAACGATCTCCGATCCTCAGCCATGTTCGATAACTCTAAATTATCCGGATTTTTTTTCATTCGTAACATAAATCTGCCTTTTATATAGACAAATTTGATTAGTCTTCTAGTGTTAATATTGCGATCAGTTATTCAGTTATTCAACGAAATGCTTGGCATAGTGGTTCCGCGGAGATCTAATATATATGGGTAAAAAGGGTTCGAGCCACCAATGCACCGGTACTTGGTTTCAACTTGTATATTTATTCCATTATATCCATCGTGGGCAATTTGCGATAACTTTGTAAAATGCATGGATAACATCAAGAGATAAAAGTTTGAAGGACAAATTTTTTTTTAAGGTGAAAAAAAATACTGAGGCTGAAGGTCGAAGAACCCTAATTCATATAAAAAATATGAAAAAGAGACAAAATCTTTCAGTTGATATAGACGCCATGTTGGTTTGACCGGAAGTGAAAATCGTTCGACTTAAAGAAAATTGAAAATTCGTATTTATTCTATGTCTTATATCAGGTTACAGAGTAAAACACATGTATCTTTGCTTTAATCAGACGTGATGTAAATTGAGGAGAGATCGAGAAGGTAAACAAAATAAGTGATTTTGTCGACCTTTTTTTTCCAGCAAGTACATGCATTTGTTTTAAAAAGACATAAGTGGCTAGCTTCCACTTAGGATTTTAGCAGGATATGATCATTAGCAAAATATTACAGTTCACTGGGAGAAACCTCACAAAAAACAATCGCGCTGATTAGATTACTTTACACAACACGCAGTTGCGCTTTTACACAACACGTCGTGACGCAAACGCAACGCCTTTTTGCACATTAGGGCATTGCGCTAACACATCGAAATCCTGACAGAACAACGGCGAGTTGTGTAAAGTTGTGTTAGCGCGATAGCGTAATGTGTGGCGGTTTGTTTTTAAAAGCCCAGTAGGGGTTTTGCAATAGCCCTTTTCGGACGCAATGGATATGCACAATAAAAGAATTCATAGTTTATGGAAGGTGTTCAATGCCACTTTCATATATGAGTGAAATTTTCTACACAGTGTAACTTTTTAACCCATTTTTTCTTCGCCTCTCCCTCTTTTAATCAAGTAGGAACTTACATGTGCAAGCTCATTTGTTATCGTACCTTGCTTATAGTGTAGTTTCTAAATAAAAAAAGTACTCTACCTTTAGAAGAATTCATTTATAATGTTTATATATTTCACTGAGATCTTTATGTAGATATATGTAGATATGATATATACTATCTTCCCTATTCTTTTGTCTAAACACCCCTTATTGAACAAAAAAGAATACGTTTACAACATACACATGTATACTATTTATATTTCCATCAAATACAACAATTAAAAAAAATCAACATGATGTATGTTCCAACGTCTTGATAGAGTGTTTGTACCTCCACAACTCCTTTACGGATCTGTGTTGGTACAAGTTGTTACCTCTGAAATAAGAAAAAAACTAACACTTAAGATGAAAATATCTATCGTTCGATTTAACAAAATAAGCTCAGCACGATTGAAAAATTACTATTAAAACTAAAATTATATAAAATTGTTGAATTTCGAATCATATAGATTACGTCCGGTTTTGACATGAAAAGAAAAACGAAAAGTTGTGATCAAATGTACCGTTGATCTCTAAATTAGATACTGTTATTTTATCATATATGAATTTTCAAAATCTTCAACCACTACGACAGAACCCCCAACAACTTTAAGAATAACACCGACCACTTCACCAGAAATGGAAGTCGATCCAACAACAGGACCACCAACCACTACAACAACAGAACCACCAACGTCTTCAACAGAACCACCAATCACTACAACAGAACCCCCAACCACTTCAACAGAACCATCGCCTATAACTTCTGTTATTACAACATCAACTGGTAATTTCACAATGTTAACTTCAGTTGAAAATAATATTTGCATGTTTGATATGGTGTTGGTTATGATACATATGATGATTTAGACAATCTATGATTACATCTATCTATCTATCTATCTATCTATCTATCTATCTATCTATCTATCTATCTATCTATCTATCTATCTATAAAACGGCGACGTCTGTTTACAATTTTTTTATGGAGAAATTCCTTTTATATGACATATATCTGGAAACAATAATCATTTCATGACTTGTAAAGCGTGTATTAACCTACATTTTTACGTTTATTTAAAGAAATCAAAGTTGTCTGTGAACAGATTCTGATTTTAGTTCGGTGTTAAGGTCAAAAAATCCCATTGGCAAAAAATAATTTCTATTGTTATATTCAGAAGTACATGTATATTTTCACTATATAACTCTATAGAGACGAATAGTCAACAATTTAGATATAAACATGATAAGCTCGTCCGAAAAATATTGACCATGTTAAGGGGCGGACCTTTAATTTTATCCTGCAACTACCCCTTGCATTGACCGAATAAAGGTAACCCAATAAACCAAAGCTATATTCGGTCAATGCCCAAATATAGCCTCGTGCATATAGCCGACGTTCAAATGCATTGTGACGTCATCTTTATTGCTCCGTTTACGCCATTTCGTCATGGTTTCATCTGTAGATATGCAGCGAAATTCGTCGAATAAAGCTCGTTTGAGGCGCAAAATGTAATATTATGTTGCAGGATAAACAAAATACATGATAACTGTCTTGAAATATAAGTGATAAGCGACAAGCCTCGCCCTCTGTCACTTTTTCTTACCCTCTCACTAATAAAGCTTATATTTCAAGATAGTAACCATGTATTTTATATATACGACACCTGTCAATATTTCTTTAATATTGACTGGCTAGGAATAATATCGAGAGGATATTCCCATTATTTTAATAACTTGCTTCTGATTCGTAGATTCGTTGACGGTGACGTCAATATACATTTGCGACTCCAAAACAAGGTGACGTCACAAAAGGCATTCAGTCAAGCCAAGTAAATGCGGCGGTTTACTAGAATAACAGATACAAGGATTTGCGAATGATTGAGTAGTAAATATAGGTTAAACATCTGTAGCATAATTCTAATGGCAGCGTAATATTAAAGAAAGTTCGGGTATATTGTTGTTATCCTGTTCCGTCCGTCCGTCTGTCACATTTTTCTTTCTCATACTGCTCTTACATTTTACGAATTAGACTTATCATCTCTTAGAATATGATTTGGGGTGTTATGTTGATTTGTAATTAGGTTTCAGAAATTTCATTTTAATCATAGGGGCCAATTAGTGGCGAAAAGATGACGGTTTTTGTTTTGTTTTTTTGTTTTTTACAAAAAAAACCCTGCTTCCTAGAACTTCTTCTATATTTTACACAGTATCCAAATCATCTCTTGGAATATGATTGGAGATGTCCTGTTGAAGTGTAATAAGGTTTTGGAATTTTGATTTAACTTTGGAAACAATAGGTTGGGAAAAATGCGTTTTTACACAAAATAACATGGTTCCAAAAACTCCTCATACAATTATCACAATAACCAAATCATCTTTGGAATATGAATGGGGGTGTCATGCAGATGCGCAATAAGGTTTTGGAAATTTAATTTTCAATTTGGTTCTCAAAATTCCTTTTACAATTTTCACAATTAACAAATTATCTCTTGAAATATGAAAGGGGTTGTCTTGTAGATGCACAATAAGGTTTTGGAAATTTAATTTTCAATTTGGGGGTCAAAAACTAGTAGAGGGTAAAGAATGACGTTTATCCCTCCAAAAAAAACATGGTTCACAAAACTCCCCACCCAGTTTTCTTAATAACCAAATCTTCTTTTGAAATATAAATGGGGGTGACTTGTAGATGTGCAGTAATGTTTCAGAAATTAAATTTTAATCCAGGGGTCAATGAGATGCTAAAAAATGACGTTAATCCCTAAAAAAACTATTGTTGTCTAAATTCCTCTAACAACTTTCACAATAAACAAATTATCTCTTGAGATATGAATGGGATTGTCTTGTAGATGAGCAATAAGGTTGTGAAAATTTAATTTTCAATTTGAGGGGTCAAATAGTGGCTAAAATGACCATTATTCCTCCAAGAAAACATGGTTCCAAATGTTCACAATAGCCAGTAGATGCGCAATAAGACTTCAGATTTTATTTAACTTTCTTTATGGGGATTTTTTAAGCTGTAAAAAAGTGATTTTTTTTCTTAAAAAACCCCTTATATTTACACTTTTCATAATTGTCAATGATCTATTGAAATTGAAATATGAATTGTAGTCTAAAAAAATTTATATACTGGTTAAAAAAATGGGTTTAAAAAAAAAAAAAATCACATTAACATTTACACTTTATTGTCATATGATCTATTGGAATATGATCAGAAGTTTTATTTTCTCCCTGGGGATCAATAACTTATATTCAAGTTAAACTTATTGACAATAAATGGTTTCATGTTCATATCCTCACCCCCATCAAACCTGGTTCTAAGGACTCAGAGTATCTTCTTACATTTTTACAGTAGCAAAATCATTTCTTGATTGGTATTTTTCTCTAGATGTGCATCAAGAATTTAGAAATTGGTTTTAAACAACGTATGACGTAATTCACGCGTTATTACGTCTTGCCCGTGCCCGATCTTTACTCTATACGCTTAGCAACGAACATAAATATATTTTCCTCAAAATTGTTTTTAGAATTAAAATTATACTTTGAAGAAAGTTATTTCATTTTTAGAACATTCTTTAAAACCAGTAAAAATACATGAATATAGGTTTTGTCTTGAAAGCATATCAGGTAATTAGCGTTTTCCGCGTATGTGACTGCAATTTCCAAATACCGATCTCGATCCATAATACTTACGAAATTAAAAAAAAAACCCATCTTATGCGATTTATATAATACTCAATAATAATCAAATCATGTGTTCTATTTAACAAAAAGCTAAATATACATTTTAGAGAGATGAAATGATACAACTATGCAAACTTTTATTTTTACGAAACTTTTTCCAAAATATATATTTTAATGAATTTTACCAAAAATACGCCCATTGTGATCTTAAAAAGGCCTGTCCTTTAGGTAATTTTATTTTCTGTTGACTAAGGGCCTTAAGGGGTAAACATTATCAATATTTCAGAGAATTCTGTTGGTAAATAAAATTATAAGAGATTAAATTCTCTTTGAATTTTTTTTTTTTTTCATTTTATCTCATTTGTAAACAAATTATCTATTTTTTAATGAATAAGCACCTGTAACATTAAAGTATTTGTTTTGAAAAATAAATTCGTTCATTTTACATAGGATATCATTCAAAAAATGATTTTCTGAAAGTCAAATTTCAGGCTTCGGCTAATATTCTTAATGTATGGAAAAAGCACCATTTTCCGCAATTGGTTCTATTTATAGCAACGGTCCTAGCTTTTATAATACCGATGGACCAGCCAACTGGGTAAAATTTAAAAAGGATATATCCCCAGATACATTTGAAATTTGAAAAAATTCTGTAGGTATTTTATTTATGTAGTGGGGTATGGATCATTACCTTAAATCTTTAAGATAAACAAGATCTAATATATAATCGGGGCATTTATAAAGTCTCCCAAACAAAGCAGGGTCATAATTGGGGTAGGAATTACCCACATGGGTAAAAGTTTACAAATGAATAAGATACAATACTTGATTATTTCGTGGAAAGTCAGAGTGTCTCAAAGGGGGCGCCATGGCACAAGGAGCAAGAATGAATTTGGTTTAGGGGTATGGATCTTAACAGTTATCAATTTCAGAGGGTGGAAGGGGAGTGTTTAAAACCAACTCCTGGGGTCATGTAGTTTACATCATTTGATGCATCATAAGGCCAAAGAGAAAATAATACATGTATTCCTGTTTCTGGTAGCTCGACCGACCCTATATTTTTCCCTCCGACCCTACTAAATTTTTTTGTGATCGGTAACATCGCCAGAATTTCCTCACAGAGAGAAGTTGAAGTTGCTCTGTCTTCTGAGTTCACGATCATATAAATTAACCTCAATTGCAAAACAACAACTAATTACTAATCTAAAGACATTTTCACTGCATGATAGTAAACTAATCTAAAGACGATTTCACTGCATGAACTAACCCTGTAGTGATTAATTATCAACCCGCAACTATCTTATGCATTGGAAATTACAAAAACGATGTTTATGACTTTTAATCCTGATATTACAGTTAGTTAATAACCTGATATTAGTAAATAACCCCGCAATAAATGTTAAAATTATTATAAAACCGTTTATCTACAGTTATCTTTAAAATTAAATAGATCCTCTACATAACGGTAGTAAGTGGATCAAAGGTTTGGACTAATACCCCAAATACACAGAAGTACAGAGACTGATTATTAGCTAACACAATAAAGAAACATTTATCTATAAAAGGTATAAATACATAAATAGACTAAATTTTACAAATAAGATAAGTTTTATAAAATTCTAAAAAATCTTTGCTTGTTGTTGATTATTCATTACATGTATCTTTTTGGGAAATTTCAAATCTTTATTAACGAACTTGTATCGTACACTTTAAATATACTTTTTCCTCTCATTATTACACACACGTTCCGAGTTTTAAAGACAATTTTTTTAAATAATTTTTTTTCTACCTATCTGCTCTAATTTTTTGGTCAGGGGACAGGAAACAAATATATATATTTTTTGACTTAGTACAAGAAACAAGAATATATATATGGTTTACTGGTGTGGAACTCAGTTTTTAAGATATTTGGTAATTTCCTTTTTCATGGGGGTCAGAACCATCCCATAGGGTCAAGACCTACATAACATTTGATGTGCCATAACACAAGGAACAAAAAAAATATAGGATTAGGGGTGAGGAACGCAATGGTTTTCAAAATACTTGGTCATTTTTAGTTCCAGGGGGGTTGGGATGACCCAAGGGGCAAGGGCAATGTGTTATATATATCTTGACATGATCAGCAGAATATCTATGGTAAGAGGTAGAGATTTCAGCCATTTACAAGATATTTGAGCAGTTAGTAAATATTAGAAAAAGAGGCCGGTGGGAATGATCCCAAAGCATTTGTCTCAAAGAATATTATAATTACATATACATCCATTTAATGCTAGTCTCACAAATACATGTAGTTGCAAGGCTACTAGTTTAGCATTATCAGTACTGTTGTAAAAGGTGATATATAATAGAATGCAAAGTGCCCAGTTAGTGAATCAATATCACTCACCAGGCTGAGTTGTATCAGTATCACAAAATTGGCTAGAACGTCCTTCCGTATTCAGGTTAACAATACAACAGTCGTTTTCGCGCACCTGATCAGCTGACTTTTCCTAAACCCCGAACCCGATGTAAATAATATACCTATCGATTATTACTACATTCCTCCCTATCCTATTTAAAAGTATTGGTATATAAAAGCTGTAAAAACATATTGTACTTCATATTCAAACATTCTATAATGCCAAATAACACATAATACACATGCATCTTCTGTTCTGGCGGTTCTGCAGTCCTGCAGTCCGCATTGCGCAATATCTAATTTAGGTTGCACTGTTTACAATCTTCTTCGTTGTAACTACATGTACAGGCTTTAATTGATATCAAAATATTTTGATGTTTATTTATCTCCTTGGCAGTAGCGGCACATGCACGGATCAAGATAGTTTTACTTTTTCCAGGTCAGAGGCTTATTTTTGGTAATTTTACTAAATGATTGAATTTTCT
Organism: Magallana hongkongensis; assembly: GCA_016163765.1. Lineage (NCBI taxonomy): Eukaryota > Metazoa > Mollusca > Bivalvia > Ostreida > Ostreidae > Magallana > Magallana hongkongensis. The sequence goes on from WFKH01011801.1 coordinate 32,933,466, forward strand.
AGGAAAGGGGGGTGGGGTTCGGCCTCCCTGACCCCTCTCTAAATCCGCACGAATGAATCCAACGCCGGCGAGACCGCCCCCTCATAGACCGCCCCCTCCCCCAAACCGTTTGATAATTTTATTTGTAATAATTATATGTGTCATATTTTCTATGACATAAAATGTTTAGAGTATTGATAAATTTAAACTTTAAACAGCAGAACCCTAAATCGTACTTAAAGGGCCTTTCATGTGTATTATAGGATGGAATCTCATCCTTTATGTAAATTATAATTTTTTTAAAAGTACCTGAAACTGCATGTGGCCTTCTCTTTGATTAAAACAGGTACAAGGGAGTGTTATAAAGGGGCAAACACTTTGGTGCGGGTATTACTGTCTTATGACAGCATATAGTATAATCAATGTTGCCCTCGACCCCAGTCAATATCTATATATTGATGATTCTTATTATTAAGAATTGTCATTTAGCTGAGCAAGCTCAGCTAAATGACAATTCTTAATAATAAGATTTTCACGATAAAAAAAGTTTGTCAAGTTAGACCATAAAATCTGTAGATTCCATTTTATTTTTATTTCAGATAATTGAAATTTTAATAAAAGGTAAAGCGAGATAATGAACCTTCAGATAGACTAGCATTGAAATCATTTATTATGTAAATTTAAAAACGAGCTATAAAAAACATGTGACAAATTACAATATCATATTGAAAATAGCCGGGATTTCTCTTATGTCTAAAAAAAATAAACAAATACAGGTAATTGCATGATTAATATATTTCTAGCACTGTATCTTTTGATGTGTCGATAATTTAAACATCCCACAACAGTTAAATCTGTCAATAAATTTTAACATTAAATATATTTTTGGCTGAATAGAAGCATCCTTAAAGTTTGTAAATAAGTCAATGCAAATGAACATAGAAATATATATTAAGATTTAATGGTTTAGAGGACTGGAAGCAAAGTTTGAAAGTAACAACGTTTCTTTTTTTTGGTCATGTTAGATAAGGATTTTTAAAACGTTTTTGAGACGTCATAATTCTCACTCGTCACTTTCTAAATTCATTACGCACGCGATCATTGTTACGAGAGAAAAAAAGTATTCATTTAATCAGCACAGAACAATTGTTAAATCATTATTGTACAAATGAAAAAAAAAAAATCTAAAATCAATAAACGAATAAGTTTTTCAGGGAAATACAGAAGATTTTTTAGGGAAAATGTTTAACATCGTAAATTTTTTAAAACATTTAGTACAAGATTCATTGATTTGACTTTTTAATACAAGTAAAATTTTAATTTGTGGGATGTACAGAACACATTCTGAAGGTCCTATTCATTTTGTAGAAATCACTTATATTAAAGCTTTAAATAGGCTTTTAACGTAAAACCCTGCAAATATGAATAGAAAGTCAGAAAAAGTTTGAATTTATTTTTGCAAAAAGTTTACTTTTGAAGTACATGTAGTTTTTTTCGAAAACTTGCATTGACCCCGATATTTTGCGAGATCAATTCAATTTTCAATACATTTTACCCAAATCTCCTGATATCTATAAAAACTTTTACATGGTCTTCGATATTCACATTCCAAACGCAAAATATTATTTCCTGCCCCATAAGTAACTTGTAACTTATTGGGTTATGCTCGTTAAATAAATGAAATAGAACTACCTAAAATAAATTTCCATAGGCATTGAAAAGAACATAATTGAAGTAAGTTGGAAACCTCCAACTGCCCATTTTGTAAGATATTTTACAGTTCTCGGCTCTAGCGCTTCTGTCCATCCAATATGTTACCTAATGAACGATTTTCGGCTTATAACTCAAACATAACAACTTATAATGCATGCAGCAAAAATATATCTTTTTGGTTGTAAAATAGATAACGGCCATTAAAATAATCCCATTTGTGCTTTAAACAACCCTTTAAGTTCACGCATAGGTATTACTAAAACTTGGATTTCAGTTCCAACAGAATCCTTTACCGGCAGCATCAAATTCAATGGCACTGGAACTAACTCAACAGCAGTCGCTGAAGAAATGGTCAATTCGGTGAGAAACTAGATGCATAATTATTCTTGAAATGCTCGGTATTAAATTATAGATGCATTTTTAGCAATGGACAGACAAAAGAAAAATGATATATTTACAAAATTATTTTGAACATCAATATTGGTACACAAAATAGAGTATAAACATTTTACGAAACTATATAAAACCATTATTTTTGCGTAAAGTATGGTAAATCAGTATTTTTTATACGGCTGATGTTTCAGAATAAAACGCGAAATATATATACACTGCAAGTCATATTTCAACTTTTTTAATGGACTGAATCTTGGACAAATTATTTGTATTTAATAGAGTGACATCTGATAAAAAGGATCTGATAGATAAATCATGTTGACCATTAAATTGTCATTGTATTAGTTAATATACTCGGAGTAGATCATGAAAACTAAAAACGAAGGTTCAGTTTCAGTCATATTTTGTCCTGTTTTGGAGTGGTTGTTAACTTAACCATATAATAAAAAATGAAAAAGAAGCATTATTTACACAAGATTACCCAAAAGTTAAGAATCTATAAATATTTATCTCATCAAACTTTCACAGTGGTAATTGTAACGTCATGAAAAGTGAATTTACCCGTATATTTCTTAAAACTTAGCGGAAGACACCAAATATTTTTACGAATAGGAAACTGTCTTCAGCCATCACCCACATTGATTTTCACATTATAGCATTATTATGCGATATCTTATAAGATATATTAATTTCGTTGTGGGTGAAAAACTAAGAGAAAATACATGTATGACATTTTTTATCATATTTACAACATCCTAAGGTTATGATATGTTGCTGTCATTATTCCATTTCAAAAACAGAATGAAAGTCAATAACTTAGTCACTTTACAGATGTAAAATGTGTATTTTCATGAGTTTAATCAACTCTCAACTTTTGAATTTTAGTGTATATATTGAAAAAAAAATGTAAATTTTTCTTTCGTTATTAATCGTATTTTACGATAATACTGTTCAATTGTTGTACGGGTCTTTAAACAATGTTAGGCCTGTATGAAAAATTTAATAATAATTAAATGAATACCAAATTTATAGCTAACAAGGGTATATGGTTTAAAAATTAATTTTAAAAAGAGGGAAATACCCTCTTCTCGACCAAATTAAAGGCAATATAAGTGTAAGTCTGATTGTTTTAAAAGGCTTGGTAAACAGTGTTTAAGTTATCGAAAAATGAGTCAATATGCTTGTCTCCATCTTCCTTGAATCAGTATGAATGACAGGTAAAAACTTGTAGAAATTAATAAAAGCAAATAGAAAAAACTATTCTCGTCTTTTGCTGGAAATCTAGAGAACAAACTAGATAGCAGAGGGCATGTTCATGAAGCTATCGTAAGACTAAGATATGTCCCAGATTTATCTTAGAACACATCTAAGTCGTAAGAGAGTTACTCGCAGCCGTCCTAACTTACCACACCTAGCTGTCTTATCCTCAATAAACCCAACAGTAGTAATCCAATAACTGTCAGGTAGGTTCTTAAAATAAGAGGAAACCGATCTTTACACCATGTCAGAGTACTTATAAAAGCACACATACTATACATAAACATGCATTTGGATGTTATGAAAAGATACAACACTGATGAAGTGAATTGATATACCTAATCGTATATACCTATACATTTTTGCTTTAGTTTTTTTGAGCCTTAAAAAAAATATAAACAATAAATGGATTAGTCATTTACCTGCGCAGAACATTTTTGCCGGAGGTGGGGATCGGGGGGGGGATGAGGGAACGGTGAATAATATTTAATTTTGCTTGCCGAGGGAGGGGGGGGGGGAGCGAGACCTTTATTCAGTAACTTTACTATGTGAATTTAAAAAGTTTGAATTTCAACCAACCAACCATCCATCCCCCCCCCCCCCCCCCCCCGCAAATGGCTTATGTAACATTGAGTACAAAATCCGTTTTCAAATTTTAAGAAGATTTATTGTCTTAAAATTTATCAAATATTTCTAGATCTAAATGATCCTTTTGTAATTTGCATTTTACCAAGTAAATAATATGCGGCGAATTATATCTGATCAGAATGTAATGGCAAAATGATAATAAGAATATCATTGATGGATCTAAATAACTTGTTGTGTGAAAAAATAAAATATATGCAATTTAAAATTGATGTGCATGTGTATATACACGTACACCAATGTCTACATTTACCTGAGCAAGAAATGCTTGAAACCAGTACAGTTTCAACATATATTTATCATCTTCACATAAAGGACCGAAAGTTTCCGCTGTACAAAGACGGTTTCTCTTTCTTTGCTTTGAAAATCTCCATCCCCACCCCCTTTCACCCTGGAGTTACACGAGTTCGATTTTGTATCTTATAATTACTTGCATGAGTGGTTGAAACTCAGTCTCGGAGAATTTCGATTCTTAGTAAGGTGACCATGGCTCACTGTTATTTAAAATGGGTGATGAATTTTAAAAAAAAAAAAACTTGAAAATATAAGGCACGCATATTATTGAACGTATAAACATGTGATGGGTGATACGATAATGAATAAACGTCATTGGTTTATCAAATATCACATTAGTAACACTGTCCTAAAAATGTAATTGCTTATTCAAGTATGTTTATGAAAGACATCCACAATACTATTTGCACATTATATTTGTTAATATTTTATTTTTTAGAAAGGAAATTGAGTGAATATAAGATATCTTAACTTAAGATATGTCTACGATACCTTCGGTTTACATCTTAAGATATGTCCTAGAGTGGTCATAAGATATGTCTTAAGATATATTCTAGGGCATGTCTTAAGATGGATCTTAAGATACTTTCATGAACATGGCCACTGGCTATTACGATGCAGAAAACCTCTACCAAAATTGAATAGTTCATGACTCAATAATGAAGGAATCTGGCGTTGGGACAAAGATCTGGTCGTCGTTTGTTTAACATGTACTAATTAATTTGGTTTAAAATCATCTTTAAAGGTTAAATATGTAGAAAAAAAAGCAATTACACTTGGAAAATATTTTTTTAATTCTTGTTTCTTTGAACAAAACATCTTTATGGAAGTAATGGTTGCATTGTATAATTAAACAACATCTATTTTCTATCTATTATTGGTATCTATTTTCCATAGGTTGTTAAAAAAAACATCATCATGTTACTTTGAGTTTAGTTCAGTTTATTCACTCAAACCAAATAATTTTGTACAAGAGGAACATATATACAAAAAATTAACACAATTACAAATCGTCAGAGGTATATATACATTGTCCTACAGGAAAAATATAAAAGTAAAAATAGACGTACATAGACGTATTACAGATTTAATATTTACGTAAGACTTTGGTAGAAAGGATCAGAAGGATCAGAATAGGAAAACAACTAACGGGAACAGACAGCATCGAAAATATTTAAAATTAAAACACGCAATTTTCTTAGAGATTTAGAATTATAATTTGACATGAGTTCAGAGAACTTTTAAACATTTGGTCTCTTTCATTATTTCGTATTTAGATATTTTTTCCTTATTTCCTCTAAGGCCGAACATTCTAAAATATGATGGAACTCATCACCAATGAGTCCTTTGTTACACAATAAACATAGTATCTCATTTTGAGGGATACTATACCATCTGCCTGTCTCTACAGGGAGACGATGGTTGATGTACGAAATTTTATTAAGTTTTTTCTTAGTTTTAAAGGTAAAATATCGAGATATTTCTAAAAGCCAAAATTAGGTTTTAAAATTTGATACACATGACCTCTAGAAGAACAATTTATATCATTGGACCATATTTGGATAAATTGGTCTTTTAATCTCTGATTTATAGTAGCAGTTAACCATGCCTTTTATATTGACAAAATTTTGGTTTTGCCAGACATATTGAAGCCCGCACGTGTTCAAAATTCCTTTAACACATTCTATCCACGGACTTTTACATTTTTGTTTTAAAAATGCTGTGAAAACAAATATATCTGTACATTATATTTACAATTTTGTTCTCAGGGCTTATGAACAATTTTCCCCCGTATGTAATGATTTTTTAAAAATATTAATATACACAGGATAGCGCCCTGTTTCACCATATAACATAAAATTTGGTGTTTTGCCTCATAAATTGAGAATTGTTTTCAAAAATTTCAAATGTACAGATTCAATAATATCTAGATTTTCAAATCCCCAAATTTCACAACCGTACAGTAAAACTGGTAGAATAACCTTTTCATCAAATCAATTTGGCAAGTTACTTGTAAATTAAAATTTCTAATTTTTCTTATAACACCGTACATGGCTTTTTGAGCCTGTACACACAGATGCTCTTTTGCTTTATTAAGTGACCCAGTTCTAGATAATACAATAGCCAAGTATTTGAATTCTTTAACATCAATAACTTCTTCTTTATTGTAAAAAATCCTTTTCAATGTTGCACCATTGGAGAAAACCATTATTTTTGTTTTATTGACATTAACAGTGTTTCCACCAAGTACAATATGTATAAAATTCGTTAAGGTCATTTTGTAGGTCATCCGCAGATTCCGCCATTATGACGGTATCGTCGGCGTAAAGTAAAAAGGAAGTTTTTTACTTAATGATAACTCATTTTCAATTTTATTACTTATACTTTGAACACACTTCAAACAGTCACTGTGCCTCTTTAGCCAATTACTTTTTAACTGTGATTTTTTGATTTTATCTGTTGCCTCTTGAGGTTGCCGACAAAATAGGGGGAATTTATTTGGGTGGTTCGAGATTTAAATAATAGTTTTAATACTATTCAAAATCTGTATTTACTAGTTTCGATACTTAATATACTTATTTTTAAATAAAACAAATCTTGTTTTTTTTAAAGCTTACACTGATATTTAACAGTACGAGAGGATTCAAAAGAGTGGAAGTAACGTCAGTAAGGTAGGCTTTATGCTATAATTGTAATGTAAACAATTTTGCCGATACATGTTGTTAGGGTTACGACAAAAACAGATATAAATCACGATTTTATATTCAATTTTATGTTATGATCTTACGATCGTTGATGTATTTATGTGTCTAGTTACTACTAATGTGTGAAGCTGAAATTGATGTTCATACTCCTAATATGATAAATAATTAAAATATCAAAATCATAATATGTGTTTTGCACTTTTTCATATTTTCTGAATTTGATTGCCCTTAATTTGCATAAAAATACAAAGGTCATAACAAAATATGGTAAATTGTTTATGTCATTTTCTATAAGACCCACTCTATAAAATGAAAGGCATTGCAGTTCTAAAAAGTAATGTTATTTGAAGATTTTGGTGCATACACACTAGTTCAAATAAATATATTCCAAGTATTGAACCTATTAAAGAGTTACAAATTGATGTTATGTTAAATATACATTGTTTGGAACGAAACTTTGGCGTCTCAAGTGCTTGACTATACAAATTGAAAGTCAAAAGTCAAGTTACACGCGAGATACAGAGTTAATACAAGTCAAGTTATTCTTTGTAATGTAAACAAAGTTCGTGTCATGTTTTGTGTACTTATGATGTATACTGAATAGAAATAATGATTTTTTAAACTAAGAGACTTTTGTTAAACACCATAAAAGTTTTCATTGTGTCCGTAAATAATTCTATAAACAAAAAAAAGAAAACAAATGACATTTTTAAATTTAAACAAAACTGGCATTCAGAAGTTGGAGTTCTATTCGCTTTTCGCTATTCACTATTCGAATAGCGAATAGAATTCTGTGGTCGGTTCGCTATTCAAATTACCGTAAACATGCTAATAAACGTAAATTCAAAATTCCATATAAACTTCATTTTTTTAATGGAAAGAAACAGTAATATATTAAAAATTAAAATCTTGCTGACCTGACGTGAACATTGACATAATTAGCTAGCCTGGCGAAAAGGTAAGAAATTCATCATATTCTGTTGCAATGGGAATATCATTCAAGGGGCTGGCTCACACCCTGTATCCCATATGTGGGGCTTCATATTTGGTGAGGATAGGGCCCCGGGAAAACCCAGTCGACCCTCAAAAGGAATTGGGTTTACACGACCATTAACAGGCTTAGCTAGCCTGGCCAAAATAGGAAATTTCGTATAATACAGTTATAATGGGATATCTTTGAAGGGGCTGGCTCACACTCTGTATCCCATATTTGGGGCTTCATATTTGGTGAGGATGGGGCCCCGGGAAAGCCCTGTCTTTTGTTGGTGTAGCGATTAATAATGAATTGAAAAAAAATTATATACATCTTATTTTACACGTCGCTTTTTTCTGAATTTCTTTTTATATTTTTGTCTTATTATTTGTTCTGTCTTTGCTGAAATACGAGATGCTCATTTATATTAAACCTTAGGTTGAAGAGGAAAGTTTTTTTCTGTGGAGGAAATGTGAAGGAGATCCTTGTCGTGTTATTGTTTTATATTTTAGTGGTTTTTTTAATTTGTTTAAACTGGTTTACATATATGGGAAACATGGTCAGGACACCTTCATTTCAGACATTTCAGAATAAAACATGTACAACTTTCATAAAACATTTATTAGAATAGCCAGGAGCAATCTCAAAAGTTTTTTAAAAAAAATGCCCCCTTTTCTCTTTTTCATACACGTAGGTCCCATTATACACTCCAATCCCAGGCGACTCCCATAAACTACTATAGGATTTGTAGGTTAATGTTTACCCATGCAAATATTCAACAATTGATTTGAAATTGATCACGTTCCCTTCGAGTGAGATTTCATATTTTGTCTCCCCCATTTTCATTATAAAATCGAAAGTGAAAATGTAGGCCACAGTGTCGCATTTTCTATACATATCTGATAAAAAGGGTGATTCTATCCACAAAATAAATGAAATAAATATTCTAGCAATTTATAACCCTCAAGTAACCACCCGAACCTCACATTTACCACTTTTTGTAAAATTTGACAGGGTCTTTCCTGAGAAACTGTCCCATGCCACCTACCAAAATAGCGTATCAGTTTGTTGAAATGAAAGTCAAGGTCGCCTTCAATATTTAAAAATAACCGCGCTAGACAAAAATACAAAAAAATTAACAATTCTTGTTTATTTCTTAACACGTTAATCAACACTATGCATCCAAATAGTTTAT
>WFKH01011801.1:32953346-32966262 GCA_016163765.1 Magallana hongkongensis
CCCCCCCAAAAAAAAACAACACCCAGTTTTTCTAGCTTTGTAAGCTTGTAATTAATATTTAAACAGTTTTAGTATAAAAATTACTACTTATACGGTTTTTTTAAGTTGATATTAGGGATGGCAATCGGTTACAAAATTGCTAATCGGTTAACCGTATGACGTTTCGACCAATTAACCAGTTAATCGTATCAAAAACTGCTATTTTGGTGACATATTTGTTTATTTGAAATAAACTTTATTCATACGTGCAAGAAGACTCGAGATACGTGATTTATTAATCCGTTCAAGTTTAATGAGAACATATTTCAAAAAAGCAAGAAAAAATAGTTATACACATGTAACGAATGAACATGCATTAAATATTCCGATAGTCAGGCTACATTGTCACCCTCACCATAATCAGCACTTTCGTTACAGTTTTTGTTCAAAAGTACTATCTGATCTATAACGAAGATGATAAGCGGCTTCTGAGTATTCTGACAATGATGCCTGCCGTTGAAAATATTTTTTTTTAGATTGATAAAAATTTACTTTTTAAACCAGCGAGATTTGGAAACAGTACTTCATTTTCAGACATACCATTTGAGAGGATCAACGTTTTGCGTTCCTTTTCTATTTAAATATTTCGACACTTCACTTTCCGGTTTGTTCGGCTCGTCTTGAAACGCTTTGTGCTTTTTATGGGGTTGTTCTCTCTTATGGTCCCGGACCGCGCGCATTTGTGTGAGTTCCATTGAGCAGAGTGTGTATTTTACGATTTTGCCATCTAGTTCTCTCTTGAGAGATCGCCATGCTTGCAATGGCGTTTGAGGCGGCATGTTCACTGACACTTAAATCCAAGATTGACAGAACGGCGACAGAAAAAAAAAATGTAAATACAAGTAGTACTCAATTGCGATTTCATTGTTATTCACGCATGATTAAAGAAACGGTGGACAGTTAGGATGGTTAGGGCAGTGTCGAGGTGTTTAAACAGTAATTAGCACCTAACAATCCGGTACTTATCCCTTTAATAAGCAAGGAGTAAATCAATTATCCCCAAAGTAAAGCTCTAAGCGATGTATGAAAATATCAAATTATGAACGTTCATAGTTCTAAATGTTGAATTTTTATGAAATTTTGTCCGATTTTATTTTCATTCCGACTAACCGATTACAGAATTTGTAACCGGTTACCATTGTTCCAACCGATTAATCGGTTAACCGGTTAGCAATTGCCATCCCTAGTTGATATATTTTTTTTTCTATTAATTAATTTTTCTATTAAGCGTCTTCATGATATGACTGTAAAGATTCGAAATATCGACTTTAAAATAATATATAAGAAATTCACGAAAATCGGAGAAAATTCGGACTGAACAACCGCCGTATTATAATTTTGGAAGTATTATTTGATAAAAAAAAAATTTCCTTTGTAATACCTATGCGTTTAATGTCATTTGCTATGATTGCCGAGTGATAGCTGTTCATTGCTAGGGTTGTAGGTTCAAAAGGTGTTAAGACCCCAAAGAAGCGTGAATAGGAAGCTCCAAGAAAGTAAATGTCTTTGTGAAACATTAAGCAATATAGTTGGTTCTGAAGACACTATTGCTCATTGTGCGATGTAACTTTTTCGTAAAATAACGCCAATCGTAAAAATATACTATAATTCATGCATGCTGTTACAAACTAATATCTTTTTTTCCCAATTGTTTAGCCATTTCGAGTGGAGCAGATCAATGTTCTATATTTGTTGCATTCGAACCCTGCCCATCGCCTACAATTTGTACAGAATTTGGAAACTCCACCAGCTGTGTGTAAGCAAAAGATTGGATGTTTTTAGTGTTTCATGTTTGTGAAACATGTTTACAATGATATCACACAATCTAGCAAACTTTAATAAATCCAAAATTTTAGAAAAACCTAATAAGTCTCAATAAGACAAGCAATCTTTTGTTTGTATGACTATTTGATGCACACAGTCAAATTATAAGTATCCGGAACAAAATTTGCTAATTGGTAACTATATTATCTTTTGTGTAAAAAACAATAATCAATGGAAAAAATATTTGTTTGTTATGTCGATGAATTTTCAGAAAAAAAATCAAAGTCTTTTAACTTTTTCTCATATCCTTCGATTTAGAAATCAAACGACGACAACACCAACTTTACAAAATTTAACGAATGCAACAGATTCAACTACGTCACCAACTCTAACATATGAAACGATGACGTCTGGTAATTATTTAATTTATAAAGCATTTTCCCCTGAAATGTTAGTTATCTGGAAATAATAAACATTTCTATAACTTGTAATAATATGCATAACAGTCTTTTGAGAAGTATATGTTTCGGTTGTCCTTTAGCGAGTTTTGATTTTAGTTCGTTATTAAAGTGAATATATCTCAATGGCATTAACATATAATGCGGTGATGTTTAGATCTATCGGGTTGCAGTGCATGAACAAATTATACAAGCAATAATAACAAGCAATGAACATGTACAACTGTAGCTGTACAAGTTACAATGTAGGATGACGATTATTCTTGTCAGTATTAAGCCTTTAAAACTACCAGCTTTTGAAGTTTTAAATGAAACTTTATGTAGTGAAGAATTTCTTAAAAGAAAAAGTATGTCAACAATATGAACTCACCGTACATGTGTAAAACAAGATACATGCACGTTGCTTTTTTAAATTATTTGTCTACCATTTTAACGTTGTATAACAACGACTGAATCACCAACTACAGGTTAGTGTAAAGAGAGAGAGAGAGAGAGAGAGAGAGAGAGAGAGAGAGAGAGAGAAAGAGAGAGAGAGAGTGTTTCATAAGTAAAAATGTTAACTGCTGAATGGATTTATCAACAATTGTACGTATTTCAGCTTGTCTGTAAAGATGTGCCATCAAATATGTATCAAAGCAAGTTTAATTAACAACCTAAAATTTAGTTAGTACATGTATAATTAACTTTCACAAAAATCTATCATTGCAATTTTCTGAGCAGTGTTGGCATTCTGGAAATTTTCTTAGTTGACAGTTAATAATCCGTTTTTAGATTGTCACTTCTTTTTCTATTTTGACTAGCTTCAGTGAGGTCGGTAAAAGTTGATGATAATATTTTTCATTGAAAAGTTATTGTTAGTTTCATATCTCAATTCTTTAAAAAATATCAATTTATTAAAACATAAAGTTAAAATTAGGATTTAATAGTACATGTAATCAGGTTAATATAGAGATTGTTGTCTTTGTGTTGGTAGCATGGTTGCGGTTTTACCCAGCATGCTACTTGCCTGGCAGGGACAACACATGAAAATATTGTAGTTGGGGGCGAGCCAGTTGTTCGGAAGTCCCACTGTTGTATATATGTTATATTGCAGTACAAGGTTAGCTTTTTAAAAAGCTAAGAAAGTCAGCCAGTGGAATTTTAATTCTAGGTCAAAAGTGAATACACATTCTATTTAAATACAAGATAAATAGCTTCCAGAACAATAATAATATGCGGGTGCACATTTAGTTTGCACCGTTATTTTCATAGCTGAACATGTTGGTGAGGAGATAAGCGTGTAGCGGTGATCATACAATGTATGACTGCACACCTACTTAATGCTTAAAGTTGTAACTTTGCAAACATAGCTCTCTGAATTTCATGGTCTCGTGGTTTGCATGGTCTCGTCGCAAACCACTACCAATATATTTACTCTCCAATCTCACTAAGAGAGTCGGGAAGATATGCGCGGACTCCGGACTGTGGCTGCAGACGAATCCCATCGACATTCTTCCAATACATCGATGCGCAGTTTGACCTAGAAACTGACCAGTTAACTTCTTCGAATTTCTCTAACACGAACTCTCTAATTCCTTCCCAGAATTCCAATTTACGCAAGCGCAATTGAAGTTTCATCCTAACTTAATTAGTCAGCCCGCGGGCTGACTAATTATGTGAACCACTGTAGCCAATTTTCGTCATCATTTAATAATTAAAAATTTAAGTCTAAAGCTTACTTTGTATTTTATGTTAAAAATATGTTCAAAATTAAATCATTTAATGCTACAGTATTATGCATGCTGTCATTATAGCCCTTTTTTAATGACTTTTACTTTTCTTTTTTATGAAGAATTCAAATTTTGCGCCAGTATTAATATCGGCGCGACTATTGCAAATGAATCAACGCAAAACGAAGACATGAAAACATCGGTAAGTCAATTATAATAACGTCACTAGACGAAAAATATTCAATGAGAATCATTTTTCTTAAAGGTTGACATTTGCTCAGAATGCAAAACTATGCCACTGATGGTAACGAAAAACAGACAATGAACTAATTTATGTTATTTATATTTGCTTGTAGTGCAGATTTTTACTTTAAAAACCTTTGTCAGTGATCTCCTTTTAATAGTAAAAAAATATATTATAATTATACATGATGATTAAGATTTTCTGGACACTGATTACGTGACTTTTGTTGATCACATGACAGTTGTAAGAGAATACCGTATATCCGTTTTTTTTCGGGTGTCACAAAATGTTTCTTATAGCATACAATACCGGAAATAATTTCTGCCTATTGATTTTTTTCATTGTTAAGATATTCAATTTTTTATGAAGGGATGTAGAACAATTTTGAATCATTTTAATTAGTTTAAACTAAACACTACTCGTAAAAGGCATTCTCAGCCACATCTCCCTTTCATCGCCACTTTCCCTACAACCCCCATATAAGCCGCAGACCTCTTAACAGTTCAAAGTATTTCGCTATAGAGGTCTCACCTGTATGGACGTACATCTTGCCTCGCCGTTTTACTCAATCGCAATGAAATTATCAAATTATACGCACTTTTTTTTAAGCCAGGAGAAAACTAACATTAAATAAACAGGTCAATACATTATTTACAATCAAAATATGCACATTAAACACGAAATAAAAGCATAAAATTTAATACCACGAAAGGAATACGACACGTCGGCCACGAGTTACAGGGGTGCAATCGGGTGTAACGAAATTGAAGGGCTTATATACCGTGACGGTGTCTTTTACGAGCGGTGTTCAGCTTTAAGCCCCTTTCACAATTGGCGCACGAGCACTTTACACTTTGCGATCGGAATTTTTTGGTTTCGCACGAGCTATCGCATCCGTTGCAAGAGCTCTCGCATTCGTTGCATGCGTTTTTGTGGTCGCATCAAGTCTCCTCAAAATAGTGCACATGCACACTATTCAGACGCGACCGAATGCGATCCAAATTATTGCAAAGCAACGCTCGAACATTAGTAGGAATGTTTTACAACGTTTTGTGTACTCGCAAGAGCGATGCTCGATTTTTAAAAATCGTAAGATAAATCGCAACTGTTTATGCGTGTGTTGTGCGATCATGAGACTGTTGCTCAACGTGACTCATGTAATCTTGCAACGTTTTACTATCATTGGAAGATTTATCGGTTTCAGTCTCCATGCTTTGCCACTAGTATATACTGGATACAGGATTATTTTCGCCGCGTGATATTTTCGCTTCTACTTACGGTTTTGCCTCGTCTTGAATTCGCCCCAACAATGTTGAGGTAAAAGAGATATAATATGAGACATTGGAATTCGCCAAGTCTTAATCCGCTTACTGACAAAAAGAGCGAAATGAGCGAAAAATAAAACGGGGGCGAATAGTTCCTTTATACAGTATACACTGTTTAAGCATATCTGTTTCAGGTCATAATTACCTTGATTTTGGCTGTTGCTTTTGTCATCTTCTTGGGCGGTATCTTCTCTTGCGTTCAACTATTTCTACTGAAGAGCGTCGGAAACGGGCGGTATATATACCCCCTCTGACTCGTACGAGCATTCGTACGTTGAAACGCATGATCGGACGAGCGCCGCTCGTCCTATCGCATTGGCGCACCTTCAATCGTCCGATCATCTGGTCTTTAGTGAGATCCTATCGCATTATCTTACAACTCTTGCTTTCATTGTACGACAGTCGCATATAGACGCAAGATGTATCGCAAGATTCAATGCGTTTACATCGCACAACAGCTGCTCTGAATTGTACGAGTTTCGTAAGAGTACTTTTTAATATACGATTATTTTGGCAACAGTTTACGAACCATGTCTAATTTTTTCGGTCGCACGAATATTTTGTGTTTCTGCTCGTGCGCCAATTGTGAAAGGGGCTTAAAATATTTACTGAAGATAACGATGAAAGTAAAATAAACCAAATTTACATGACTGATCACATATAAGAAGCCAACCAGTTTTAAAAAAAACCTTTTTGAAGAAATATCTTACCTTGATGGAATTAAAATTTTTAACTTTTTTTTTCAAAATGTCTGCGATAAATGATTTATTTTTTTTGATATTTGAAAAGAGAGAGAGAGAGTTTAGGCAAATATTCACGAAGATATTTTTATGAAATTCAAGTTAATATTTACAATATCTTATAAAACATGCGCTGTCTACAAACTTCAATGTAAAATTCAAGGTGCAATTGATTAGACAATCGTCAAAATTTTGAATATTTTTTTCGTGAAGTATTTCTATTTAATAACACCTTCAAAATGATATCATGATTTTATATATGGGTATAGTCCACTAATGCACTTTCTATAGGCGGTAATGTTAACGTTCGGGTTCATAGCTTCGGCCCTAATTTTCGTTCAGCAACGAGGGACCTCTTGAATGAAAGCTCATCAAATTGTCTCTCTCCTGTTAAAATTTCGTGGTGTGAAGTCAGATTCGTTTTCCAGCAAAATGCGTCTGTATTGAAGAACTCTGAAAATGAAAGTAAAAGTAGGGAATTTCACAGTGTTGGAAAGGGGTACATCAAACATTTTCAATTCTTTCCTTCAAATGATAATTTAATTTTGACACTTGCTTTTAAAATTGCAAATCCTCTTTTCTGACATGTGTCAAGCATTTTGATTTAAAATGTCTATATAAATGTATATACACTATGCAAGTATAGGAACTATTTTGCTTAAAGGCACTACTTTTTTGTCCTACCGATTCTAAAAATAGTTAGAGGGATATACCCATATCGGACCATTTATTTATTAGGTACAAAATTTGGTCGTTAAACGTTCAATACATTAAAGTAATCGCGAAAAAAGCGATATTTGGACCATCGCAAAAATTACCGTATTTACGCAATATACATATAGTGATAGGTTATAAACATTGCGGACGTCAAGTTATTTTAAACGTTTATATAAACTATGGATATATTAAAGAAATATGTCTCTTTTTATTTGTGTCCCAAAACCATTTTTTCAGGGTTTTTTAAGAAGACTGAGATATTCTGATCATTCGTTTTAAATAAGATTTTCTATTTCAAAGTCCAAAAGTAAGAGAAAATTTAACGCTTTTAATTTTTATAATGTAATTTATTTTGTATTGCATGTCGTATTATTATCTGAAGAAATCATCGAGATAAAAGCAACAGAAAATCTCAAAAGATCAATTATATTTTATTAAAGTGAGGCAAAAATAATTCAATTAAAAAAAGAGGAATAAGAAGTATAAATGACTAAGTAGTTTCAAATTCCTCTTTTGTCACAAGTCTGTTCGAGACTAATGTCTTATTTAAAGTAATAAAATTATGAAATGTTATGGAAATATCAATCTATTTCATACTTACTTATACTATGTATAGCAAATTTAACACAGGAAACTAAACTTCATAACCCTCAGATTTTGATTGAATTTGTGAATTTTTATGCATGTTATTCTGGCTTGACAGTTAACGTTGTACTTTGAGATAAAAGATTATGGAAGACATCTCTCAGAGCATTCAACCAGACACCTTTAAATTTACTTTTCTTTTTAAGTTCACCAATATATTCAATAGTATAAGGGGATTTCAACGCATTGAAGTAACAAATGTTCGGTAAGTATGAAAAGAGCTGAGGCTAGCATGGCACATCATTCGGAAAAATAACGAAAATGTTAATACCATTGAATAATAAGATTTTTATGCATACAACTTTGCTTTGATCAGTTTTAATGAATTCTTCAAACAGAAATCAATATCATTTTTTTCTCAAATTATTTATATTACTTTATTCACTGGAAAGAAATTTCATTATAAAGAAGCAAATATTTGTCAAATACTAGTGAAGTTCTAATTGATGATTTCCTTGCATATTGCAGGTCCGGAAGCATAATCACCGATTTACACATTGTGGGAAACATTTCATTGAGAGGAGAAGCACAGAGTGACATAGCCAAAAAAATCTGTCAACTTCTTTCACGTGAAGTTAATATAACATACAATGATACAGACTACGTTGTAAAAGAGGTGTCCGTGACTGATAGCACTGGACAAAATTCTAGTAAGCACATCTGCCTGCACTACAAATTGGATAATAATCTATTTAATTAAATTGTTTTTGAAGAACTGATTGTAACAAAAGGTAACTAATGGTTGTTGATAATCCTTTTTCTTTACGTTTTAGCTTTCGCCAATGTTACCGACTGCTGTGTCATATTCACAAGTTTAGATCCCTGTCCATACGGAATATGTGTTGAGAATGGAAGCAATCTTGTTTGCATGTAAGAATTAAAAACAACTGTTCATCTTAAAATTAATTGAATTTTTCACCAAACCTATTTATCATATCTATCTTATTCACCGTATATTTCAGAAATATAACAACAACAGCAGATCCAACAACAACAAGTACCGCAACAGAAGATACAAGTACCACACCAGAAGTAACAAGTTCCATACCAGAAAGGACAAGTACCACACCAGAGGTAACAAGTACCACGACAGAAGTTACAAGTCCCACACAAGAAGTAACAAGTACCACACCAGTGGTAACAAGTACCACGCCAGTGGTGTCAAGTACCACAACAGAGTCTACAAGTACCACGTCAGAAGTAACAAGTACAACACCAGAAGTAATAAGTACCACACCAGAAGCAACAAATACAACACCAGAAGAAATAAGTACCACACCGGTGGTAACAAGTACCACACCAAAGTCTACAAGTACCACACTAGAGTCTACAAGTACCACACTAGAGGTAACAAGTACCACACCAGAGGTAACAAGTACCACACCAGAGTCTACAAGTACAACACCAAAAGTAACAAGTAAAACATCAGCGTCTACAAGTACCACACCAGAGTCTACAAGTACCACACCAGAAGTAACAAGTACCACACCAGATGTAACAAGTACCACACCAGAAGTAACAAGTACCACGTCAGAAGTAACAAGTACCACGTCAGAAGTAACAAGTACCACACCAGAAGTAACAAGTACCACCGCAGAAGTAACGAGTACCACGTCAGAAGTAACAAGTACCACTTCCGAAGTAACAAGTACCAAACAAGAATCGACAACATCTGTAACCACTGATTCCACAATAGGATCTACAAGAATGACTGGTAACTTTTATTTCTCAGTAGAAAACATTCTATTACCGATTTTCACAGAAAATGTTAAGTTTTGATCGAGATTCGAGATATACACTATTCAATCATCTTTTAAAATTATTTAGATATGACACACTAAGAAGTTTTTGTTACATTTGCAAACTTGATACTAAGTGTTTTTGTGTAAATGTACTTAAATATGGTCATAATGATGCAATCTCAACCATCACAAGAAGTTCATTGTTGCAGCAGTCAATTCCTGTTTTCTATCTTTTAAACAAGAACAGTAACCTACATTAGATACTTCATTAAAAACACAATGAGTCAATCAAATAGACACACTGTACATGTAATAGTAAACATAAAATGATACAATTTTCCTGTTGTTATTGAAAAATTCATCGACGCCCACTCTACAACTTAGATAACTTAATTACTCGGCGTTAAAAATATGTTAATAATGCTTTTATAATTAAAACCAACTGGTAACCAACAGTTTATTTGTCCGCGTGATGTCACAGAGAACATCAACGTTTTTTATGTTTGAAATTTGAAGGGTCAACCCTGATGCTCGCCATAAAAAATGATAAAAAATTCTTAATTTTTCGTATATTTTCAATTTTAACATAGCTGGGCCAAAATGTTTGTTAAATTGCCCAAATTTCATGGTAAAATTCATTTTGAATTTTATTTATTAAAAGTTTGAAAAACAGGCAAAATCTTTCGATAGGTATCATAACCATTCTGGTTTTACCAAAATTGAGTTAAAGGTAAATAAATTAGATAAGGAACCCTTTTTGATAAACGTGTGGGTGTTTGCACTTTTGACGAAGAACAATCTTAATTGTTTTTAAAATGGATGATTTTGCACAACTTTAAATCATGAAATTAATATATCTAAATAATTTTATTAACGATAAAAATTGTAAGCATCCCTTTGTGGAGCTCATGACTTACAGATCAAAAGCAGATCATGACAATGCAATATAAACACGAATTTTAAGAAAGCAAGTAAAATGAAATTAGGACAACTTAATGATGTGATTATACAGTTTATCTTATAAAAACACATGATATATTCAATATTAACTCATATAGTCATTTCATGTTTCTTGGATTGATAAAAGAGTTATGTGTGTACAATAACCATCATTTAAATGCCAGACTAAAACTCACATTGACTAGACTTTTAACAATTCATCATAGCCGAAACCTAGATAATAAGACTTACACCTGGTACAAGTAAAAAACACAATATAATTATTCATCAAAGGATGTATACAATATTAATTTAATTCCCATTCACTGTCAATGATAATATCTGTTGTGGTATTAGTTTATCTATCAAGGTATTACAGCGAAAATGAGAATAAAACTAGTACAAAAGATAATGCCTTGAACACTACAATCATGCAAATAATATAAAATGCATGTCAAAACTTCACAAAAAGTGTTGTAAGAAATTATAAAATATCGAATTGAAATCCGCTTTGAAGTGAAAGGCGCGTTTTGTTTTGCCAAATGTGACTATTTTTGATTTGTTAACTGATAATCAATGAATAAGATTGAGTAAATTTGTCAAAAACGTACAAAAACCATATCAAATGTAAAATATTTCCAATACAATAGAAACACAAATAACAATATCAACCATTAAAACAGGACCATCAACCACCACAACAGAAACATCAACCATAACAACAGAACCCTCAACCAACACAACAGAACCATCGGCCTTTACAACAGAACCCTCAACCATTACAACAGACCCTCCAACCACCTCAACAGAACCATACACCAGCACAACAGAACCATCAACTACCATAACAGAACCATCACCCATTATAACAGGACAACCAACCACAATACCAGAACCATCAACTATTACAACAGAACCATCAACCAACATAACAGAAAAACCATCAACCAACATAACAGAACCATCAACCATTACAACAGAACAATCAACCACAACAACAGAACCAACAACCACAACAGAACCACCAACCATTACAATAGACCCTCCAACCACATCAACAGAATCATCAACTATTACAACAGGACAATCAACCACAACAACAGAATTATCAACCACAACAACAGACACTCCAACCACTACAACAGACAGTCAAACCACCTCAACAGAACCATCAACCAGCACAACAGAACCATCAACAATTATAACAGAACCCTCAACCACCATAACAGAACCATCAACTGTTACAACAGAACCCTCAACCACAACAAAAGAACCATCAACCATTACAAGGGGACAATCAACGACCATAACAGAACCATCAACCATTACAACAGGACCATCAACCAGAAAAACAGAACCATCAACAATTATAACAGATCCCTCAACAACCATAACAGATCCATCAACCATTACAAGGGGACAATCAACGACCAAAACAGAACCATCAATCATTACAACAGGACCATCAAACACCATAACAGACCCATCGAGCATTACAACAGAACCATCAACCACAACAACAGAACCATCACCCACAACAACAGACACTCCAACCTCTACAACAGACCGTCAAACCACCTCAACAGAACAATCAACCAGCACAACACAACCATCAACAATTATAACAGAACCCTCAACCGCCATAACAGAACCATCAACCATTACAACAGAACCCTCAACCACTACAACAGAACCATCAACTATTACTACAGGACCATCAACCATTACAACACTAACAGATCCACCGCTCACAAGTACAACATATTAAAAACATACACTTTTGGAGGCCAATGTTATTTAAGAAATAAAAGTTAAAAGAATGCAAACATGTGCTTTTAATGATACTTTTTTTATCGACGCATATCATTTTGTTTCTGTTTCATTTAATTCAAATGTGCATTGGTCTTTGGTCTTTATTCTAAATATGCAAATTTCTGGGCTTTTTGTAGGTTTTACTGCCATTGTCAAAATCGATGCAGTGTATGCTTTTACAGCATCACTCAAATCTGATATGGAAACCTCGGTAATTCATAGTTTTTATATTTTATGTATCTTATTTCTTGAAAAAAAACCCACAATTTTTTTCGTCTTTCGAAATATTGTTTAAAGATTTATGCACAAGCAATAGCAAACAGTAATAGCCAAAGATGAAGGGAAATGCTACAATTTGTAAACAATGGTCTATTAAAGATAAAGTTAATATCTATTGGTGTGAATTGTTTTTGTAATAAATCAATAATATTCAAAACAATTACGTTTAATATTGAAAACTTTACAAATCTTCTTTTTTCTATGTTTCTGAATGTTTGTTTATTATGTTGTAGCTTACAACAGTATTTAGTGCGACAATGGGATTTTTACGTGTTAATATAACAAATGTATCGTAAGTAACATCGTATTTTTAAAAGGTTTATGCACTAACATAATTATAAATACTAATATAAAGAATATGAAACTAAGAAAACAATTTTTAAAACTTCATATTTAAATTACGTATGTGCAACCGTAGTATGAATCTGAATTGCTCAAAGTAAATATTTAACTCTAAACTAACTAATCATTTTATCCAGCATTGACAAAAAAATATCATTAGA
>WFKH01011801.1:33017225-33029675 GCA_016163765.1 Magallana hongkongensis
TTGAGCACTGCTTGTTGTAGATATCTGACCAGTCGAAGCCGTCGCGGTGGTTTGTACACCTGTTGTGGAGTTTGAAGTGCTCCTTGACATTGAAGGCGTAGAAGTCACAGTGGTGGTGTCAGAACTCTCACTTATTGTTTGCCCAGTGGATGATGTCGTGATTGTAGACTGAATAGAAGACGTTGTCAATGAAGGTGTCCCATTTGTAGCACCTGTTGAGGACATGGAAATTGTAGGTGTTTGACTTGGAATCGTACTCTCTTTTTTATAGTTGCTTGATACATCGGTCGATGAGACCAAAGATGTGCTATTTGTAATAACCTCCGTATTTTGTACATTGCTTGTTGACTGTATGGTGGATATGGTACCAGTGGTCGGTCCAGTGGATGATGTTTCTGCATTCGAAGTTACTGATGGAGTGTTCCCGGCACCTACTGTCGTGTTTGTAACATCAGGCAACTTAGTCGAAGAGGGCTGAAAGATACCACTCTTTTTGTTTTTTGTGGTTGTTGGTGTTGAATCAGAGCTTGCAATGGGTGTAGTTCCAGAAGATATTGTTGTTGATGATTGCTCTTGATTAATTGAAGTTTGAGCACTGCTTGATGTAGATTTCTGACCAGTCGAAGCCGTCGCGGTGGTTTGTACACCTGTTGTGGAGTTTGAAGTGCTCCTTGACATTGAAGGCGTAGAAGTCACAGTGGTGGTGTCAGAACTCTCACTTATTGTTTGGCCAGTGGATGATGTCGTGATTGTAGACTGCATAGAAGAAGTTGTGATTGAAAGTGACCCAATTGTAGCGCCCGTTGAGGACATGGAAATTGTAGGTGTTTGACTTGGAATCGTACTCTCTTGTGTATTGTTGTTTGATACATCGGTCGATGAGACCAAAGATGTGCTATTTGTAATCAGCTCCTTATATTGTACATTGCTTGTTGACTGTATGGTGGATATGGTACCAGTGGTCGGTCCAGTGGATGATGTCTCTGCATTCGAGGTTACTGATGGAGTGTTCTCGGCACCTACTGTCGTGTTTGTAACATCAGGCAACTTGGTCGAAGAGGGCCGAAAGATACCAGTCGTTGTGTTTTTCATGGTTGTTGGTGTTGAACCAAAGCTTGCAATGGGTGTAGTTTCAGAAGATATTGTTGTTGATGATTGTTCTTGATTAATTGAAATTTTTGCACTGCTTGATGTAGATATCTGACCAGTCGAAGCTGTCGCGGTGGTTTGTACACCTGCTTTGGAGTTTGAAGTGCTCCTTGACATTGAAGGCGTAGAAGTCACAGTGGTGGTGTCAGAACTCTCACTTATTGTTTGGCCAGTGGATGATGTCGTGATTGCAGGCTGCATAGAAGAAGTTGTTATTGAAGGTGACCCATTTGTAGCACCTGTTGAGGACATGGAAATTGTAGGTGTTTGATTTGGTATCGTACTCTCTTGTGTAATGTTGCTTGATACATCGGTTGATGAGACAACAGATGTGCTATCTGTAATCACCTCCGTATTTTGTACATTGTTTGTTGACTTTATCTTGGATATGGTACCAGTGGTCGGTCCAGTGGATGATGTTTCTGCATTCGAGGTTACTGATGGAGTGTTCTCGGCACCTACTGTCGTGTTTGTAACATCAGACAACTTTGTCGAAGAGGGCCCATTGTCGATAGGTGTCGTGTTTCCACACCTTACGAATTTTGTTGTTGTTATTGTTAACAAGATTACAAATGTGTAATATTTACACATCATTTTAGATGAAGTTTGGAATCATTGTATTGAATTTGAAATCCTGTACCTGAAATTGCAATCATATTGAAACATTTATTCTATCTATTAGACTTTTATTCAATAAGCAAAAAAGCGTGAGCTATTTCGTGGGAATACTCCGGTGTATTTCATCGGAAAAGGAATGCAAATAAGCATATAAATGTAGGCATCGATGACACCTTACCCTTCATAAACTAATCAAAATACATGGTAATGTATTATCGGTTAAGATTTGAGTCATGCCTCATTTAGTTTTTACCAAACCGAGTAACAAAATTATCCCTCGTATCCCCCTTCTGTAAAATGTTCTTGATCGGCGCATGAATGTTGCATAAACAGCTGTTCGCAAGGGCCGAGAAGTTGCTCTTTCGCATAAATGACATACATGTTACTTGCACAGTATGTTTAAGTTGAAAGTAGAAAACTTTTTTGTACAAATAAAGTAAGCATTGTAACACGACACATAAGTACCAAGTGAGTTTGCCCTGTTCAATATTGATACAGATTTAGGTTTTATCAATCATTTTCCCCGAAATAACTTGCTATATAGACAGTAAATATTATATCTGAAATGGTTTTCGAAATAACTAAAAATGAAAATTTTAATGCTTTGTGCATGCATATTTAAAAAAAAAGATTAGTAAATAAATTTAGGTTTAATCGAACTCTGGGTTTTGTTAGTATACAACAGGTGTAGAATATTAAAAGTTTATGATAAAACATCGGATAAACATTGGGGTAAGTACTTGTACATTCATAATAAGCAACAAAGTAAGTACTAAATGAAACATTCCTTAGTATTCGTACGCTCAAGTAGGACCTCAGTACACCTGCAAGTGGTTCTCTTTCCGCGCACAATAATTTAAGTATTGGAGTGTAGAATAACCCAATGTTGCATTATCCTGATAAACATGATAGGATAATACAGTTACAACGATAAGCTGAAGATTAAATTGATTGATACTTTTTAAAGCAGGCGCGCAATATTTATTTTGTGATTTTTGATATGTGTAAAACACTTAAAATATGGTTCAAAACCCATCAAAGTATATTAAAACAAAACAATAAAAGCAATTCAGAGCCGAGTTGGTTTTCTTGTACGATGAAAATGTCACCTCCTCCGTGAGAAAGAATCTAATTTTGTGTACGTGCACGCATACACATTCTGAATATCTAATAAAATATCCTGTGTTTTTGCTACCAATATTACAAATACAGGGACCAGATGTCACCCTACGTGTGATATACACTCTACATTTGTCAAATTTCTAGTTACAGTATCTTCAGATATCTTACTCCTCAAGGTGGTTGTATCAAGAATTTCTTAAAAAGTATATCAATCAAATCTATAGACCAAACGTGCTTAAAAAATACAAAGAAAAAAGGAGGGTCAGTGTTTCTCCCTCTGAGCTAGGGAGCATTTAATTTGACCCTTTTTGCACAAAAATGCATTTTTTGCTATATTGACATTAGTCGCCAGTTTTTCTAACCAATCAGAATATTTACATCCAATATTATTTTAAATTATTCACAATGCTTAAATTGAATATACATGTAGGGAGTAAAAGAATCTGTATAAAGCTGCGTAATTGTTTATGACCTTTTTGCACTCAAAACTAGGTTATTTATCAAAAGGAACAATTTGATTTGAAATAAAATCGTTCTTAATATCAAACTTTATAAATCCAATGCCATTAGTTTAGGTTTGTCCACAGTATGTAATTGACATAATAAAACATGACGGTCAGTGATATCAATTTTAGATGGAGGGCTTCAAAGGTTATATTCTTTCAAAATTTGGCTGAAAAAAATCAGACTTTTTATATCTATTTGCATGGTTTAAAGCTGAAAGTCAATCAAATTCTTCAATATTGATTTCTAGATGTAAAACACGAGCTACAGAATATGTTTCAAACATATCACAAGTTGAAAGTTTGCGTGCCTAAAAAATATAAAATTAAAGAAATGATAAGTTTTTTAATCATTTGTCTAGAAAACCTTCCGCACGAAAATTTAGTTCCCGGAAAAACTTACCTGTTTATCAATTATAGATTTATTTTCTATATAAATGTTGTATAATTATGAAATAAAAATCTGTTTATGCTAAATTTATAAATATATTTATACAAGATTTTAAGAAAACGTGACGAGTGGGATACCTTAAAAAACTATATAAATCAGTGACATATCCGTTTAGTTTTAATTTGTTAATGCACATGTATATTCGAACAACTTAAAATGAAAAAAAAAACCCAACAAAATTGATCTATTTTTGGATTTCATTTTACAGAGATAAAAGGAAGGAAAATAGGTTGACCTAGGGTTAACACAATATCTGGCATTACTTTTAAGTTATATTTTTACGACAAACAAGCAGCGGTATTTGAATAGCGTCTGAACTGCATACGTTATCAAGAATATAATCTTATCACATATTATATTAATTTACATACTGTATCTTATTTGAAATAGTTTTCTACATTCTTAAGGCATTTAGATTTATACTATGCGTAACTATGTCAGTATCACAACTTAAAGGACATCCAACATGTTAGTAATTTTGGATGGGTTGGTCAGTTAAACTGAAAAAAAAAGGTAAAAGCTGCTATAACCTGAATTGTGTCTTTTTATAACACTGAACTGTTCTTGCTAGAATCTTTTTAGATCAAATTAAATTTGAAATTATTTTATCTGTCATCTAAATAAAATTAACCATTGTGGAAACACGGTTCTTGGCATGAATTCATAAAAGCATTTGGACGCCATATTAGTTTCGATCGCTCCCCCACTGCCACTGGGGTTTATATAGCGGTCGATAAAGTTGGGGTCGGTTCCTTTTCGATCGAGGCATTCAGATTGCACGGACTTCTAAATGCATCAACTACACACTGTAGTAAATGTTTATACAATAGAAATAAAGAAAACTACGATCAATAAAAACAAAGATGGTATATTCTTTGAAAATTTTCCAGGGTATCCGTATTATTTTGCACAGATACATGTTGTGCTGCGTTACTTCGCGTGCACATCGAACACGTGTGTCGTTCATACAGAGTGCATAATGTCAACATCATATTGTAGACGCCTGTCCCATTACATCCAACACAGTAGATAAGTGATAGTATATTCAAGAAAGTAACAACGTTACATAGTTTTTATCAGTTTCTACAAAAACACTGCGTTTTCTGAAGTCCACGCTGTCACTGCACGATCTGCTACAGTGTGTGGTTTACGCATGTGCGATGATATAACAGTACGACACAGGAAAACGTTCTACTATGGAACGCCTCAACTGCTTTATGCAGATAACCTTCATAATCTGATGATACTTCAACATTATATGATGATACTTTAACATTACATGTTGATACTTCAACATTACATGCTGATACTTTAACATTATATGCTGATACTTCTTCATTATATTATACTTTATCATCACATGCTTATAGTTTAACATTATATGCTGATACTTCTTCATTATATGCTGATACTTTATCATTATATGCTGATACTTCTTCATTATATGCTGTTACTTTAACGTTGCATGCTGATATTTCATAAAATGATGGTATTTCAGTATGCGGTGGTTCTAAATTAGCTACAGGTATAAGCACCGGGATCGTGATTCCTTAAATTTGGGGATATTACGAAGAAGAGAGTAATTAGGACTAAAGTCAAGCTACTCAACAATTCAAACAAGCTTCATCTATATAAAAATGGACACTCTTCGAACCCTTTTGGTTATTATTAAAATCTATATTGCCAAACTAGAGCTTGTGCCACTCAGGTGAAACTGGATTCTAGAGGGAATGGGGGCACGACCACCTTCATTATATTTGTTGGAACCTGCGCCGAAATCTCTCTGTGCTAAACGACTCCCGAGTCCCCTGATTATTACTTGTCCTTGTTTAGGCGCCTTCAAATTCGATGTCAATTTTTAAGTACGTTTTATGTCTTAGGTTGATTGTTTTTAATCCTGCAGGCTGGCGCCTTCAAATGGCCCTTATTTTACCCAGGCCTATTGGTTTTGGCGCTTCTACGCTAATACCAATAAAGTGACTTTACTGTTCAGGGGACTTTTAAGGGAATCAGAGTACGAGTAATCATCCAGCAGATCCCTGCAGCGCACGCACGTAGCATCTTTTATTTGGGAGAGGGGCACACCTACCCCTCAATCTCGACAAGAAAATAGAAAATAGATGGGGGGGGGGGGGGGCAGTTGCCCCCTATTTTAAAATATTTGATATATTTATCTACATATGATCGAATTTCCATATATACATATGTGTTTTCACCTTGTTCGAAAAAGAGTGAAATGATCAGTTCGTTAAAACTTTTTTTTATATTTGATGAAGTGAAAAATGTATGTTTCCACAAAAAGTGTGTTGATTAAAAAGAGAGTTAGTAAAATGATTTTGGCTTCATAAAGAATTTACAGTGCTTATATTGCCTAATTTCAGTAAATTAGCGCATCTGCTAACATACATGTAAAAAAAAAAACTGCTGGCACCGAAGAAGTACACAGTACAGCTCATAAGAGAGGATCTCTACAGAATATAAAATAATGTCGGAACATACGATTTGTTTGGGTGTAATGTATTTAGGCATATGACAACCACACATGCAGCTTATAAGAATACGGTCCCATTCATGCAAAGGATAAAGCATTGCGTTGCTGTTGAATCTGATTTTAGCAATAACTGTACTGTTGAAAAAATCAGTGCTTACATTGCCCACTCCTACACGTGGATCTCCGGGGAGAGCCCATCAATCCCCATAAATCCAATCTAACCTGAATAACAGAAGTCTTTGTTTAGCCTCGCGTTTCGTAAAAAAATGTGCTTAAAAACATGAATATGAATATGCGTGACTTTAAAACAAAATTGTAAATACTAACTTTACACATGCCTTTAATACATATTCAATTATACCCCTTACCCATGATTTAGAACCCCATCATTCGAAGTAAAACATTTCTGTTTCTCATCATATCACTGCACCCTGTCTCTCGTTTGTTATTTAGAAGTAGAAATATACAATTATATTTAAGATCGTCAATTCTTACGGTATTAGTGTAAAATTTATAGCCTTTTGGACGAAGGGGTAATACATTTTCACTTTTTTTATTCCTTCCTCTACAAAATTAAGTCAAGATTGAGCAGGTAGTTTTCTGGGAGGAGCTTATATATAGATGATAATACATAGCAAAATTAAAGTTCCAAGCCGGCGTATTTTCACTCAAATGTATTCTGACGTGTTCTGTGAAAAATGTCCATGTCATAACGCCAATGTCAAAACTGTAGATAAGCATCGATTAAAGGGAAAAGATTCGAGGTATTCCGAAATCCGAATTAAAGGTGTTCCAAAAAGGTGTAACAAAAGGTGAAATAAATGGTAATGACACAGGAGTCTTATGAAGGCGCCTGCCTTTGTTCATATCAGAGTGAAAAAAAAACCCATGTATTTTATACCATGTATTGATTATGCCAATTTTATCCTTTATTATGAGAAATTAATATCATATCAGTTATTGCAAATTATTGCCACGAATCGTCCGCCATAAATATGACCGGAATGTAAAAAAGGGGGAAAATCTACTATATAGTAGGCTTTCCGTGGGGGTAATCTGGCTATAAAAAGGGGGAAAACCCACTATATAGTCAGCTTTCCGTGGGGGAAAATCTGCTATATAGCCATTTTTCCGGGTAAAAAAAACCTGCTATATAGCCAGTTTTCCGGGGGGAAAGATGGCTAGGGGGACAAGGCACTATATAACACCGGTTAGTTAGTTATTAGTTTAAAATAAAGAGGAGAATTGCAACGGATGTTTAAATCAAATTATATCGGAGTGAAAGTTAAAACCTGTCTTATACCGGTACATCACTGTATTGTGTACAACTGCGAAGGTGTGTACAACTGCGAAGGTGCTTGAATAAGTTTAAGGCTTCTCGGTACTTTGATTTCATTTTTATCTTATCTCTAGTGCAAACGCTCCTATAAAACACACATGACATCTCCTGGTTGACAGATATTCGGAAATATCTTTACCAACTTTAAGAGGGTTGTTTATAGAATGACATAAAAAATCGAACCTGGAGATCACAATATAACGTCGTTGTGAAAGCAATGCCACTGAGAGCAACTTCAAACTGTAATTGATCACATGGAGGCTCGATTGATCTCTGTATCAATTCAATAGATTTTCTTGTTGAGCAAATACCTTTTTATAAATTCTTTTTTGCAATGGAATCTTGCACAAACAATAAATCAATGTCTTAACTGAAGCTCTATGAAGATTTTATATGTTTATGGTCCCTTATGCCGGTGAAGTCTGAGTTTAATAATTTTATGATTATAAAAAAATTGCAATTTAATTTGAGTCCGAGGCAATTTGGTGACCCAAACCAAGAACGTGTTCGTTGGTATTGATTTTACTTGATGGTGTACACAATTACATGTTTCTATTTGTTTCTTTTCAATCACAAAGACTATCAACGTTGAAATAGATAAAAATTGCCCTCCATAGTCATATTTCCTTCAATTTACGACATATTAGTTTCCTTTGTTATTACGTGCACCTTGCAATATGTATTAATTTTAAGATTTTGTATTTAGTACTTTTTGTAAAATTTGAGTTTGAGTGAATACATTGATTTAAAAATGGAAAAAATCGAGATCTTTTTCTCCGACCTTTCGTCATTTTTATTCAATAAATAATCTCATAGAAAATGTTAGTATTCCGCTTGTATTAAAAATTCCTGTATATGATGCAATACAAATAGAAACTGACATAAATAAATACAATTTTTTTCATTTAATTATAAAATTAACCTTGAAATTTTGATAGTGGCATTTCTATAAACAATTAAAAATAGTTTTTTTTATTACAGAAGACTCTGATTTAATTTTTTTTCATTATTGAAAATAATTGAAATTTAAAAATCATCGGTTCTTATAAGAGCTGGATGGTCGTGGCCATTTTTAGACTATTATGATAATCCCCTTAGTACATGTATATGTTTTCTAATCTAATCTGAAATGAAAAATTTCATATGATAAGCTTATTTACAAGATAATCGACCCCCTATATCGCGGTTTGTCGGTCATTCTATCCCTACTTCGTTTTCCAGACTTTTTTTCGTTATGGTTTGGCGAATTGATTTCAAACCTCCTGTGTAGTTTCATAATAATGATGCCTTACAACTAAAGTTTGACTTTCGTTACTTATAATCAACAGGTATTTACGTAATTAATTTTTAAATGTGACTCTTATTTACGATTGGGTTAGGTTATCCAATAAATGAAAGTGAGAAAAGAGAAGAGAATTCATCGTGCAGATCCTACTGTACCATTCCATCCAACACATCAATTATCACTCATCGAGTTTGACTTGCGATACTTTTTATCCACAGTTGCTACGTCGATGCGTCTATTTACCCAAATAGACCTAAAGATGAAGAAAAAATTAATTTTAAACGACTTTTTAAACGAATCGGCTTTTCCTTTAAACCGTAACCAGATTTTCTCCAAACCAAATCAATTTTAAATTGGGGGGGGGGGGGTTGCTGTCGGTAGGGCTAATATATATTGCTTATGCAATACTCTCAGAATGCTTTTTAATATATTCGATCAGTGCCTACTATATATTCAAGATATATTACTAAAGTCAGGTACTCTTTACACAATTGCGCTGAAAAATATAGTTCTGTTCATGATCAGCAGATACAACATTACAATAAATGTTTAGAATATTGATGTATATGTAATACGTGGAAGAAAACAAAATTAACGTAAAATTATTTTGAAAAAACACCCCACCCCAAGAAATGTAAATGTGAAGTATTCATATTCCTACGCTAGCTGCCTCCTCAGTCTTGTTCACGAAAATATAGGTCATTCTTCGATTGACAATTTTTTCACTAATGAATATTGCTTATATTATTCCAATAATTATATTACTTTCACGATTATTGTTCGTTAGTTATCACACAATCTCTTTTAATTATTTGTTGTGTATGAGTGTGTGTTATTTCTTTTCTTTTTTTTTAAACGACGGAATGGTTACGCAACACCTGCACCATATTTCTGGTCGCACTTGTGTAGACTCTGTTTAAGCACAGATGCGTGCACTGTTTGCTAATGACGGGTGGCAGTATTTAATACGGACATGAACTATATACGTCAGTTTCTTAACAAGTTCAGTGATTTTAACTTTAGAGATCGACTGAGCACAGTGAAAATTCAAGTAATTTATAAGTCGAATATCTTGGATATGGGGTAACCCATATCTATTCTTGTTATATATTTATCTTGTTAAGATATTCCAAGATTCCCGCAAAATTTACCAGATCAACGGTGTTTCAAAAAAAGAAAATTCCACGTATCTTACCAATATTTTTTAAATGAAATTAAATAATAAAATACGTGATTTTTTCTTCTTTGCCTCATTCTAAATACCCCTATTATAGATTTATTTTAAAAACACAACAATTTTAGAACGGCTAGCTATACCGAATAAAAGCGATCTCACCTCTGTAAAATCGATAGTCGTTCTTATCCCAGGACAGGCTTCAAGTGATATAGATTAATTATCAACAGAAGAATAATATGGTGGCATATTTCTGCCCCTACATGCAAGATAAATTATGTCAACATGCAAGAAAATTTAATCAACATGCAAGATAACTTTGTCTACATGCAAGATAATTATGTTGACATGCAAGTTTCAAACCTCCTGTGTAGTTTCATAATAATGATGCCTTACAACTAAAGTTTGACTTTCGTTACTTACTTAATTATACGTGATTTTTTCTTCTTTGCCTCATTCTAAATACCCCTATTATAGATTTAAAAAAAAACACAACAATTTTAGACTGGCTCGCTATACCGAATAAAAGCGATCTCACCTCTTTCAAATCGATAGTCGTTCTTATCTAAGGATAGGCCTCAATATCTGACATTATGGATGCAAGATGCAAGATGCAACATAATTATGACAACATGCGGCTTATTTATGTTGACATGCGACTTATTTATGTGAACATGCAAGTTATTTATGTTAACATGCAAGAAATTTATGTCAACATGCGAGATATTTATGTAACATGCGAGTTAATTATGTTAACATGCAAGACATCTATGTCAACATGCGAGATAATTATGTTGACATGCAACTTCTTTATGTTAACATGACATGCGAGTTAATTATGTTGATATGCAACTTCTTAATGTCAACATGCGAGATAATTATGTTTACATGCAAGTTATTTATAACAACATGCGAGATAACTTGCATGTTGACATAACTATTTTGCATGTTAACATAATTAACTTGCATGTTGACATAAATAAGTTGCATGTCAACATAAATAAGTCGCATGTCGACATAATTAACTCCCATGTC
Source organism: Magallana hongkongensis (assembly GCA_016163765.1). Lineage (NCBI taxonomy): Eukaryota > Metazoa > Mollusca > Bivalvia > Ostreida > Ostreidae > Magallana > Magallana hongkongensis. The sequence goes on from WFKH01011801.1 coordinate 33,028,393, forward strand.
AACATAAATGTATTGCATGTTAACATAATTAACTCGCATGTTCACATAAATAAGTCGCATGCCAACATAAATAAGTCGCATGTTGTCATAATTATGTTGCATCTTGCATCTATGATGTCAGAGTACGGCATTAGTAAGTCATTTTACCCATTAAAAAACAAATTCTCTAAAAGGATTTGTAACTTGCATGTCAACATAATTATCTTGCATGTCGACATAATTTTCTTGCATGTTGACATAATTTTCTTGCATGTTGACATAATTTATCTTGCATGTAGGTACGGAAGCGTATCGGGGCCTACACTTGTTGTGTTATAACTTATACATTGTCATACTTTTTATCGTCTTATCAACATATAAACTATTATGTCGTTTTATTTATGCAAACATTTTTCATTGTATTGAGGTGAGTTAACATAATTTAAATCATTTTATAGTAATTGATCAGTTTTCTTGCTATATGCTATATTGACTTAACAAAATACGGAGTTAAAAATGATAATTTAAAAATGGGTTTTAGTCATATCGAGAAAAAAATGTTGACATAGAACAATGAAAATGTATACATTATAGGTATATCGACATAAATATGTTTACATTTCTTGGAAACATATTGCGAAAATATTGTTATCGAATGAATTTCGCGGGGGCGGGAGTTCTGATGGCGCGTCACCTCACTCTGAATCTAGCTGTAGGATACACATGTAGAATGACATTTGTGGAATCATTGGAATTCGTGTATGCTTAATTTTCATGGATTTCGTTAATGCTAATTTTCGTCATCCATGAATTTAAATCCACAACGAATTATGAATAATAGTATAAATATATTTATTATTTATAATACAAGTAATTCCACGAAATGTTACCATTAACCTTTTTAAAAAATACCAATCTACGAATATTGGCTCCATGAAATTCAATCCACAATAAAGGAATTTAAACTCTAAAATTCAGATATTTCTTTTAATGTCAAACATCCAAATATCTGCATTTGTAATCGTAGTTAGGGGTGGTAGACATGAGCAGTCTTACCCCCAAATTATGATCATGGTTAAATAATCACGTCGTTACGACGGTTTCCCATCGATGAGGCTAAACAATGTTTCACCCATCTGTCTTCGTCTTCAAATTGATATTACACGATCTCAAAGCAATTTTATTGGATGAATCACCCATCCTCTCAATACAATGTAATCTACATGTAACTACGATACCAAATACTATCATGCATGAACTAACTGCATGAGCGTTGTATTTTCTCATTATCAAGATTTGATGTG
>WFKH01011801.1:33049732-33063383 GCA_016163765.1 Magallana hongkongensis
CCTTTTAATTCTAATAACATGGTCTCGGGAACTAAAACCATTTTACGACTCATTTTGACAAGATTTTTCTTAAAACTAAAGTAAGAAGAGAGCCTCCTTTTTGTTTCAACAATAAATTTCTTCTTTTTTTATGACTCTGGGGTTTAACCAGTTTTCTCAAGATGTGTTTCTTAGTAGAGAGTTCTTGCTTCTGAGAAGGGGAGAGAGGAATATTGCCTTTTAATAAGTTATAAACAATCTCACAAATCTTATGAATGCAATCATTACTGCAATGTTTTAAAACTTGATTTTTTAATGCACCTGAACTTTCAGGAGACAGTAACACTTGAAACACAGGCATATGAGGTTTCAATCTACATTCACAAGAATTATTTTTACCCGCTTTTTTGACGGCTTTCTTGGTCCCCTTTTTCTTCTTCTTATTATCTGAAGCCATGATCAAAAACTGACAAAAAAGTCCTCCTTAGTTGTCTTTTATAGCAGGATCAAAACATGCCTATTTTTCTTGTAGTTTGACTTTCCATCCAAGCAGGGTTATGAGCGGTAGCCATGTGACGGTCATAATTTTCTTTTAGTCTAAATCCCACTCCATCATGGGGACAAACATATTTTAACGATTCAGAGGGAGCCTTTTTTTTTAATTTCATAGAGGGTCTACGCTTAGGAGTGGGGGATGCTCGTAAAGGGGAAAAAGGAAGAATATCCTTAAACAGAGAGGGAGCTTGAGTGGCTTTGATGGGGGTAGAAGTCATTACATTATCTGAAGTTCTGGCAACTCCTATGGGCCCTTGCATGGCCCTATCCATTTTCTGAATAGCTTTACCATCGATGTAGGGAATAGTTTCATCTAAATCTGTTTGATTTTCATGATAGGAACTCACTTGATCTTGAATCCAATCCGGTAACTGTTTTTTCATGGCTAGGGTTCTAGGGGCTCGATCTTGATGATATCGATCTGTTTGATCTTGACGATATAAGTCTACTTGCTCCTGTACCCAATTAGGTAAGTCTTTTCTAAAAGGAGGGGTCTTTACAAAATCTTTTTTTTTCAATTTCTTTTTCTCTCTAGTCATCCACCCTGGATTGAGATTAACTCCTACCACACTCTTTAATTTACGTTTTTTAGGTTTAGCAATTCTCTCTTTATTCAAATTCCATTTTAATAAATTACGAATGATGACCCCTCCCAAGAATCCAGCTCCTCCTCGTTTTAATATGGCTTTCAATCTATTATCTTCATTCGCTTTTTTATCAGCAATGGTTTTCAAATCCTCCCGATGTTTCTCAATAAAACGTTGAGTCTGTTTATCAACAGGAATAGACCCTCTCAGTAAATTCTTAGCCCCAATCAAAAACCATTTCAATAAAGTCTTACGACTCAATTCGATGATTTCTTGTCTTTTTTGAGGATCTCTTTCTCCTTGTAAAAGTTTCAGGAGTCTCAAAATTTTATTTTGTCTTGCCATGATGTCCTATATCGTAATGATGGTCACCCCCTTATGGGCCCATTATTTATATTCTCTGGGCATGTAAATGACTAAATCCTCAAACATTCGACTTCTCAATCTCAATTCGTCAGGAGTCTGTGGACTTAAATCCACTAACAAATACCCGTGAGGAACACGAGTAGCATCTAAATAAGCAGACATTAAATTCGGCATGTCTATTTGTCGACTCAATACCGTGATTTGAGATTTATCTCTAGGATTTTTAAACAACACCATGTAATGAGTATTCAAACTAATCGTGCGGTGTTGAACGGCTCGATCAAACACATTCTGAGTAATGTAAATTACACTAGTATTGCGATGATGAGCTTTGCGAGTAAACCAATCGACAATAGATTCAATGGCTTTCCCTCCCATCATATCATCAAAAATTAAAAGGTGACGGACACTAAAATCAGCTACTAACTCCTCGTCGTTTTCTGGTATATCGCGAATAAATTGAACTTGATCTTGTAAAGATTCGTAAGCCGGTTGCCATTCTCGATAACACCAAACAATTTTTTCGGGGGGAGGGGATATCCAATGTTTATTGAATATTAACTTTTTAACAAATTCTGTTTTCCCCGATTTAGAAGGACCCGCTACGACCATCGTAAATTCGTGTTTTAATTGAAAAGGAGAGAGTGACTCGTAAGAATACATGTTCGTGTATGAGGGAAATGTGACTGGTGTTCATATTTTTATTTCTATTTGCAATGTAATAAAAAGCAGCTTTTCTAAATATATGGGTGGCCCTTAAAAGGGCCGTTGGTTTATTTCAGCAAGATGGAACTGCTGGAGGGGGCTGACTGGAAACTGCTGGGCTCTCCCTCTCAAAACTCACCCCGGTTGCGACAGGTAGGACAGGAGTTGATACTCTGGTATATACCAACTATACAAACACAGCAAACCTTCTGGGAGCCACAGACCCGGCATCTAACTTGGAGGTGTCTATTGTTCCCGTAGCACACGACGCACTCCCCTCTCTGCTCTTTTTCTGCCTTGACGCCCCAGCTCGGCACGATTGTAAAGTGGCTCCTCTCGTCCACCGGATGCCTAGTATGAGAGTAAATCTCCTGAAAGATGTCGGGAGATGGTGTCCTCGACGGTGGAAAAGGCTCAGGTGATGGTGATGGTGGAAGAGGCTCAGGAGATGGTGCCCGAGGTGCCGCCGGAAACGTCCTCACCATTGGCGGAGGAGAGGGAGGGATCAGGGGGAGCAGGTTGGGAATAAAGTCCGCAAACAGGTTACGGGCTCTTCGGAATGTAGGAGGCCGCACAAAAGCTGATTGCTCTGACGGAATGCTAGGTCTGACATAGGGTCCATCAGGTTGCAGATCTCTTAAAATTCCTCTTCCTCTGCCTCTGCCTCTGGGTCTGGGAGGGGGTGGCGCCCTTCTCCGCCGGGGCTCTAGAGCGGGCTGAAGCGGCGGATTCGCTGCCGAAAATGGCGGTGGTGGTGTCTTTGATGGGAAGGAAGGACAATCCATCGGCAAAGCAAAGACGTGGTCTTGTCTAGCGACGTAAACAGAGTGATCGCATGCAAGTCGGTCTGGCGACCAGGCTGGAGGTGATGGTGGGCTCCTCTTCGTGGGGGTATCCGTTGGTGAGTACGGAAGCGAGCTATCCGGGCTCTCCGGCGACTCGGGGATGGCTGCTGGACTGCTCTGTCTTAGCTGCTGGAAATTGGGTGGCGGCGGCCTCGGGGGAGGGACACTTCTCGGCGCTTGCATGGGCGGCTGCGGCAGCGGTCCAGAGGGAACAACTCCCGGAGGTGGTGGCGGCGGCAGCGGTCTGGGTAGCATCCTCTCCCTAACATCTGCAGGTAGCTCGCTCACTGGAATGGACCTCGCAGAAAAGAAGTCTGCCACATTATGGGTTAAGTCCAAAGGATTGTCCTCATGCTGGGTCATGTGGATCGCCCTATAAGACATTCTCTCGTAACTTCGCCTAATAGGATCCCACTCGTAATCCCAGAGTTCCAGGACTTGTCGCCGATATAATGGAGGGCAGGTGCTGATCGGGATGAAATAGGACGACATCTTGCTCTTATCTCGCTCTTATGCTCTTATCTCGCTCTTAATGTGTACTAGGTAACTAGTGAGGTGCGGGGACAGAGAGCCCCGGTATTTATGATGAGAAGGCGGAGTTAAAGAAAAAGGGGAGGAGTTAAACCAAAACCCCCGCGAAATAATAAAAAAGGGGAGGAGTTAAACCAAAAGGCCCGCGAACTTAGCAAAAAAAGGGGGGCAGTTACCTAGCTACCCAGAGTTCATGTACTGAGAATCGACACCCAAGTCTTTCAGCTCGTGCTATGACGTCATATTTTATTTGCCGAACTCTGATTTTTGCCTAACTCTTTATGCCCTCAATATTGACCTGTCTCGAATTCATTTATGATAGAATAAAAACATAAGATTTTCTGACAATGAAACGATATTTTATTCTGTTTTTTACAACAGTAAAAATAATCATTCAAAACAAATAATTATACAACTTTAAGCGTCTTTTTAACACAGGTTCAATGAGGTAGCCAGTCTCTTGAATCCGTCGCTCAAATCGGCTCCGATCGACCGCAGCAGTCATCCATTCACTCGTCCGATCTTCGTGCGGCACTTCAAAGATTTCCAATTTCGGGTTAAATCTTACCCGCTGGTCCCTTGGCTTAAGGTGACTCCGGGTTTCTCCAGATCTTTTTTCAGTTTCATGAACGCAAATTCCAACGAGGCAATCTTCATGTTGTCGATCTGTCTGATTACGTGTAAACACTCTCTCCCTTTTCGGCTGAACATTCTCCTCAGACAATTCCAAGTTTGAAATTCTTTCCAGGAAATTCCGGTCATTTTCTCCAGTAAATGAAGTTTGGCTCCCTCTCCAACCCAATAAAGCGTAATTAGTCTTCCGGGAGTGGGTCTTTCGGCTATATGCACCAGTACTTTCTGAAGAGCTCCCAGACTCTCGATTCTTGAAGTCACATCTGTAATCTCTAATAATTTCTTCTGTTTCTCCTCGTCTATTGTTGTGTTCCATCTGGTCACGAACAAATACCCTTCAAATGAATAAGAAGACAAATCACCCATCATCGTTTTTAATTTCAAAATGAACAAAAAACACTCTATTATATACCCTCCGATTACATCACTCTGGTTATTTTTAGAATTCGTTTACCATAACTCATACCCCCCTTTTCAACACCTGACACCTGTTTACAATGACTCATCATGAGTCACACACTGTTTTTTTTTCAGCACCTGACACCTGCAAGTATTGAGCAATACCCCCCCCAGTACAGTTATATTACCCCATAACAGGTGTTTACAATGACTCATCATGAGTCACGCGCTTCAAGGGGACCCCTTCTCGCAGGTGCGGGTATTGCGCAATGTCCCCCCCAGAGGGTATATAATACAGCACTTTTCTTAAACAAAATTCATAAACTAAAAAATCATGGACTACGATTCATCTCTCTTGACACAAACACAGGATCCTATGGCCTTAGAAATGGCAGCATTCAAAGACGATTCCCCGCCCATGAGCAAAGAAGACTTCGGGATTATTACTACCACTCAAGAAGGAATCCTGAATACCCTGCAAATCATGAGCAATGAAATTGCTAACCATACAGATATCATTCTCAAGAAAATTAAAGACCTGCAAACTCCGCAACCTGCCAAAGTAGAATATAAAAAGAAAAAAGAAACTACTGACAACGACGAAGAAAAAAAACCAAAATATGTCTGCTATACCTGCGGAACACCGGGACACTGTTCTCCTAACTGCCCTCAAAAAGGACAAAATAAGGAAAACAAAAAACCAGCCATCAAAAGTAACGAATGCTTCAATTGCGGGGAAGAAGGACACTGGGCAAATAAGTGCCCCCACAAACTTAAAGGTTATTGCGGAGCCTGTCAGGAAGAAGGACATACTTTTAAAGACTGTCCTTATTACGACAGTTACTATGATGGACCAGATGAAAAGCTAAAAGGTCAAAGAATTGCTAATAAAAAAAGTGCCTGCTATACCTGCGGAGAAACTGGCCATTGGTCTAGAGACTGCCCTAATTGGGGACCGGATCCTAATCCAATTTCAGATATAGAAGAGGATGAACCTCCAAAAAAGGTAATGAAAATCACTAAAGAAAAAAAAAGAGGGGGTAAGAAACAGAAAAAAGAAGATTGGGACGAAGAATTGAAAAAACAACAGAAAATACCGGGCAGAATGAAAAGAATAAACAAAGAAAACGTCTTCGTTGAGGAACCTGATCTGGATTAAAAAAACCCAGGACCCATTATTTTTCAGTGTAAATACGTTCGGACTTTAAAACTTTAAAAAAAAAAATTGTTTCAATTTGTTGTTTATTTTCATTTGTGTGTTCCAATTAAAAATTATGAAAACGTCCATTGCCTTTTTTTCTTTACCGAGAAAAAAAATTATTGCTCATGTCCTCAAACTTGACCCCTAATGTCTAGCCTTTCTATGACGTCATAAATGCCGGGCTAGTTGACCTCAATATTGACCTTTGACCTTGCACTCAGTTGACCCCCTATCTAGGCGGTTGATACTACTTATAGTTATATAAATGAATTTTCAAGGGGGAGGAGGGTCTAGACCCCTCACTCCCACCCCTTCTCTAAATCCGTGCAAACGATGATGTTGGCACACAGAAGCAAATCTAACGTCGGCAACCGCCGAGGGGAGGGGGCATAATTTAATTGTGTGTGTAATAATTAAATAGACCATACTTTCTATATGACATGAAATGTTAAGATTTTTGATTAACTTAAAATTCACATGCAAAAAATTCACCCCTAAATTGTACATAAAGGGCCACTCATGTGTATTATGGGATGGGATCTCAATTTATGAAAATTATAATTTTTTAAATATTACCGGAAATTGAATGTATCCTTTGTTTTTACTAAAACTGGTACAAAACAGTGTTATTTAGGACCAAACACTTGGTGCGGGTATTACTGTCTAATGACAGCATCTAGTTCCTTTTAGAACCAAAAGGACTAACACAATTTTTGATACATTAAAAATCCCAATGAACAAAGTCTAAAGTCTTTTGGGAAGCGTTATCTGCTATTTGCAAATCAAAGTCTTTAGCGTGTAGACCCAACAACTCCAACATCTGCAAAAATAAATAATCATTATGTTGCGAACAGCATGATACTACTAAGCACAAATATGTATGTACTTGATATATTGGGGGTTTTTTTGTTTTAAAAGATTTACATTGACTTTGTAAAAGTAACGACAGGTTTTCTTGACCACTATCTATAGGTTTGATTCAATCTATCTTCTACTAAACACGCTACTGTCATTCCTGATATGATTTATTTCAACAAATGAAATATATCACAAGACTATATCAGGAAGGACACTAGCAGCAAACTGCTGCATGTGACTACTAATAATTACTGTAAGAAAGAAGTATCTTAGAAAATAATTACGGTATATGTGATTCTATGCTACTTTTATAAAAGACTTATGTTTAATACAAAGGTGCATAATGTGGATATTATGTACAGTCATGTATAAGACAAATTATTATCAGCAACAATAAGAATTATTCTCAAATGCACTGCATGCCAGTAAGAATATGACAGATTGAAATTCAACACAAGCGTGGAAAAATGGTGCTGCATAGTTTTTACATGTATCTTCACAAAAACTGAGCAAATTACAATAAGAACTAAGAAAATATATTCTGCAATAAATTAAGACACTTACACCCCCCTCCCCCCAAAAAAACACAAAACCAAACAAAACAAAAAAAACCCCAACAAAACAATTAAAACAACTAAAAAAAACCCAAGAAAAACTACCCTCCCCCCTTGAAAAATTCCGTACAGGGGAACTCTTTACTTATTTTGTATGCCTGGGAATCCAGAATTGTCGTTCCCGCTACGAAGCACTCCCAATGGTGAGAGAACTTTCAGCTCATTGGGGAAAATCTTTTATCACAAAGGCAGTCTTTTTTTTACGCAAATTTGTTTCGCGGCAAAACGCATTTTTCTAATCAGTAAACAACCGATTAAAATATCAATATTAAAATATTAATATAATTTCTAAAGGTTAAAAATAATCTAGGCTTTCTTACATCGCCGTATATACTTATTTTGCTTTCGACAAATTCTCTCAATACCTCTGCTCATATTTATTTATGGTTTGAAGAGGCTGGATGGTAAATAAATTAAGCATCAATTTTTGTTGAATTGCATTTTTATGATTTCCTTCAATTTAAACACAACTTCTAAATACATGTATATACAAAACGATAACTGGATTATATTTCTTTGCATTTATTTATATTTGTTGATATTTGCATAATATACATGTAATCCCATGTAATCTGTGTGGTACACAGATTGTGCCATATATGGAATACAAACACGTTATTGAAAATATGAGTATATAGAAAGTATAAGATAAGATAAGTTTATTGGAACTTCGTGGCCGTTGCCCTGAAGCGGGCAGCTTATTACTGTATTTTTGGTTGAGTTATTGCCCTTTGATTTATTGAATTTTGATACTGTGATCTATGTTTACAATAAATACCAATCAGTGTCGTAATCATTTTTTATACAATAATAAATATTCTATGTAAATAAGTTGTTATGTATAAGTATTTTTGGGGTTAGGTCTAAAGAATTTGTTTATTTTTGGTTTTACATTTTAAAATACTACGAATTATTCTAGGCTGGCACATATATAGCGACAGTGTCAATTGCATGTGAGAGAACGACTGTTTGGGGTTAAACTTGAACAGGGACGGTTATATTGAGTGTGTGGTCATCCCTGCTCTATCTAAGCTTCGTGTGATTTAACCTACGACACTGAGTGTGCGGTCATCCCTGCTCTGTATCGCATTAATACAAGTGTGCGTTCATCCCCGCTTGTATTGGTGGTGGTTGCGGTGGAGCACTAGTGTGTGGTCAACCCTGGTGGTGTTCTGGACTCTCTAGCGCAAGTGTGAGGCACTCCCTGCCTGCGTTCGGTTGCGTTGTTGGCGCAAGTGTGTGGTCTTCCCTGCTTGCGTTAACGTTGGTACCTGTTGAGTTGCGTAGGTGTGCGGTCATCCCTGCCTGCGTAACGTTGAGTCCCTGTATATGTGCAGGCGCGGTGATTGAATTCTGCACTTGTAAATATTGGCAGCAATCAGGGCTATCCGATTCTATCTCGGGTACGGGCCCGCGGGGGAACACAGGCAGTGACCCCCTTGCACGTTACAGCCCATTGTACAATTAGGCATATACAAGATACAAACAATGAATCAACATATGGCGCAGGAAAAAGTATCAACATATTATGCACTTATGTAGATATAAATATAAACTAGATATATTATATTATACGGTATATAAAGTATCTTATCTAACCTTTTAATCTAACCTTTTTCGGAAAAATAATTATGTATAGTACGTCAAACTGCATTATGAACCAGGATGAAACATCACGACCCATTTTTGAAGTACTGGGTTCACAAGACGAGACCAGGTTATCTTGAGATGAGTATTTACACCATACCTTTGATCGATTACGCTAAGGTTTGTGTTAAAAATGTCACGCCCTGATATGTTCAGTAAATAATTTCACAGACCATTCAACACTCTACTCTAGTTTGATATGTACTTACTGAAATATTTAAAACGCTTTTTTCCTTAGTGGATACATGCAAGAAAAATTTGTTTATGTCACAGTGTTTTTCAGGGTCTTTCTGAACGCCATTTCCATTTCATTTATGTTATCGTCTTATATATATATATTACAGTTTGGTCGTATGATGGTACAATATTCATTGTTAATCAATTCATATGATCATTGAATATCTTGCGATTGCCCATGTATATCCATTGTTATGAGCTTTGGATATAATATAATGAACTATTAAAAATTATTTTAAACAAAATATTTTCTAATAACTAGAGAATATCACGTAAAAAGGGCATATTTTTTGCAGATACGCTCAGATTTACCTCATTATCAAGAGGATTTTTTATTCGTCATTAGTATTATAATATATAACTATCAAGAACGATCCTGTCAAAAAAGTACATGTCCATGCAGTGATTGCTAGATTCTTTGGAATTGGAAGCTTTCCCTCGCATAATTATTTATTCTTCCAGGATGATGACAATCAAATAAAACTTGTAATAGCAAACATCTGCCCTTGGAATTGCCATACATAATTGCAAACTGTCATTCCGTTATTCTATATGGTATACTATCTACAACTGGTACAGGAGGTAGGCAGAATTGGTAGAGACAACAAGGAGTCTTTTTCATTGCTATTGTTTAATAAATATCAGCAGCAACATGCACAGTCATGTTAGTATGAAGCAAATATACACCACTTGGTTATGTTAACGTGCTTCCATCATGTACGATTTCTCGTCACACACCGAAAACTAGGTTCTTTGAAAACAGGAACGCTTATTTGCTGTGATGTATTTGAACTAGTGTGCCTTGGTTAAAACTGCAAACAGTTAATATAGTATCACTTTTACAGCTGAGTATTTTCTTGAATCGTGCAGCACAGACAGCACAGAAGACTCGGAAATCACAGTAGTGATGATATAGATGCAAATGCGGTATAATTTCGAGTATAAAGAATTCTGAATGAAATATAAGCTATAAAATTACATTAGATAAATTACTAAACACTATTATAAATAATAAAAATGAATATAAATAATCTATTTTAGCAATGTAAACGTGTGTTGGCCTTTGTTGTTTTACATGTATGTGACACGTGGCGAATATTTCATAATTATGTTAGTCTAAATTAATGTAAATTTAAAATAAAACCTTTGATATTTAGGTATTACATTGTATGTTTTAAAGGCATAAATTGTGATCGATGAATAAACAATAGACTTTGCGTATCTGATAGTCACTGCTCACTTTAATGAATTATTCTCTATTTTTCTCTTTCTTTAATAAGGTGTAAGCAAATTTGATTCTTGACATATATATAAATTTTTGTTGTTAAATTGTATGTTTTATTCTTGCTGCTTGTTTACCTGCTAATTCAATTAAAAAATTAATAAATTTCTCTGCCATGGAAAGTATATCTACGTGTAACGGTAGGTCACATTTGAATAATTCGGGAAACTATTACTGTTATTCAAATCAATTATTAACTGTAACTTTCAAATACCATACTTATATCCGTTAAGTTAAGGCACTTCATCTCATTGATGTCGTCTACATGTACATGTAGTTTCGCTGAAGACTGCTGATTGGTTACTGAATTTTAATTTATTAGATTAAATTTAGAACAAGACTAAGTTTACGTATAAAACGACTGTCCGTTACCACAGTAACCGTCATTCAGCATGGCGACGACAGAAAGAAGCATTGGTGCTTTCTAAGCGTATGGCATTGTGTTCTTTATATACACATTGCCGTATATGCTAGCTTGCCTAGTATATGCACATTTATTCAAGGAGTTTATAGTGTTTAGGGGTTTTTTTCCGGATTTGTTTGGGTCTGATACATTCACTCCTAAATTAGCGTACATACCATGCAACCTTTTATCATCAATAAAACACTTTCTTTGGTGATTCCTGCGGGATATGAAGGTAGCGACATTGCAGAAAAAATACATAACCAGCGTTAACGGGTTATGTATTTTTTTTCTGCAATGATCGCTACCTTCATAGCCCGCATTAACAATCAAAGATAGCATTTTATTGTTTATATTTACATCTTTCTTGTAATAAATTACTGAATTAATCAGAAAGAGTAGGTAAAAGTAACAGAATCATTGTTAATGTACATCAGCATGTTAGATAAAAGAAAAAGCCAAATCGTCTTTTATGGGAAGTTGAGTCTGACATCATCATTATTATTTCGTCCAGGTTGCTGAAGGCTTCGGCCAATCGATAAACTGATTAGACCATTATCGTGTAGATTTCAGCCCTCTCAGTATCTATAGCGCTGTGAATTACAATCGGTTTTCTTAAGTAATACAAAAGAAAATACAATATGTACTCAGTGAATGTAAATGTAAGGTCACGCTTTTACCCTCTCTTAAAAATATCCTCTGAAACTTAAAAAAACGCGGCCATGGTAGCCTCGAATTGAAATTACCGCGACCAGTACAGACGTATAATTACAATAAACATATTACTATTAATCACCTTGTTATTTATTTATTAGGTATTTTGGATAACTAGCAAAATAAAAACGATAGCTTGATAGACATGGAAATCAAGTGCATGTATTGTTTAAAATTCAACAATGTTTGTTACCGATCATAGCACAAAAAAGATGTCTGTAAATTCACAGATTGATGTTAACTACTAGGACTCATTTGAATCAAATTTAAATTCATAGAAGAATAATAGTTCGATAAATCAATTATTGATGATATTTTTTTCTCAAAGCATCGTTACATATACAATTGTCGACGTAGGATAGAGAAAAGCACAATCTTTAATTTCAAACAATAAAGATAACCCTCTAATATATACATGTATATGGCACATACATGTATGTGTAAGAGTTTTAAAAATAATATCAACATGATGGGCTACAATATCAAAATATAACTGACACCGTCTCTTTACTTTGTTGCTTTAAATCAATGAATATGTAGTACTTTAAAATATATTGAATCCAAAATGTTCACCAAATACAATCTCGTATACAAAGTTTAGTACAATTTATGAATATTTTTCTTTTCGTAGGATACAGAATAGCACAATATACCATTCAAAATAATAGAGGACATACTAGTACTATACTATCTCTAATATGAAACATATACGTGACCGTATGTGAAATGTTATAATGATATCAACATGATAGGATTGATCATCTACGTATATTAATTGATATCATCTCTGAAAATTGCTGTCTCCATAACATATTTATTTCAATAATTTGCGTCATATCATTTGTAGCATTCATATTCACATTACAATTCTCTGTACCCACATTCCTTTGTCTATAATTGTCATGAGTACCAGTATTCATTACGTTTAAATGTATATACATACATATTGTTTTGTTTTCATAAAACATTTCAGTACAAATAAAGTTCTTTCGCAAATGTTTATAGGTACATTCATTTAAAAAATCTAAACCCAAGATCGATACAACACAGAGGTGAATACGGTCTAAGAATATATTTTGATCGTTGAAAATCTGATTGAACAGGTCATTTCTTGCTAATGGCAGCATGAAGTCACTGGGCACAGGAAACACTTTCTTGTCCATATCACTGCAAAGAAAAAAGATTGAAGGGATGCCTCTTATTGTTTATACCTAATATTAATTAGCAGCATATGCGTGAAAAGCGTCCTATGAGACTTATATGACTGATCTTTTAATGCGTATTTTTTTAAAAATACTGTTCAATAAATGATAGTACATTTAAATGCTGTATTACAGGAAACTTTGTATAATTTATTGTTTCCTTTTGTAAAGTCGAACAAAAATTCCCTCAAAGCAAGTAAATCACAAGTTGGAACACAACAGCAATTAACATTATGGTTATCAGAAAATGTTTAGGTTTGGTTTGAAAACAAGTCAGCAAGATATGTCGAACGGAAGCAATATGAAAGCGTTTCGGTTTAATTTTTTAAGTGTTATGAAAGAAATAAAAATGTCGTGAAAGAAATGAATATTTGGTCGCTAAACAGCGTTGCGTTGATAACCAAAGTTTGTGTTTTTAATGCGATTTCACGTTTCCAATGATTTATGATGAAACTAATATGAAATGAAATCATGATATATAACTACAAATCGTATAGTTTATAAATGTTTTGAATATTTAATTATTGAACTCTTATATGTATTTTAGTTCACAGAAAAAACAAAGTTCTATCGTATTCTGTTAAAATTAAACAAAGGTAAAACAGAGGAAACTGTTAAAACAGCTTTAAAGCTGATCTGATAATACATATAATTTAAAAAATGACCCTTTGTAGCACTTTTAGTCTATTTTACATACAGTGAACAACGTAGAAGCTTTTAATAGGCGTTAACTCTAGAAAAGTTTCAATGTTTTGTCTGACCTTTGCCCAATCAGATCGTAGTAGGCGGAGTTGAAAGATTACCGCTCGTGGAGAGGAGAGAGAGAGAGAGAGAGAGAGAGAGAGAGATCTAATGGATCATCATATGTTATAAACTGGCATATAAATTAAGAC
>WFKH01011801.1:33063483-33083143 GCA_016163765.1 Magallana hongkongensis
GATCTAATGGATCATCATATGTTATAAACTGGCATATAAATTAAGACCTCCAAATATCCTACACTCACGTGCCAAATTAAACTTCATAAAATGGCTGACTCATTTCTGAAAAAAAAATCATCTTTATTTTCATTTCTAAAAATAAATAATTTGTGACATTATGACCCGGGCATTTTTTACCAGGGTTAAATAGAGGTAAGTACCTACTGACTGATCAAGAGGAGGCAAATTTTTGTTAACAAATAAAGCTGTCTGCATTGATAAAAGTCATGGCTGCCTGAGGGAAGGATTTGACAACAGAACAAAAAAGTTGATTCTGAAACCGAAAAGTGAAGGTAACACTCACTGTGGTTGAAAAATTGGGAGTATACTTGGAATAAACAGATTTACAGTATGCCATTTCTGAAGAGAAATAAAATTAAGGAAAATTAATACAAATATCTTGACTGAAAGTGCACGAAAGTCAAAATGTGGTAAAAAAGACAAAGCAGTGAAAGGGTTACAGAAAACTTGTAAATATTGTGAAAGTGAACCGCAGAAACACATTTCTATTATGTATAATGAAAAATGTCAAAATGTACTTTTCAAAGAAGATTGTATGAAAAAGGATATCAGGGAAGAGTAGTTAAAAAGAATAGATTGAAACGAAGACTCTTTTGCCGTTCTCATCTACATCGTAGTGCAAACCGTGACTGGTCAAGGGTTATATTCTCAGATGAAACACAAATAGGATTAGGAAAAACCAGAAATGTTTTTGTATGGAGGAAATATGATGAAAATTTGAAACCACGCTATCTTGGAATTTACAGTCCTAATGACCCACAAACTCCACAACTAAGTATAATGTTCTGGGGGTGTATACTTCTGATTCTGTTGGTACTTTGACAACCATAGAGGGCAATATGAACTTTAGAAAATACATTGAAATACTGGACACAAATCTTTGGCCAGTAATTGCCACGTATGAAGAGGAACGGGTCGGTCAGTCATCTTATCGTCAAAGAAGACAATGCACCAGTGCATACATCTCGAGAGACATGTAGATGGAAAAGAGAAAACCATATCAACACTATGAATTGGCCCCTTCAATCTCCAGACTTGAATGTCATAGAAAATGTGTGGAGAACTGTGAAAATAAAACCTTAAAAAACGTGTATCTCAAATAAAAACTAGACAGGCCCTTATTGACAAAGTTTTGGAAATCTGGACCTCTCTCAAATCAACTAAGATAAAATCATTATACTTGTCACTACCAAAGCGAATTCGAGCTGTTCTTAGGGCAAATGGTTGTATAACAGAGTACTGAAAATTTGGGGCAAGTACTTTTTTTTAATGCATAGAAAAAAAACCAACAAATTTTGACTCTGTTAATTTTGGCCAAGGTTCATCATGTCAGCCATTTTGCGACTTTTAATTTGGCACGTGAGTGTATATTGATGTAATTTTGAAGTAATTTGGCTTTAGGATTCAGGGATGACGTGATGTCTAAACATCCAAGATTGTACCGATTTTCTGAACTAGGACTAAGGTTTTGAGAATTGCTACACCCCCCCCCCCCCCCGGAATCTTTGAAATACTTTTCAACATTCTTATCAAAGTATGTCAAATCTTCCCGGAATTAAACAGAGGTCGTAATTTTGCTGGTAAACACATGGCAACCGGATTGCAAATAATAGGAATTGAAGGGTGTGTAGGTAGGTACTGGCACGATAAAGAACCTTTACAAGGTCTACATAGATACATATTGGGATGAAGTATGGTCAAGACATCAAAGATTGTACAAATTCAGACTGATTTTAAGTACAAGTCAGGCATGTAGCATCGTTTTTGAAAGTGTGTGTTGGGGGGGGGGGGGGCTTTGTGCCTGCAAGTACGTGGCGGTATTAATAGTCTAATCAAAATATGCCGTAACTTTGCCGTAACTTTGCTAGTAGACACGTTGACAAAATATGTGACTTACATAAAAACTTTCTTCATGGTTCAATGACTCAGTGTAAAACATCTTTATATCAGAGCGAATTTGTCCTCCATTGTTTTATTTTTTCCACAAAGCTACCGCCTGCGTTGTCTTTCCCATTCACCATATCTTAATTCATAAATCATCATTCGTTTGCATTTCTAAATGTTTAATGCCAGTATTCTCGGACTTTAGGATATTTGCTTTGGTTAGTCACGACATCCTACAGTGAAGTCGACAATTCCGGTTTGTCTCCAATTCCGGGTCACTTTGAAATGGTTTATGTCATATTGTTTAAATTGAAGCAGACAAAACTTTATAAATACATTAATCACAAACTATGGGCCTTTCTGTCCTTGACCATTAAAAAATATTTAAAGATTTATATTACAGACCATCCGAGAAACGAAACTAGGAATCAAGCACTTTCGAGATGGAGATTTTCACAGATCTTTGACATGCTACTTTCATTATTTACGCTGCAGCGTGCTTGATGTGAAAGTTGTGGGCAAGCATCATTAGCTGCAACATATTGTACATGCATTCAGTTATATGTCGGAAATAATTCAGAATGATATTTGCCCAAATAAATTTACTCTAATTGATATATCAAACCGAAGGAGTTTCCCCAATTGCGAATCACTTTACCCGAGACATATTTTCCTGGTGTTTTACGATAACAAGAAAAAGAGAGAGAGATTCCATTGAATAAAATTTTTCCATACTGCTCTCATTTTATTTAGCTTCTTCGTTGTTTTTTTCTTTGTTTTTATTTTTTAGTGTGGTATAATGATCATATTATTCTGAATCACTTGTCATTTACATTTAAAAATTGGGCTCTCTTACTTGTGTAATGGTGATTGTAAATAGTTTTTCCTGAGCGGCATTATTTTTTCAATGCTGCAAATTAATAAAAGTTGTGTTTCAAAACAATTCCCCGACATTACATGACCCGAAAGTGGAGAAAATGATTCGAAAGTGGGGAAACCAGGCCTTGTTGAAATACCTCTGTTAATTATTCTTCCCAATATATCATTTTGAAAAATAATATGACTGTTTAATACGTCACAAATTGTACTTTCAATACATATATGATATAAAAAATAAATCTTTTCAAAATAGTCTGACGTGACCCGGAATTAGCGACTTCGCTGTATATGTAGACATTGTACTGTTGTCAACGGCCAAAGAAATATTAACAAGCTTCCTACATAGTTACATCAATATAGGGTATACATGTAATACACACCCTAATTTATTTGCCAGTTTATTAACTAGTAATGATTTGTTTATCTGCATCAGTATAATTTACTCCATTAACTTTCTCTCTCTCTCTTCTCTCTCATTCAAATCACGAGCGGCAATATCTCAACTCCGCCCTACTACGATCTGATTGGACAAAGGTCAGTCAAAACATTACGTTGAAACTTTTCTGGAGTTAACGCTAGCCTTATTAAAAGCTTCTACGTAGTTCACTGTATTGTATATGCTCGTACTAATGTCACCAACTCACGTTTAACTCTCCGCACACATAAGTAAATTGAGTAAATGTGGTTCCTAGATACAATTATAGCAACATAAATGTTTTGCATCAACGAAAAAATGTTGGGGGGGGGGGGGTCCTTCACGATTTACTAATATGTAATACGCATTTTTATTACTTGTTGGGAAGTTCAGTCAATTATAAGGCATTATTTCTTACATCATTGGAAACCCACGGTCAGTTTACTCGTTTAGGACACTGGCCGAGGATTTCGGACGATGTCTATCGTGTTTTCATCGATCTCTTACATGTACCTACTTCTGGAAGATCAAAGACAAATTAATAAGTTATATAGTGTTTTTTTTTCACACACGCGTATCTAAAAAGGGTAAGAAGGGGAGGGGTAGAGGGAAAATTTTATTTGCCGTGCAGGAGGGAGGGGATATCCCAGGCCTATTTTCGGTAACTTTACTACGACCTTCTTTAGATCAGCGCGTTATGTATTTTACCTTCTGTAATTGTTTACCAGATGCATCTAACTACAAATATCTTTTAGCTGGTTAGTCATTCTGGAAGCCACTGCGTTTAAAGATATCTATGTATTTTTAATTAACGCTGACTTGAATCAGGAGCAAACAAATTCTTTCTTGGTGCCGAAAATTGATAAAATTTCAAGCACGCATTTTATTTACAACAAATGGTGAAAGCCGTTCCTTTCACTGGCAGTGACAGGGGAAAAGAAAACGTTAAATTTGTATTTGCAAATAAATATGACATGCATTTTTTTTTCTGCAACACTGCATGATTTCTTTGTCAGGCCGATAGACCTATAGTAATACATTGGTTTGAAAACAAATTACAAATGTGTTCTCTTGATTATGACATCGTTTGTTCTGTATGTCAGAAACTGAACCGATTTTTACCGAACAATGGCAACAATTCAACATATTTTAAATGCTAAATTAGCAAATATATGCGATACAAATTATGAAAAAGTGGTTTTATTTTTGTTTTAAATAGGCGGATTACTTTTTAATAATTACTTTATTTGAATGACATAAAAATCGAACCTGGAGATCACTGTATAACGTTGTTGTGAAAGCAATAGCACTGAGAGCGACTTCAAACTGTAATTGATCACATAGAGGCTCAATTGATCTCTATATCAATTCAATAGTTTCTCTTAATGGACAAATGCTTTTTTATGAGTTCTTTTTTGCAATGAGAGCTTGCACAAACAATAAACCAATGTCTCAACCGAAGTTCTATGAAGCTTGTACATGCTTATGGTCCCCTATGCAGGTGAAGTTTGGGTTATATAATTTTATGGTAATAAAACATTGCAATTTTATTGGAGTCAGAGGTATTTTCATTGTACCCATTTGGTGACCCAAACCAGGAACGTGTTCATTGATATTGATTTTACTTGGTGGTATAAACAATTACATGTACTATCTATTCGTTCGGGCTGTCAACGTTGGAATTGATAAACATTTCCCTTTTGTAGTCATATTTCCTTCAATTTATTACATATTAGTTCCTTTCCTATTACATGCACCTTGCAATTCGTATTAGTTCTAAGATATTGTGGTTAGTACGTTTTGTAAAATTTAAGTTTGAGTGAATAATATACATTTATTTAAAAATTCGTGAAAATCCAAAGTTTTTTCTTGAACTTTTTGTGTTTTTTTTTCTTAAAGCCTTTATCTACAGATTTCATATTTATTGAAAGTGATGTTGTTTATTTTGCTTTATTTGTCCCCTACCGGTGAAACCCGGGGTGGGGGTAGGGAGACTATAGTCTTTATCGCGGTTTGTCAGTCATTCTGTTTCTTTGTTTTCCATTATTAACGAATTGACTTTGATCTTTTTTTATATTCATTCCTTTTATTCCACAGGTATTTACGTAAATAATTTTTAAATGTGACTCTTATATACAATCAGGTTGGATTAGAGTTCCAATCATTGAAAGTGAGCAAAGAGAATATACTTTATCGTGCAGATTCTACTGTACGATTCCATCCAGCACAGGTTTTGAAATTATCATTTTTTGAAAATCTCTCGTATCCATGATTGGTTTAGTGCTACATATACGTCGGTGCGTCTATTTACACATTTCAAATGGACCCAAAGATTATGAAAATATTAATTTTACACGACTCGTTTTTATTACGAATCAGGTTTGTCCTTCATAAACAAATTACTAAACTTTTTCAAGACCTATTTAGTCAAAAAGGGGTGCCAGTGGGGAAATGTATTACGAATGCAATACTCTAAGAATGCTTTTTAAAGATATTCAAATGATAGCGCGAAATTAACTTGCTGCAGAAATGTAGCTCCAGGGGAAATTCGGGTTGACGGACCGTGGAGCTACAGTTTCATTCATACAAGAATCTGTGAATTTTTTGCGCGATTTTGGACTCATTAAAGTAATTTGAGAATATATTCTATAAATATTGTCCTACCAAAAAATTTCTCCGAGATATTTAACTACTGATTCTCCGCTTTACTTGCCTCAAACGTTTTCCTAAACACCTTATTAAACCGACCACGAATAGTGAAGTCTTGTTAATTTCATATCCTGATCAAGAGTCGTCATTTTAACCTATAAGATTTGATAATTGTGAGTGGTCAGGTAACCTTATGTCCCACTTGAAGATAAGCGTACGTTTTATCCTTCTGCTAAACAAACCACACCGTATGACTTTACAGGGCTGGTGGGGGTGTATAGAAGATATTCATATAGGCAAGTAAAATGTCTTCGGATTTTTTTTCAATTAAAACGTTTACAGAATACATTCCTAAATTAGTTTAACAAGACCAAAACAGTGCGGAACGTTTTGTGCACAACAAATACATAGTTTTTAGATGAAGTTGTAGCGCCACGGTCCGTCAACCCGCATTTTCCGTGGAGCTACGGTTTTGCAGCTAACGAATTACCAGATCAACGGTGTTCTAAAAGAAGACAATTTCATATATATTACCATAAAGTAAACACTAAATTAGATGATTTTATTTTCTGTCCTCATTCTATATGTAATACAAAAAAAACAAAAAACAAAAAAAAACAACAACAAAAAACCCCCCCCCCCCCCCCAAAAAAACCCAAAAAAAAAAAACAAAAAAAAAAACCCAAAAAAAATCCCCAAGAATTTTAGAACGCTATAACGAATACATGTAGGAGCGATCTCAACTCTAACTATCGAATCTATAGTCGTTCTTATGATAAGCTTATGATAAGCTCTTGATATTTCCGGTTATATCATATTGTCATGAAAAGAATTTACATTTATCAGGCATATTGATGAAGTCAGTATTGTATATTTATCAGATTTGCTTATTTGTCGTCAACGAAGTACTTCTATCATTACATAAAGAATACTTATTATTTTCACAACTGATAGCCAACTCATTTTTCTCTTGTTAGTACAGTGACAACATTTTGAACTAGTTCAAGATACACGTATCTGTAAGATATATTTGTATTTATGAAATATTATCTAACTATATCTAAACATGGGGAAAATTTTTTTATTATTTTTTTTTTGGGGGGGGGGGGGGGCTCTGTCTACATGTGCACTTTTCGAAGTGAAGAATGCAGTTCTAAGTGTAACGATTAAAACGGTGAAATCCAAGCAACACGCCGTTGTGAGTTTCCTACTTCCCCTTTTTTGAAAACCCCGTTTTTAAAATTGCAGGTTTTCGAGCAATGCATATGCCATTATCAATGGAGCTTAATTTTTATTTATTTTTGTTTTTATTTACGATGGGTATAACTATTAAACAGACGTACATGTACCATAGCTACCGGCATGTCTTTATCAAGGAAACGCAAGGCAAACATGACTAGTACTTAAATAAAAATCTCTCGTTTTGCTTGTTTTTAGATTGACTTCATGATCCCAAATTTTTGTGTTTATTTAAAACCATGTATCAGGTATGTTTTTCTTAGTATTAATATTCTGGTATCATATTCCCTTGATTTATGAGATAACGTTTTGTCATAATTTGTTTTCCGGGTGTGATCGATGGAGGGGGTTATTATGTCACATATTAATGATTTGTATATTTAATTTAAAATAAAAATTTTATCTTATATGAATGAAACTTAAAACCAACATTTTTTAGCATAAGAACAGTTTATATCAAACGCTTTTGCATAAGAAATTCAACTAAGCTAGAAGCAATCAGAATTTTAAAAAAAGTTCAAAAATACCTGTGTCTCTGATAATCCACACCCGTTCAACTAACGCGCTCATAAACGACAACTGTATGTCACTAAGCCATGCATTTGAGCGCATGAAACATCAAGGAAAGGTATGTCGAGATAGGCCTTATCGTTGGGGGTCACCCCCACCCCACACCCCCTTTTTAAAAAAAAAAAAAATGTGTATCAATAAATCCCAAATATAGTATCCAATGACTTTAAACTGTTTTAGTCAATATAGTCAGGGTTTGCATTTATACAGCTGTAATATGATTTTTTTTAGGTAGATGAGAAAATGGCTGCTTTTTTAAAATTTCAAATGCACATAGAGTTTTTTCCCCTTTGAACATAAGTTTTGCGCTAAGTCAGACGACCCTCTGTATATTTTTCGAAAGATTTCTTTTAGGTTAGGGTTGTCATAAGTCAATACAAGAACAGCAGACTAGAACTTGTAAAACCGATTGATAAACATTTCGTTTTGAAAAAAAAGTCCAAAGTAATATGTCTCGGCTATTCAAATGATTTAAAATTTGAATATGATCTGTTCTATCACTTCAGTGAAGCGGGTGAGAAGAAGAAAAAAACCACAATAAAATATTTTACTTGAATTTTGTCATAAAAATATTGAGTTAATTAAGCTTAAATTCTTTTATACTATGGTTAGATAAAGAGAAAAAATACAATATGCCCAATAGAGGACACGTCTTGAAACGTGTTACTTTCGGAACAATTTCCTTGAAAACAAGGTTATCTTTCCAAATTTATTTACTTTCCTTTTACTATGTCTGAACACGTTGACTTCCGTTTCGGTTTTTCATTTTCAGGAAATCTTAACTCGTTTTCTAAAATTATTATTATAGTTTGTCAAATTTTGCTATTCAAATTGTCGTTACAATACTGTAACAGTTATATAATCAATTCTATGATGATTAAAAAAGATATATATTAATGTTTTACATTAATATACATTTTACGGTCAGTAAGGTTTAGGTTTTTGTGATAATGAAAAGGTTCAATACGACATTCATTCTTTGTGAAAGATAATAATTACGATAGTCACTTCAGTATTGAAATACATGTATATCTTATTACACATTTAAAATATTTTGATAGCACTCATATTTCATTATACATGTAAACGTATATGTAGATGTAGACCTGCCATACAGCGATTTATATGTAGTTAACTGTAAGGTTGCTGAATGTTATTTACTAAAAGATGACCTTAAGGCAGGTCTAATCCATTCATTCACCTTAAGGTGTCTTCCATTGATCGTTGAGTTTAACTGAATGGCATAGTTGTAGCCGGTGTTATCTTTATCATTGATAAAAGGTTGATACATGTTAACATCATAGGTGCAGCATGTACGTACATCTGTATGTATTATGCATATCACTGACTATTACAGAGTAAAAATGAGCACTCAGCTTTTTATCGTTGATAAAGTGTTTCATATATATTTGTAGTTTTCTCCCCATCCCTATGTTTGAATGCGAATTATAATAGTTCTTGAAGAGACGTTCAACATGAACCAATACTCGATCTACAAAGATTTATGAAACAAATACTCATCGCCTACAGATTCATTCATGTTAACACAAATAATTAACCAATCAAATGATGCATTCGGCGATATGTTATCTTAACGTATTGGTTTTTTTTGTTTCTTTACCTCGTCATATTTTTTTTTAGTCTTACGTTAATGATAGGGAACCAATTGTCTTATCCACAACTGCAGTTTATTGTGTGAACACAAGAGCAAAATAATTGTAATGTTCCTGTCTTACGGGAAGAAATGTCCCACGGTTTTCATTTCCGTCGCCGAAATTTCAGACATGATAAGAAATATCAATTTATTTGTACATGGCTGTCAACCTGATAATCTACAGAGGAATTTTTAAAAAAAATTGTTTGACTCATGGTATTTCAATGTAGATGACCACCTGTTAAAGTCGAATGTTTTCTACTTTGATTTAAACAGATAAATTAAAAAAACCCAAACTTTTAATGATTGAAACAATTCGACTGCGATTTTTGTGCACTGTTGTTTGCTTAGCAAGTAAAATGATTAGAAAATATGTATAGTTTAGTATATTAATGTACAAGATTGTAGCAGTGGGATTTGCATTGTCTCAAAACTACGTGTTTCTTCATTTTAAAACTTGTTCCTTATGGGTTTTTTTCACTCATTTTGATCGAAGAATTCGATAAAAATATATGTGAACTTGTAAGGCGCGTTACGTAATACAAACACCGGTGATGGCATGGGGCATTGATGATTGAAACGATCACTGTTCATTGGACACAGATTTCATACCAATAAAATAGCTTAAAACCAGCAAATAAACCCCTCCACCCCCCCCCCCCTAAAACCCCCATAAATCATTAAAAATCATTAGAAAAACCACAGGCGCTTGAGTCAAAGATACAGCACGTGTTTATATGGTTAATAATCTAGGAAATTCGGTCCCCCTATGCATTTTTATACTCTCGATTTGAACTCCCTTTTAGTAATTTTATGTTTTATGGAGGCTCTCAACATGAGATATTACCACAGAACACTAATTTGACCACGTTTTAAAAAAAATTATACCACTGATGTACTCACAGGTGCTTGGGTTAAGGATAAAACAGCTGTTTATATGGTATATAATGGAGGACATTCGATCCCAAATCATTTTTTATAATCTGGATTTTATAACCCCTTCTCATTAATTTGATGTTTTAAGGAAATTCTCGACATTAGATAATACCACAGAACACTATTTTGACCACGTTTTACATAAAAACTGTCTTATTTGACTGCATGATGTATTTAAAGTGGTCCGAGTATCGCACTACGTCATAATACGGATTTTACAATATTGCTTCGACTTTTACATAGCGTTTTAGATATCCGGTATTAATTTTGCTCTACATTGCTGTTGTAA
This sequence comes from Magallana hongkongensis, assembly GCA_016163765.1. Taxonomy (NCBI): domain Eukaryota; kingdom Metazoa; phylum Mollusca; class Bivalvia; order Ostreida; family Ostreidae; genus Magallana; species Magallana hongkongensis. Next base: position 33,074,062 of record WFKH01011801.1, read on the forward strand.
ACAATGGCAATAATAAGCAATTAGAACGGTAATGTATGTATTGTTTGAGAGATAGAAATGATTAATGTTAAGAAACTCAATTTTGTTAAAGTAAAATGAGAAACAAAATTTATGATTAACCAGGAGCTTAGATATGCTTATATCTTCTTTGTTTTGATGGTCCCCCGCCCTGAATTTTTCTTTTTTCTTTGACTAAAACCGGTTAAGATTTAGAGATAGAAGGTATTTCGAATTTAATTAATCGTTAATTAACTAATGTTTAAATGATATCTAACATTGTTGACAGACCTAAGCAAAAAACTGTAGCAAAATGTTATTTTTACGAAATTTTTCTAAAGGGTTTACTTGGTTTAGAGCTTATAGCATGAAAAGTAATCCGTCAACATATGATTTATTTTACCAAATCTTTTTTTCTAAGATGTCATTCTATAGAATAAACACCATGAATTTAGGTTTGAGTCCATAAAATGGTAAAAATGACCAAAGACGATACATAAATCGATTTTTTTGTATTCTATTTTGATACATCAGGCCCATAAAGCGTACCTACTTACAACAATTTGCGCAAAAATATTGATGTGATATGGTTTAAATGATTTTTTATACTCTATTTTGTATATCCAGTTCTAATTTTCCCAAAATTGGTAATTATTTTTAGGAAAAACGGACGTCTGGCAAATTTCATCATTGTCAATAATTTTCGCAAGGGGGTACACCTGTCTAAGAGGTGATACCAAAACAAATAGCATGTAAACATATATATTTTCTTATGTATATGTATTGCTAGAATGTGTATCTATCATTTAAAGCTAAGTTTTTAATGATTGAGCCCATTTAGTGCCGAGTAAAGGACTACCTTAATCATTATTTAGCATGAGAAAATCATACACAACCGAAAAAGCAATAATAATAATAATAATAATAATAATAATAAAAATAATAATAATACTAATACAAATGTACTATGTAAATGAAAAACCCTTCGATTACAAATGTGAATGTAGCTATACACGTACATTTTGTTTTCCATACACACACACACACACACACACACGTCAAATAAATCATAATTATAAATGCATAGCCCTTATGCAGTCAGAAGACATACGATTTGCAAATAAAAGTATTGAAAGTCATATGACAAATGATACTTTTAATTAAAAAAGTTTAATAATTAAGCAAACGGAAGGACGGACTTGTAACTCCTTTCTGATTGATCATATAAGCAATACGGCCTATATATATCTTAGATACACCCACTTATCATTACATTTAAAAGAAACCTTTTGTGGTGGTTATCTGTGATGGTGAAAATAAACCGTCTGTGGCAAAATAATATAAATTAAGCAATTTATTACGACCATACTTTCAATAATTCAATTGAATATATTACTGTTGTGGGTCATTTCCATTCAACAAATGCCACTTTTCTCTTCTTCTACTGCACAACAATGCAATTTAAAACAGCAAGGAACATACTTGGATCAATGCTGTCTACTGTGTAGAGACCCTGTGTAGAAACAATCCCATTCCGGGATGTCACTTTGATGTGACGGATTTTTTTTTTTCGAACCCCGAGCTTCCTTTCTTGTTTGCCTATTCCAGAAACAAGATTTTAAAATTATTTCTCGCAAAGTACTTAATTTTCTTAATGGAAAACTGTTAACGTTTTAAAGTTTTTGCTTATCAGGGACTACTTTGCCGATATCACAGCTACTGAGAATTCCAACTAAGTATGCTGTAGCAAATTGTGTTTAGAACCAAAAGGACTAAAAATATTTTTGATACATGAAAAATCACAATGAACAAAGTTTAAAGTCTCTTGGGAAGCGTTATCCGCTATATGCGTTAAAAGTCTATAGCGTGTAAACCCAACAACTTCAACATTTGCAAAAACAAATAATCATTTATTTAGCGAACAGCATATACTACTGAGCACTACCGTGACTGTATGTAATTCGCGTATTGTTGTGTTTGGTATCAAAATTTACATTGACTTTGTAAAACTACCAACTGATTTCCTTGACCACTAGCTTTAGGTTTGATTCAATCTATCTTCTACTGAATACGCTACTGTCCTTCCTGATTTATCTATTTTAACAAATAAATTATACAACATGATTATTATATCAGGAAAAACACTAGCAGCAACTGCTACATGTGACTACTAATGATTACTGTGAAAAGAAGTATCTTAGAAAATAACTACGATATAAATTATTTGATTCTATGGTACTGAAGACTTATATTTTATACAAAGGTGCATAATGTGGATATTATGTACATGTAAAAGACAAATTGTTATCAGCAACAATCAGATATATTTTTAAAATGAATGCACTGCATGTCATTAAGAATTTGACAAATTGAAATTCAACAAAAGCATGGAAAATGGTGCTGCATTTTACGTGTATCTTTACAAAATGTGTGCAAATTACAATAAGAACTAAAAATATTTATTGACTATTCTACAATAAATTAAGACATTGAGAAAATGGAGGACTTTCAGCTCACTGGGGAAAATCTTACCCGGACTAAATAGTTCATAATCTCTTAAAGGTAGTCTTTTCTTGACGCAAATTCGTTCCCGACCATTTTTTTAAATTTACTAAGCAACCATTAAAATATCAACATATTAATTCAATTTCCAAAAGTTGAATGATTATGATGAGTTAAAACAATTTGAAAAATATGTTTTCAAATTTCGTGTTCATGGTATTTGATGTAAATCCTTAGGTACAAAATACATTTCCTGTAACGTAATGTGTAGCTGACGCTGCATGGTTTGTCACGAAACGTTAATTCAGCAAATGTTATTTCAAGAGGATTACAATTCGTTCAAACAATCTCTCTATTTCTCTCGCTCTCATAAATTTTCTTTAGATACCTACATGTAGAAAAATGGTTTGACCCGGTTTTTTTAAAAATTGCATTTTGAAGATTTCCTCCAAACTGAAACTCAACTTCTTAATAAAATACAAAACGATAACTGGATTATACTTTTCTGCATTTACATGCATATGTAGTTTATGACATTTTCATAATATAATCCCTTGTGGTACACAGCTTGTATCATATTAGGATTACAAGAGTTCGAGTATAGAACGTATGGATTATATGTACGTATATCATCTAATCTTTTTCATCTATCCTTCTTCAGAAAAATATGTATTGTACGTCAAACTGCATTATGAAGCAGGATGAAATATCACGACCCATATTTTTAAGTACTGGGTTCACAAGATGAGACCAGGTTATCTCCAGATAAGTATTTACACCATACCTTTGATCGATAACGCCAGATTTTGCATTTAAAATGTCATACCCTGATATTTTCAGTTAATAATTTCACAAACCATTCAACACTCCAGTTTGATATGTACATACTGAAATATTTAAAACATTTTTCCTCAGTCGATACATGCAAGAAAACTGAAATTTGTTAATGCTATATAATATGCTATAGTGTTTTTAAGAGTCTTTCTTAACCCTGAAATAAAGTGTTTAAAAAAACAAAAACAAATGGTAGGTAATTTTTAAGTGACCATGCATAACGATATTTTTGATTTTAAAGTTGTTAACCTTTGTTGTTGTTGTTGTTTTTTTTTTTTTGGGGGGGGGGGGGGGTTTATGGGAGGGTGTGGGTGAGTGGGTGGGATGATGTAATTTGAAAAGATTCGTTTTAGTGATTTGATGAAACATTTTACGTAGTTCCACTTCATTAATATTATCGTCTTATATTTTATGCATTAAAATATTACATTTATGTCGTATGATTGTACAATTTTTTGTTCATCAATTCTTATTACTATTGAATGTATATCATGTATATTTATTATTGTAAGATTAGGCTAAAACACACTGTCTAGTAAATGTATTACTAGTATTAAAATGATTTTAAAAAGCTTATTCCTAACAACTAGAGAATATCTCGTACAAAAAAAAAGAATTATATGATTGTGCTTGCCGATAAGCTCAGATTTACCTTATTATCAATATGATTTTTTATTCTTTATAACTATTACAACATAAACTATTAAGATCAATTCTGTGTAAAAATCAAAGGAAACAGAGAACCTCTTTATAACATCTTTATGCATTTATAAATTTTTTTTTCATATTGCATAGTGTTTTTTTTTTAAATAAAAGATTCGATCAGGTGCTAGCTTTGCTATGGATTGCTTTTCGATTCACATAAATGTAGAAACAAAGAAGGTTGAAACTTTAATGCATATTTTGTCAATTTTTGACCAAACTGCCACATACTGTTCATGCTTTTTTGTAAAGTTGATATTTTTAAAAAAAAGAATCGTTTCAAAGATTATTTCATTTTAAATTTTTTATTATCTCTTTTTCTAAATCTAGCACCTATTTTAGCAACCCCGTTCCCATAATGCTCTTGGTTGCCATGGAATTCTTTAAACATAATCATTTGTTTCACATTGGCTTTCCTTTAACCTGTATGCAAATTTCATACAGTGTTCAGTGTTTATATATCATTTATATGAATTATGAACACAATTTTGATATACGGGTTAAGTTAAGGGCTCATGATCATTGTTAATAGTTAAGTGACTGCAACCAGGAACAGTCTATAATGACTCATATAGCTTAAAAAATTTTAAAAGCTATTTCTTTTATGATATTCAAGTTACTTTATTATCTTGCTTTAGTTTGGTGCCGATACACTGTTTTGTACCATTTACACATTATCAAAATATGTGTGTCTGAACGGCTCTGAAGTTTTAATATTGCATGGTTGTTATTATTTGAATTTTGTTACTCCCTTTTCACTTCACATGCTTACATTGTGCTGAGTTATTTTCAGACAATTTGTGTACATTATCTTAATCACTATGGTTATTAGCTCATTTTCAATGTGTATTATTTTTTGCTTGTTTACCTCAACATTAATTACTAGTTGATTTTTTTTTATCAAGACGCTTAAAGATCTATTTAAGTGATATGGTATGATTTATTGTAAATGATTTTAACTTTTCCCCATATTGCCACATTTGTTTTATTTGGTTGTAGTAGTCCAATGAGAAAATTAATTTAAAAAACAAAAACAAACAATTTTTTGTATTTTACTTCAGTAAGTCTTGTAAGTTATGCAACGTTTAATTTTTTTTGAACTAAATCTTAACAACCCTTGTTTGATTTTTTTAATGAGTTATGCTTCTAATCCGTAAACATTTTTTTTGCATCAAATAAATATGCATAGATTTTATGCCTTCATTTACAGTCCTCGAATTAAGGTATTGAATTTAAATTATCAGATTATTATCTTGAAAAGAGAATTGTTCAGTTAAAAATGTTGTCGACAGCACTGAAGCAGTACTGTGTGTGTGTGTGTGTGTGTGTGTGTGTGTGTGTGTGTGTGTGTGTGCGCTAGCGTGCGTGCCTGCGTGCTTGCGTGCGTACGTGCGAGCGAGCGAGCGATAATATTTAAATAATAAATATCCAAAATGAAATCACAAATCGATATACGTGCCTGAAGACACTGGAATGGCGAAAAAGTTTACAGTGAATATGATCGATTTGTGATTTTTTTTTTTTATACTTTTATTTTATTCTTTTTTTAAAATATGACCGAATTCGAAATGATAACATTTTTAATCAAATGATTAAATTTGAATGCAAAAGAAATTATGTGATACATAACTTTGAACATTTGTGCGTGCGTGCAGATTCGTTACTACCCAAGACATGTCCAATGAGGCACGGTTCTGGGGTCTTTTTATGTCGGTAAAGGTGGTGTTTATGATCAAGAATTAATTAAATCTGATGTTGCAGTTTAAATAATTGTCTCTAATGTGAGGTGGACAACAAAGTATAAATTGCATTTCCTTAGATGAAATGTAATGGCGATTCAGAAACGTGACCGTAGTCTATAAACGTTTTTAGGGCCCCTCTTCGCCTATCGTACTTAGTGTATCTGTCTCTTTTAAAGGTTGTACAGTGACTTTGAACTATGTTTCAAGGTCAAGGTCATAGCAAAAAAATCTTTGTCCGGAGCACAACTTTTCTTCTTTTGGTCCAGTCTGGCTCATATTTCACCCACAGAGTGTTTGTGGTCAAAGGGTGTGCAGTGACCTCGAATAATATTTTATATTTGCTTAATCTTGTTCAGCACCAATAATAAATAGCTTTAGGTAAGGGTAACGAGACTGAAATAATAAAAACTGAACAATTTCTAAGTTATAGGTCACGTTCAAAGCAAAATGCTCTGAAATGCTTTTCATCCTCTTGTCCATTATTTGAGCGGGGCCCTTTGAAATGGTCACCATTTCAATGATATCTACTTGCATTCATAAATTCAGTGCTGTTCTACTTGTACAATTTCAAGAATAAAAGGTATAAAGCGCAGTAAATTAATTTAATATTTTGAACAATAAAAATCGTAATATAGAGTGTGACCAAAATCGTAACAATGTCCTTTTTAATGTCAAGTAGGTATGTTCTGAATGAGGGAGAATAGATCTAGAGCTTTTATTATTTACAATGCATAATCTATGGCAACTTCTGACCAAATGCATTGTTTAATCAATAGCAAAATATGCTCAACAGTATTCATAACAAATATTTGAATCTATCATGATTTTTGACCTTTTGACGTTGACGGTTAAAGCAGATTAAAAAAAATAACTTAAACAATTACTAGTATAATATACTATCAACTTTACTAGTTATATCATTTGCAATTAAATAAACAAAGCCTCGCAAAGATACAATTTCACATTCCTTTATCAAACAATATTGGAACATAAGAAAAAGATACCTCCTTATAACCACAAGAGTCAATTAAATCTATGTAGATACATGTAATTTATAAGCGATCTACATAGTTTGTAATTCGGATAAAGAGTTCTGTTGCTTCTTCTGTGTTTGGTGGGTAATTCAACCCGTTTTCCATTCTTATTTGAGTATCAATAACTTCAAATTCCATCGAAACACCATCTGCAGGAGGTTAGGTCTTCTAATTGTGTGTTCATTCCAATGTTGTATAACTCTGTACAACTCTCTGTTGATAATTGGTAAGAAACAATACCTAGCACACTCCAGGTGAACTGTATCGGATGTGTCAAAAACACCTAAATTATTCATATCCTTAAAGTAATTTATCCAAAAATAGCCACACATTTCTCGTAAACACCGCAAAATCGCTCTATTCTTGTATTTCTATATGACGATCCATACCTAAAACTTGACAGTCCTTGCAGATGATCCTGGTGATTCCATAGCAAAGAGAATTGAAAATCTCGAACTATGGAGTTCTCAGTACCCCTGTCCGCGTATACGACCACAGGAACCCCGTTTATTTCTTTAATATAATCTATATAAAATCTGGATATATATTCAGGGTAATTTTAGAACTGCAAGCTCTAAGCCAGAGAATACGTCTTGAAAAGCCATCTACACAATCATGAATGGAAATTTCGAATGGTTTCAATTTGTCCCAGCGATCTAGATGAACACAAAAATTGGACCCTTCGTTCATATACCTTCTACGCTGAAGACGACGTTGACTTCGCCTTATTACACCTTCTGCGTCTAAAACAGTTAATGCAAGGCGCACCAATTCACAAGACACATTGAGGTCATGGTCGATTAGCAGACGTCTCCTCATTCCTCTATAGCCAATGTCGCCGCCCGAGCCTGTAAGTTCATGTAAAAAAGCCGTTACAATGTCCTCCAAACGCGGATGGTTGTTTCGTCTCGTCAGATTCATTTCCCTTAAAATTCGGTGAATTTGTCTGGCACTTAGAGCAATGTTATGTCTGCTCGCAAGAAATCCAATGATTTCATGAATAGTATAACCAGAGTGGTAATAAACAGCAATCATTTCATTCCTATTGAGGGGTAGTCCGTCCACAATCAAACGTTGAGCCAAAGAAGGTGTATAGATATGTTTACCCATTGTATTTTTTTCGCTGAAAAAAGTGAAGAAAAAAAACACACTTTATACCCAATGAATTTTTGTTTTGGTTTCTACATGTGTAAATGTACATCAAACTATTAAATTATTCTATAAATACACCACGATTTGGCTTGCAAGCGTTCATTATATTAAAAATTTGCAATTCAATTAAACTTATGTAAGGTAGTGAAGTACTAAAAGTACTATGTTATATTATAATGGATACATGAAGTACACATATCATTTAGGAATTGGACTCTCTGACCAAAGAGAAAGTAACACCAAGAAATAAGTTAGGATTATAAAAAGACCAGATTATTCAACTAAAAGATCTTCATTACATCCAATAACGTTTTAAATTAGATCTAAAACAAGAGTTTTACCTTGTCAGTTGTGTAGAGACAAGACCGATAAACGTTCAGAAATTTAAGCTTCTCTATCACTGCAACATAACTAAGTTGCATGTTGACATATTTATCTTGCATGTTAACGTAACTAAAATACATGTCGACATAAATAAGTTGCATGTCGACATAAGGAAGTTGCATGTTAACAAAAAGAAGTTGCATGTTGACATAAACAAGTTGCATGTCGACATAACTAAGTTGCATGTGAACATAAATAAGTAGCATGTGAACATTACTAAGTTGCAAGTCAACATATTTATCTTGCATGTGAACATAATTAAGTTGCATGTCAACATAAATAAGTTGCATGTGAACATAACTAAGTTGCATGTCAACATAACTAAGTTGCATGTCAACATATTTATCTTGCATGTGAATATAAATAAGTTGCATGTGAACATAAATAAGTTGCATGTTACGGAAGCGTATCGGGGCCTACACTTGTTGTGTTTCAACTTATAAATTGTCCTTTTTATTGCATTGTCAACCAAAAAAGTATTGTGACCTCTTATTTATGTAAATTAATTTAATTCTATCTTGTGATTTCTATATAATTTAAATCACCTTATTGAATTTTACCAGTTTTATTGCTATCTGCGTTATCGACTTAAAAAAAATATGAAGTTTGAAATGTTGATTTATAAATGTGAACTAATTATATATACTGAGATAGAAAATTAGACAAAGAACAATAAAATAAATGCTTTATAGCCATGTCGATATCAATATGCTTTCATTTTAGGGAACATATTGC